>VXBH01002675.1:921900-1020877 GCA_013400035.1 Rynchops niger | reverse complement strand
AAAAGAAAAAAAAGAAAAAAAAAAAAAAAAAAAAAGGCCGGGTTATCAATTCCTCCGGTTAACCCTTGTCTCGTCCCATGGGCATCTTCTGCCAGGGTGATGCTGGTGGAGATGGTGGTGCTGGTGGAGATGGTGGTGGGATGCTCCCCCAAGGTGGGGAGGAGCAGCAGGGTCCCCCAGCTCCCCTAAACCGAGCCATGCTGTCTCTGCTTGTCATAAAAGTGGCCAAGGAGGATTAGCCTTTGCTCATTTAAAGGTTAAGATTAGCCTTTGCTCATTTAAAGGTTAAGCTCAAAGCTAACCTTTGTGACTTGGTCCTGTCCGCCAGGCTTCCCATCCCCAGAGGGCTGGGGGTGAATATTCAACACCCCCACCCAATCCACCCCCCCCAACTCCAGCACCGATTCCTATTAAAGCAGTCTAAAAATGGCAGATTCATTCTATACTTTCATATATTTTTTTAGGAGGGCTCGTTGCAATAGGACAAGGGGTAATGGCTTTAAACTAAAAGAGGGTAGATTCAGACTAGATAGAAGGAAGAAATTCTTTATGAAGATGGTGGTGAAGCACTGTCCCAGGTTGCCCAGAGAGGTGGTAGATGCCCCATCCCTGGAAACATTCCAGGTCAGGTTGGACGGGGCTCTGAGCAACTGATCTAGTTGAAGATGTCCCTGCTCATTGCAGGGGGGTGGGACTAGATGACCTTTAAATGTCCCTTCCAACCCAAACTATCCTATGATTCCATGATATTAACAGGTGTTTATTAGACAAGTACACAGAACCCCAGCCATGCGCCAGGAGGACCCCGATCCTATTATCACTACATAAACATGAGCTAAAGAGCTAGTCCTGTCGCAAGACCTTATACATAATGTATAAGAGATTACCGATAGAGAAGAATGCGATGAAACAATACGAGCCAGTATGACAGGCAGGGAACTCGGCACAGCATCGCACAAAGTACTGAAGGTACTGAACTATTTACTGTTAAGCCTAGCCTTTCGCTTAAATCAGATTTGAAGGTACCTGGAGACAGGATTATGGGAAAATAGTGGGAACATGACTGTGTATTGATGGGATTTTCAAAACTGCCTGAATGACTCAGGAACATGCATTCCTTTTATTTTGAAAATCCCACCTGAACTAAAAAAAACCCAAAACCAAACAACAAAAAAAACAACAGTGACAGAGGAGGATTATAAAAACAAGGAGAGAAAAAACTGCACTGAAAACATATGAACCTAATATCCTATTAAAAGTACCAAAGTCATGGAGTAACTCTGAAGCTCTTTGTCCTTATTATCAAGGTACTCAACAGTCAGGGCTGTTGGCTAAATCATAATTAACGTTCTTAACTCCTTCAAAGAGTTTTGACTGATCTGTAGGACATAACTGTCCTCTACAAACACTGTGTTGGCTTGTCCCTGCTACTCCATACTTCCGCATACGTCTGCTAATTTCACTCTGGAATGCAGTGTCAGCCAAACTGACCGGTGCAGAGGAATTAGGGTCTGCCATTCCCGGATTCTCTCAGAGACCTCAGATGCCATTGTATTTGCCCCATTCTGCCTCCAGGTCCCAAGCTGATTTCAGCAAAAGGCTACACTTAACATTTCATAGTTCAGCACCTGCAGTAACTTTGTACCTGAGTTTCCTAGGTATTCCTTAAGTGTGGACACCACCTGGTCCACATGGTTTGTCGACATAGTTATTGACCTGTTTTAAAAGCTCTTCAGTTTGAAACAACTGCCTCAAATTGAGCCTTCTTGGAAAAACATTCTGATGTAGACTCTTAAAACTCCCCCACGGTGGGTTCACGCAGCCTTTAAACCTTACAGCCTGATCTTTTCTGGATGTTCTTTAAAACCATGATTATCCACCGGCCCTATAGGTTCTCTGGCAGACTTCCTGCTTCTGATGCATTTAAAATAGACGTTAGTCATGTAGCTTAATGCACTTTGGGGAAAAAAACCCACTGGTATTAAGGTCTCAGCATGGTATACAAATTTATACATAATAAAAATAGAATACTTTTTCCTTTGAAGTACTGTGCATCTACAATTACATAACGAATTGCAGTCCTTAACAACCCCTCCTCCCTAAACAATTAAAAGACCTCATCAAAATCAATTTTTTCCCCATATTAAAAAGGATTTAGGTCACTAAATTAAGTGACCGAAGGTTGGGAAAGCCAGAAGGCTACCCATGAAACCTTAATTCAGACCTCTTGTGCATGTGCATTGCAACCTTGTACTTAATTATGAGCTTGTTCTGCAGAACACCCGGCTCCATTTGGAACATTTGAAATTATGTAGTGGCAAGCGTGTGAGAGTGGCTAATTACGTTTCCTCCTGTGTTCCCATCCATTTATTCCTTTACTTTCTAGGGTCTCTTTTCTGCTCGTCCCCTGTCATCTCTCATGCGGAAATTTCTCTTTCCCTGGTCCGTCTGAAAGTCCTTTTAGTAGTGAATCAGGTAAAGGCTTATACCGTAGGGTCACAGAGATAGCCAATTACTCCTCAAAGGTCATTTGCAGTTTTTCTCCAAAGGTGAGAAAAAAATGAAAATAAAAGGAAGGAAAGCAAAGTCAGGAAGAAAAACAAGGAAACAAAAGTTTCCAGGTTGAAGCAGAAGGGAAATAAGGAATTGAGGTCAGTCTTCATGATATCACATCCAAGGATCAGCTCTCAAATTACAGGCTTTACAGAGAGAGGCAGCTGTAGATGAAAGCAGAAGGCAGGCATTAAGTTGCCTGATGTCTTGGAGGGGAAGGATCATACTGTATTTATAAATAATTCTGCGCTATCTCAGTAGATATTCTGGAAAAATTATGATTTTTTTTTTTTTAATTTGTGACAAAATAGTCTACCTTTTACCTGCTTCTCTTGGAAGAAGGCCTCACCAGTCAAAGCCGTTGTATCCTCTCTACGCTAGGTATTACAAAAAAATAAATACCTTTCAGAGGATTATTTTCTATGGAGATGCTTGAGATATAACCACAAGCTAACTTACATCTTTGGTTGGTGAATTTGGTCTTCACAGGGAATTTTAATGTTACCTTCAAACTGTAATGTTGTTTTAAAAAGTTTTCCAGCAGAACTAACAAAAACTGGAACCAGTGGTGTTTGCGACATTAGCAGTAAGTTGGCATTATTGCAGGGGACTAAAAGCACTATTTTCACTTCATGGGAAATTTTAGACCTGAAACAAGCTAAAGCAATAACGATTCAATATTCCATTTTTCTGGAACATGAAAATTTAAAAAAAAAAAATTGAGCTAGAAAAGCATACTATTTCCTAAATGAAGTGAGGTCTCTGAAGACTTGAGTTCCCCAGTGAAACTGAGCATAGGCATATTTTGTTTGCCAGTCAATCTCAATATCACAAAACTCACATTTTCAAAAGAAGTGGCTAAAAATGTTAGTTGCTCTCCCGAGTGCTTCAGTCTAAATTTAGAGACTTTCTGACCCTTTCCCGTACACTTTCTTCGCAATCATTTGCGCTGGAAACTTGATTTCTTAAATCAAATTAAGAGTCTCTGCTTCTTATTTGCTTCAAGGAGTCTTAATAATAAAAAATATCCTCAAAATTGTGATAATACCGCGTGCTGAGGCCTGCTGCAGGGTATAACGGATTTACTTTGAATGGGCTAAGAAAGCAGAACTGATTTACTGAAGGCAAGGCATGATACAGTCCAGTAAAATTCAACACCCATGACTGCCGGGACATAACTGTGCAGGTATGTTTTCACACAGGCTCAGTATGCCTATGTGCAAGCAGGCAGGCAGGCTCATATTGGGTGAGATTTTTAATGTGTGGCCTTCATAAACTACCACACAGAGCTGCTGTGGGGATTAACTAGTTACGATTTGTAAAGTGCTTTGAAGATTATAAGGCATTAAGTTGCATAAGTGCTAAGCACTATTATTTAATACTTAAGTATTATAAACCAAGCTTTACAGGACAAATCATGTTCACCTCACTAGTACGAGTCTGTGGTTTCAATACAGTTGTTACAAGAGGTAAAGCAAGCAGAACGGACCAGAGGAGAGTGAAATGCTTTTCTTGTTCCACTGCCAGAGACTAAAGTGAGATACAACCGTAATAGTGTTGCAGAAGATTTATTTGAAAAATAATTATTCTGAAGCACAATAGTAGATCCAAGAAATCCACATAACAATGCAGTGATCCTTAAGGTGCCAGTTCTGCCATCCTTACTTAATCTCTGTCCTATTACACGCAAGTAGATCCACTGACCATCCTCCAAGGAGTACAACTCCAAACCCCAAATCCATAGATGGACCAAATACATCAATTATATCAGCTGAAAATGTTGCCAAGTAACAGTAAGGATGGGTAAAATCCGTACACTTCTAAGTTGTACTTCATACAAATTTCAGTTTTGACTTAAAATAAATTAAAAATTATTTAAATTAAAATTTTGGAAGAAAGATTAACGCAGAGAGACCATTGTCTTTATCAATCAGACTGAGAACAGCCTGGATACAGTTTCTTTGTTGAGTTTCATTTTGGCACCAGCCTTCCTCTCCCTTGCTTCCTAACGTCAGTTTTCAGTAGCAGAAGTAGTTGTTGGGGGGTTATGTGGTAGCAGAAGGACAGAAACATAACAATGCCGAAGAGAAACACCATGACGTAATTTTGTGCCTAACTATGTTGGAGAGAGAGGAACACAAGTGTTTCAGGACTGCTGACATGCACGCACTATAGATGTCAGGGCAGCACGTTGTCAGACCCTGAGCGGCATCCCAGCATCCTGAGGCCGTAAGACCCTATTTGCCACGCAGGGAAGGAGAGTTGGATTTATTTACCTTACAAGGACTAATTATTCTTCAATGGCAGTCTCTTTGCAGGACAAAGCACTTAGTACTTAAAGTTCTTGCCTCTGCGAAGGTGCTGCAGACATTTCACAAGGATATGCAAGGAGGTACTTTTCACATATATGCATTTCTTCCCGGTGGCTAAGAATGAAGATTACTTTCCTATAGTGTTTTGACATTTTGATCTGAATTGAAGCAGATAATAAAAATGCACTTCGCTGAATGAAATGAA
The DNA here is from genome assembly GCA_013400035.1 of Rynchops niger. Lineage (NCBI taxonomy): Eukaryota > Metazoa > Chordata > Aves > Charadriiformes > Laridae > Rynchops > Rynchops niger. Next base: position 1,015,807 of record VXBH01002675.1, on the reverse strand, counting down.
ATTCGGCTTTAGAGACGAGACTCAATAGTGCACTTGTACAGTAAACACAGATCCTTGTCCTTTCCTGGGTCAAGGAAGCTGCAGGCCTCTAATGCTGCTAATTCTCTTTGGAAAGTGTCAACTTTACTTCCTCCATTATTAACAATCATTGTGTCAAATTATTTGTCCCAAAACACACGTAGAGTCCATGAAAAAGCCAGAGCTCAGCTTTCTAGACACTGATCCCTGTCCTAGACTGCTTTATCCATTCCACTTAGAAACAGCTTAAAATAGCCCAGAACAGCGCGGTGTACGTCGTTCAGAGGAAGGTTTGCCTACACATGATGGCAAATGTGACTGTATGCACTTTGTTAACAGGGTCTTACCAGTCTTTTCACCAGCTGTCCCAGGAGATGTGGGAAACTGGAGGGAGTATGCTTCATTCACACTCAGCTCCTTCAGCTCAAAAGTGTTCACGCAGAGATTCAGGGCTTCTTTGTGCTCGTCAGGTTTTATAGGTTTTCCAATCCTTTATCTGAGCCTCCACTCACCTCCGCAGTTGCTCTCCCACCTTGGTGTCGCAGCTAAAGCAAGAAAAGCAACTCAGCTGTAATGTTCTTTTCTTTTGTCTTTTCAGGAACCTTTTTCTTGGATTTCCTTACTGCCTTCTGTTTCGTTTACAGAGTCTTAAGTCATACAATGGCAGCTACTCATTATTCATTTTAGATTCAAATTATGGGTTACTTGTGCTGTTGCTCATACCAACAGTAAACTACTTGACCTGCATTAGTGTCCTTAATGCTTATTTTGGCAGAAGGGAAATTGTGTTTCTGAAAGGGCAGATATTTACCAGGTGCATTACAAATCTAGTTAGAATTTGAAAAAAAAAATACAGCTGAGTCTTGTGATGCCTGAGTTATTGAGCTTGAAAGATACAATGACCACTATCAATTTCATGTACTGCGCAGACCATGACACACGCAGTTTGGAAATAGGTGCATGTGGCTCAGTTTTCCTGTGGTTTTAGTATATTGAACAAGACCAAAACACTGTAAAAATAGAACCATCAACAAATGTTTCTGAATGTTACTTACAACCAGTATCTGGTGTACAGGACAGAAAGAAATGTAATAAGCGAGCATCCCATCATCCCTCCAAGCAATGGATCACGCACCACTAAAAGGCAGTGCATGTGTGTCGCGCTGGCAGTACCCACGTGGGTCCACAGCCTCCCCATGTTCACAGCGGACCAAGATCCATTACAAGAGGACCAAGTGCATCATCTTCATCTTTTTCTTTCTTCAGATGGCAGATGAGTTCAGAGTATGTTGGGCCTTAAATATTGTCTTTCTCTGCTGAACTATGAATATGTCTGAATTCTGTTGCCCTGAGCTCCCATCAGAAACCATTTTCCTGGGGCTGTAGAGTTCTCTGCCTTTTCCTCTTCATCCCCGGGGCACCTATTCTTCCCATACATACCCACATCCTATAACTGTCAGGACCAAATAAACAAAAGCACTCATCTCGAGCCAGTGCACAGGGCTGTTTTCTCACCCATCAACCCATTTCTTAGGGGTTAGGGGGTGGCAGGGAGCTTAGTCTAATTTAATTCCTTGGGATCACCAGGGAGGAGAAAATATATGCCATGCACTCCAGTTAGACCCTCCTGTCCAAACTGCATCAAAGTTAGGAAAAGAGTCTTGTCTTAGCTGCGTATGTGTATAGCAGGGGTTTCTAACCCAAGTAGAGAAAAAAGGTCTTTCCTTAGCAAGAAAAGCTGTTAACATCAAGGAGTCTGAATTTGAGGTCTTAATATTTCTAAACTTACTCCCTCCTGCATACTCCCTCCAGTGAAATGCTGAAAGAGTTTCCTCTGCTCCTTTGTATTTAAAAACAGGATTGACGGAAGAGAGGTTTTTTGAAAGCAACTCATAGATCTGTTCTATTCCAGGATCGTTTTTCCATTCCTTTACCTTTGCCCATTCTTAAGTTAAAGTAACAGAGTGAAATGTTTTATGCTTCATTGCAAATATCAAACTGATTTTCTCTCCCTTCTTTGCAAGTTTAATTGAGTTTTATGAAAAGATATTTGGAAAAAAAAAATGAACAAAAAAATGAAGAGAACCTTACTAAAAATAAATCCAAGCAAAGAGCAGGTCTTTAAAAGTCCTCTCAGTCTGGAACAAGAGACTTATTCAAAAACGTGACTTTTTCTTACCCCCATAATTAACCTAAAATTAAGTAGGAGCTTCTTAAGATCTGGGAAAAAACTCCTATTGTTGTTATGGGCCCCCCAACAGGGGGACGGGAAGGGCCAATCTCTACCCATGTATATCACCGTCTCACCAAAAACTTCTCCCTCGACCACTTCATTCCAGAATCTACCTTCCTGAACCTTCCATAAGCAAGAGGAAACTGAGATCCAGCAATGCAAGTGCAAATGGAAGTGAGTGTTGAAGAACAATGTTGTGACGCTCAAAGGCCATCTCTACCTTCAAATAATATTTTGTTCACAAAAGAGGGTCTCCAGCCAGTGCTGTGACAGTTGTCTGATTAAGAGATCAGAAAGCCTTCAAAAATTGTGTAACTAATCATTCTACTAGTTGTCCTAGACTAGGGATATTGCCTTTTAGAGCTTTGGCGGGGTAGAAGAACAGACAGTGTATCGTGTTCTACCCAAAATCTACTCTCCTAAATCCCTGTCCCTCCTGCCCTGTGCCTCCTCCCCAACCCACAGAATTGCAGAAGTGCAGGTGTATGAAAGCAGCCCTAGGCTGTGCTCTTGATAGGAATTAAGTCAGTTATTAGGTCCTGGGAATCTTATTCTCTTTCCATATCTGAAACTTTTCAATATGCTGTCCAGGAAGGAGAAAAATCTTGGGGAAAATCCCAACAAACTGCTGAACTGCTGCTCCAGCCCCTTGCAGGTTTAGGAAGAAAAGAACACAACCTTGCTCAGAAATTTCTTTTCTTCATTCCAGGCAGCAGCTCCCTCACAGCCTTCCTTCCTGAGAAAACCCGTGATGAACAGGGGGACTCACTGCAGTCGCAGGGACAAGTAAACACTGAGTTGCCGTCCTGGTGGCTACAGCTTTCTCGGGTGGTGGTTTTAGTACTGGGAGAGGGAATTATGGAACTAACTGGATTTTGAAGGGAATCACCTGTAATGTCCAGCTGGGTCTTTACTAGAGGTTTCCACTTGTTGAAAACATTTTTGTTTTCTTTTTTTAGAACAAATCCTCTTCCTGAATGTCACTTCTCATCTTGAAAACGCACTTCCTTTAGTTTCCTAAAGCTGTAGGTTCACTCTTCTTGTGTGTCTGAAGCAAGACCCTAATACCAGTGAGATCACCCAAAATGCGTCACATAGACTTTGAAATGGGTAACCATTTTAGACTTACCCACACAGCTCACTTTCCCAGGACTTTCAGATTTCTGCTTTGGAAGCCAGCTGTTGTTATACTCAACACCACTGTTGGGGAGGAGAAGTTAACATGTTTCTCTGTTGATCTCACTTGGAGCTTTGAGGCCTTGAGAGAGTGACCACTGGCAGGNAAAAAAAAAACCCTTTAAATCAAAAAGATGTGTAAAATGCCCTTCTTGAGCATTAGTAGAGATCAGGCTTGCATCTCCAAAGATCTGAAGGGAAATGGCTGATCTGTACCAGGACTGAGGTATTAAGCTACATTCAAACCGATGAACCAAACAGGCCACGGTACCCCTATGCCCCGACCGTGACGCTGAGTGCTATTGCATGGGATGGGCAGTGGGGAACTACCTTTTAGGAAAAATCCCCACCCTCTGCCATCTTCTGGGACAAGCTCAGGAACTGTCTGGAGAAATCCTAACCGGCAGCTGCCAAAATACTGCAGGAAGCATGCTAACAGCTAAACAGTTTGGACAGCTGGAGCACAGTGGTTGAGCCCAAGACCCTAAAGGGTTTTTTTAATCCTTGCCAGTATAGATGCAGACCTAGGTCCTGTTTACCTGACAAGAATCCTATGCCCTTCTATCATGGGCAGTGGCTCCTTTGATTCGGCTTCAGCTCAGGCATGCCCACCCCTCACAAACAAAAGCCGGGTAAGACATGCCGTAAAACAGGTTTTTCTTTCCACATGCCACTCAGGCAAATTGCTCATGGCCTTAACAAGAGATGACAAGCTCTGAAAGCTGCTCACTTGCGGAAAGCAATGAGTTAGATGAAAACCAGGAGGAGGAAATGGAGGTGGATTAAAGCTATTGCTGCGTGCCTAAAAGAACAATGTGGCAAGATGAACATTCCAGCTCTACTTTCCTATTTTCTACAGATAGAAAATGTGTTTCTGCTTGTCTAGCGTTATGATCGTGTATCATTCACGATCCTTACAGGTATCTCATGGCTATCTTCATACCGTAATGCAGCCTTTACCTTCTCTGGATATGCCTACGTAATAAGTTGTTTTGCTTCTACCAGTTTAACCACTACCGATCACTCTTGTCACATAGCCGTGCGCTAGTTCTGCATCCACAATGAAGATTCTTAGAGCCTGATAAGGATATCCTGACACTTATACTCGAGCAACGTATACAATTCCCCCTAAATCAAACAAATGAGTGCTGCTGAGCCATCTGTTTGAAGATATCTTCCGTTAGGTATCTTCAGAATCTGAGTGTTTCCTCATAGATGAAGATAACTCCGTTCAGATGGCTGCAGAGAGGCGTCTGTGGACCTGAAATAGCCACATAAGGCCGAAAAATACCATGCCGGAGCTGTAGAAGACCTACGCCCTTCTGTAGCAGTTTGTGGAGGCCTGGCAGGATCCCCTAGGTCATCACAAATGGCACTGAAGTCTATACTTAGACCACTGAGCTAAGCCCCAGTATCTTCATTTGAGTGAATATGTAAGATCCCTTCAGGCAATATGAGATCTACTCAGACCTATTCAGCTGGAGTTCAGAGAGCAGATCAGATGGCAAAATATAGGGATACTTGGATTTATGAGTCTTAACCTTTCCAAAAATACATATGTTCTTTTTGGCTGATTCAGAGAAAGAATCACAAGACCAGACTCTGTCCCCAAATTTGCGCATGCTGCTAATGTGAGGTGCCCATTTAGATTCTTGCGCTGCTTTAATAAATGCTTACAAGCAGCCCAACTAGAAACTTGACTTGCTTTCTTCAGTGTACTGCATACAGATTAACTTTACGTATTTGTGGAAGCATGTAATTTCTTGGGCTTTAATACAATTTTAGCCATCTTTACTGCAACATTAGTAGTTCTCTTGCATTACTGCACAGTTTGCTTTATACCATACGTATATGTATACTATATTATAATAATAGAAACAAATATCCATCAGAAATTTTCAGTGCTCTTCTCCAAGACTCAAAATATTTTGCCTCATTTCTGTTTGGTATTGTTACAAATAAAATGGTTTTGCTTTGCATATGTGTCTCACTTGTTTGTTTCGCTGTATTTTCGTGTTCTAAAGAGACTCAACCTCTACTCATCGTCTAAGCATGTGAATCACTTTTCAAGCGTATGAGTAGCATGAAGGGTACAGCATCACAGCAGTCCCGCAACTCTGCCATGCCTATTTAGCTCTGCCCTTGCACCCCAACTTACTATCTGAAGGTGGAGATGAGATCAGTGGACACCCCAGCCCAAAAGCCCTTCTACACCAGGACGTAGCAGCTGAATTCAGCACTATGGCAGGAAGGTATGGTGTGTCACACCTTTTAAGCATATCCTAAAAGCTCTAAAAACTTTCCATGAGCGCGTGTGACCTTTTTCGGGAGTCTTGTGAGAAAGTGGTTCTCTTGTGGAGGAAGATCATGTGAACAAACCCTTCCAGAACTTGTGCTGGTATGCATTCAGTTGTCCGGATCAAAGGATTACCCTAAGGTGGATGCAAATTGTACATTCTGCTATGTGCAGCCCTAAATCAAAAATGACTGGCTGGCTGGTCCCAATGAAGGCAGCACACGTTCCTGAGGTGTCTCTACACAGGGAAACGGACACAGGTTCCTGCGTTACACCTCCGAGCCCCAGGAGTTAGATTTTATTTCTGTTTTACTTCTGAGGTTTTTCAGAGCTCTGCAGAAAAAAAATGGTATTTCAGCAATGTTCACCTGTTTGTCTGCTCTGAGTAGGAGAGATGGCAAGTTTTGAAAGAACTTGCTTCACTCAAAGAAAAATTACTGGTCTGAAACACAAACCACTTGTTGGATGGAGGTGGGCATGTTCTTCATGCAACACTCTCCACTCTTAGTGACCATTGTCCTCACAGGAGATCCCTGATCTCCAGAGAGCAGACTGCACGTCCTCAATCCAAGGCTGCCACTGCTTATTGAAAGATAAGGAGAGACAGGGACAAGATTTTGCCCCATGCTGCTGGAAAGTTTCATCCACCTGGTCCCAGTTTGGTCAGTAATATGCTACTGTTGTGCTGCTCCACTGATTATCCTTGCTTCCACAAAGGAAATTTAAGTGCAAGTTCTCACATCTAGCTGAGCTTCCTGTCAGAGATAAAAAGGCTCCATGGAGACGAATACAACATCAAAAAAGCACAAGATCATCAGTCAAGAGGAGGAGAACCGCCATTCCTGTGACAACCAGAGCCCCTTTTCTGGGAGCCAAGGTGCAATATCTGATACTTCCATCTCTCTGCAGTTTGTTCTTACACAAGAAGCCCCTTCTTAGCAGGAGACGCCTCGAAGCCATGAAAATTATATTACAGAACTGGGGGCATTCCTTTCCACTTATGCACATACAGGAAGCAACTCTATACCATCCATAGTCAGGTAAATAATTAGTTAAAATATCTTTGAATATTTGATATTTTTTACCAAGTCTGGCAGAGAACATCTGAAATATAAACGTTTACATGACACATATCAGTTATCGCTTTCTCTCTCTTAGGTAAGAAGGCTTTATTTGTAAATATTTTCATTTTCCTTTATCTCAGTTCTTTCAGAACTATAACAGCTCTATATCAGAAGACTGTCTCCCTAGAATTTCAAATTTAAATACAATGAAGACAATGAGTTTTTCTCCATCCCATGCAAATTCTCAAGCCTAATGTTTAAAGAGCTGTTCCATTTGGCAACACTGAAGCATCTCAGTTTATTAGCCTTCTCATTCCAGGAATTTCAGAGAAGTGATTTTAGCAAATAAGCATTTTTTTACAAAGATTTGCCATCTTGGTAAAAGTTTTAAATGATGAATGGAGCATTCTGTTTACTTCCGTTGTCAATCATTTTAATTTGTTAAGAATTTCAGAGAATACTAGCAGACTCTTTCCTTAGCAGTTTATTTGCCAATATTTTGTTATTATACAAAAGTAGGACCTTACAGATTCCTATTTTATTCCTATTTATCCACTAAATTGCAGCACTTGCTTAATGTTTAGACGGCTATGTTCAAGCAGGAGGAATATAGCCCCAACAAAGCTATGTGATTTGACTAAAAAAAGGCAATCAAGGGCAAGATTACCGTTTTATACCTCTTCCAACCCCAGAAAGACATCAAAGAGCAAATGCAGGGTCAAATGTCACTGTCACCACTCACATTCAGTATCATCACTTTCTAGTTGAAGAAGTTGTTCCTGGCTACCAATCCAAACCTGCCTAAAGAAATCAATCTTACGTTAAGCAAAATCAGGCTGTTCAAGAGTGAACATATGTTACTGACATGTTCTGTCTTTGGATGATTAAAGGGAGAGACCAAGGTGTTTATCCAAGGATGAAATTCAGACTGTTTGTCAATGAGAGAGCTGGCTACATATTACATCTGATGATCTGGACACGAGTCCCAAGTCTCCCTTGCTGTGTAAAATGCTATGTATCTGCCTGATTACAAGCCTGAGGAAGTGCTTCAGCTAGTTCAGATACTTAAATTTTCAATCTAACCTTCACATGAATTTTTAACACGCCATGAAAACTTGGGTGTCATAAATCATGTACAATAACGCATGAAGGCACTCTTTGCCATCTCTGACTGATTCATCCCTCAGGTAAAAAAAAAAAAAAAGAAATCCTTTTGGAAATTTGAGATAAGCTAAAATATATGCCTTTGTAAAATACGCCTCTTTAGAGGTCCAGAAGAGCTGGTTCTCCCCTGGAAGAAACACTTACATAGACCTGCAGCCAAGGAAGAAGGGGAAGTGGTATGTATATACTTCTTAGGAAGGACCATCTCACAAAAGAAAATATAACAACCATAAAGGCTAGACAGAGGAGGCTATTTTCCTTGACCATAAAAAGGATGCTGCTGCCTGACCTAAAGGGCGATCTTTGCTGGCATTACTGTTTAGTGGCAAGTTTACTCTATTCTTTTGTTGGCAAGTTTACCTGTGGCAAGTTTACTCTCTTCTTTTGTTGGAAAGAAAAAAAAAAAATGTGACCAACAAATTTTGCTGTTTGTGAGGAAGAGAAACATGGGGAAATATCGCATTCTTTGGTCAATACTGTTCAAAGTAGTTTAATCAGAAAGATGTCACCCACAAGGCTATCTACAGATGCATAAGTAATTTCATTGTAGACAGCTATGTTCACTAAGCATAAAGGCATCAGTGGCAAACAAAAAAACCAAGAGAAACTGTGTGTCTCCTCATCTTCTAGCAAGTTCCCACATTTCTCTAGAAGTCTTCAGCAACGTTTCTGGAAAGAGCAGAAACTTCAGTTGTAGCTGCAGATAAAAATGCCTATTTTTAGGCTGTGACAGAACAGTTCTGTCAAAAGTTAAAACTTCCCTTCTCTCTGGTGGTTTCTGAGGGACAATCTCTTCTCCTACAGTCTTGGGCTGCTTTTTTCAACCCTTGCTTCCTACTGCAAACGGGCAAGATTGCATTTTCAGGAATGGCCTTTGCTCTTGGGATCCAAGTAATTTGTTTTTGCATTGTCTGCCTGTCAAATATATTTGCATGTCCCTAATGGCTCTGACATCAGTATCTAACCTCGGTGTTCACCATCTCAAGCAGAATTTCAACACACAGGGCTTAATTTACCTACCAAAGAGATCCACAGTCATAGGTAGACCACATTCAACAGTTGAGCTAGCTCACTTGAATCCTAGTCTAGGTGACTTTGCACTGAACCTCAGCCAGCACTACAGACACAGACACAGTGTTTTGGTTTTTTGGCTCTCCATGACAGAGGCGAGCACTGAAAATCAGCTTTATTGAATCCCTAAATCTGAGGCTGAAATTTTGAAATAAAGGGATTAGGCTTTTCCAGGAAATTATCTGTGGATAAAGAGCCAAATAGTTCAAATTTTGAAATCTAACTCCTAGGGAAAGGTAGATTTTTTTTCCTAAAACCACACAACCCATTATTCCTGTCTTCTAGCAGCTAGCTGAGGACAAGATTCATGTGCTCTCTTCCATGAATGCCATCCTTATGTGCTTAAATCTCACCATAAGGATGAGCTTTGGCAGATGCCAAACTGTTGGTGCCGTAGGACAGATGAACATCTGAAGAGCAGGGCTTTCAATGATGAGCCCTATGACACCTACATCTGCCTCAAGGAAGTAACCCCTCTATATTCTTAGCCAAAGTCCCTTTATTAACGGACATTGCCTTCTGTCTTAATTTCACACTGTGCTCTGCCAGGGTGTTAGTCTAAATTTCCTGTCCTGCCCCATTACGTACGCTTCTTCTTAAAACTTGCTTTAGTATCTTAGTGAAAGATACATCTTTTTATAATTTATATCCAGCAATTAGAGTTTTACAGTTCAGTCTCATTTTATCATTTCTATAAAAGTATCTGAAAAGGTTAATAAGATTTAAATATTTTAAACAAAATACGAGGCATTAATAATCTGCCTTGTTTCATGATAGAAATTACGCACCTAATTACAATGGAAAATTATCTACCAGTGTGTCTGAGTCATTCTCCATGATGTTATCAAAGTTAGTAACAGACTTACTGGGACTGTCCAGGGAATAAGAAATGCTAATTATATTGTCTGGTTCTGACTGGTCTGATAGTACTTTACAAAAATAAAAGGCTATTGTCTGTAGCCTATTTAAATCTAACGTAATTGGGCGGCATGAACAGCAGCTTAGAAAAACCCTAACGTGGGGTTTCCTATTTAAAGAATCTTGCGGGCTAATTCAAACAAAGAATAATCATTCTAGAATGTGTATCTGATTATTTTTTCAAGCTTTTCTGATTGATTTGGCATGCAGGAGAGTGATAGAATTGCAACTACTGTGACGAGGTTGTCTTGAGCAGAAACTGACATTCCTGACAAATCATTTTGTTTTTATAATGTCCAATAGATTTCAACATAAATATGTAATTTGCTGCAGAACAAATGACAGTCCTTAGACCTTTTTATGAGACTAGCCTGGAACTGATGCACTTATGGGACTCAGATTTATTTTTCCTTAAACAAAAGAAGAAATCATGTATTCCTTTGCCCTCTCTCTACCTAAGCAGACAGAATTGTTAATCTGACTAATTTTCCTTGATAGCCCTTCTGCTGCATACACAGCATTTTTCACAGGACAGAAACAGTGAAGAGGTCTTTGCACATGAGCAATGAGCAGGATAGCCTTTTTTAGAGACACCCAAAAACTTTTGGACAAGAAATGTGGCAATTGCTAGATATATGCAGCAGTTGTTTCTGAAACTGAGGGAAAGGGCCTCAACGGGTTATACCCCCAAAATCCTCTGGAACGAAGAGAGTTTAGAGAGCAAAGAAGCAATGGTTATAAATACGAGAGGCAACGAGCATGCTGCAGCTGACTGGTGGAAAACTGAACTCTACAGGGAGGTAGGGCTCAACAGCTATACCATACCTCGGGTATGAGCTATATGTTCCTGTTTTCTGGAGGCTGAGGATCTGCTGGAATCCTGCTAGCAGTGGAGACTACAACAGGCTCCTTCCCTTCAAAGGTACAATAAAAGGATCAAGTTTACATATTATATTAAATTCATGAAAATATGATATAGTAAGAAAGAAAGATGTCAGTTTGGCTGTGGTTTATGTCGTAAAGTTCTTGATAGTATTCCAAATGTGCTTTTTACAGTATTTCAGCCTATTCTCTGTGCACTGTTTTAATTTTAAGAAATCCTATGGTTCTCTTTCATTGGATGTTGTATGGCAATCACTAACAGGTTCTTATAAAAGTTTTTTATAACATATCCTAGGGATTTACTGAAAGTCCTGAAAGAAACTTTGGCAGTGCTGAAGCTAAGCAGCAAGGCAAACATGTAACAGCTACATATTACAGAGCCTCAGTGCTTATCTGGTACCTTATCTGCACCTTCTCTAGTCTCCAAAAATGTAAGCAAACCCAATGGCAATGGGGTCTCAACAGCATCTAATACCATTGATTTCAGTGGCTAGATCTATGAGAAGAAAACATCTCCCACACAACCTCTACACAGAAGCCAACTTTGTCTTCTCAGACTTAACACACTGTGCTTAAAAAGAATTAACACATTTATTCTAAAATATTTTAGTACTAGAAAACTTTCATCTTCTATCCTGATCTGCAGCCAATATAACCAGCAAACCCTTTACCTCTGTTGCTGTAGTATTAGTGCCTCTTTAATAATCTTTTATTTCTTACCTACATAGGAAATTGCCTGGGTACTTTCAGCAGTTCAGGATGTGGCAGAGAAGTGCATGAGTAACGCACCAGGCCAGTGCTGCAGAGTCGCTCGGGCATCCCTGCTTTATATTTCCCAGCACACCAAATGGGGCCACAGTGCTGCTTCAAGCCTGTTCTGTGCGTTAACACATGACTGTCTAAGCTAAAAAGCAAAGTATAGAAAAAATAAGAGTGTCATCTCCCTTCCCTCCAAGGGTACAGGTACCACTGCCACTTTGTTCTTGTCCCCTTCTGAGCTTCAGGACTGTCACTACTGAGCACTGTTGGCAGGTCTACAAGGGGAAGCCCTGAACTCTGGCTAAGGCTCCAAGTTGGAGCCACGTTAAGCTCGTTCAGAGACGTCTGGGTGTCGCTGTGTCACGCCTCCCAGTACACCTGGCTTTGAGAAGATGTTTAACCAGCAAGGAGCCAGCCAGCATCCAGCTGAGCCTCCCGGCTCCGGCTCTGCGCCAGCTCAAAGCATCTGTTCTGCTGCAGATGAGCCGTCCCTCGCAGCTGAGCAGCTCTACCCTGTGACAGTCGTCTCAGCTAAAGTGCTCGCACAGACACGCTGCGCGCCAACCCACTGCTGAATAACAGAGGCAACCGTAACGCATCGCTTCATCCCAGCTCCCTATTGTCACGTGTTTCTGACATATATATGCTTTAAAAAAAAAAATTGGCCTGAGGCTACCTTACGGGATTCAGGTCCCATTTCAGTCAGTCAGTCAGTCAGTCAGTAGGAGACTCTCTTGGCCTCTCAGAAATGTGTATGTCACAAAATGTCTGTTTCCTCCCACAGATCCAAGAAAAACCTCCCAGTCAAAGTGAGGGAACTCACAAATTCAAATTAAATGCTATATCAGGCTTCAGAACGCCTTCATTGAAGAAGGGGTCAGGAGGCAGCTGGTTCCTCCCCGCTGCTTCTCTGAGACGTCACGCTACACTCCTGACAAATGTTCTGCAGTCCTACAGTGTGGACACGGGGACACACTTAGCGATTAGAGGAAAATATTATATTCCAAAGTCAAAACACATCAGCAAACATTTTGCTAACTTTTGTATCTGAAAGCATTAAGGAAGGAGTAGAATTAAACTTTGAAAGTTGAGATTTACTTTCTGTTCCTCTTCAAATCCCTTGAAGTCGTAACTACCAACACTAAAGAAATAACCGTCAATTTTAAAGGACTAAAAAGTTTCCGAGTTACGATCTCTAACTGTTGAACGACAGTGACTGTTCAACTCACAGTGCATTTCATCCAAGTGAAGCAGCTCACGTGCACAAAGATTTTCACGTGTGCACATTTTGCAGAACCACAATTTATTCAGTGAGACATCCTAGTGAATAAGCATCGCCTGTTAAAATCCTTCGAAGCAGCTGTGAGAATGGCTGTTAGCGTGATTGGAGGACAATTCCTCCACGAGTTGCCTTCGGTGTTCTGCAAAACAGAAATGATATTACAAGGAGATGGTAAAAACATTGTGAAAATGAGTCATTACACTTAGAGTTGCAGGTGACACGCAGTGAGAGACATTTGGATATATTTCTTGAGAGCGCATCGTGATTACTGCTGCCTTCCTGGGGAAAAGGGTGATTCTTGCAGAATAATTAAAACTACAAGAATCTTAAAATTACTGGTTCTTACACGAGTGTGATTCTCCCACACGAGTTTTGAAAATACTCAGTGTTCTACTTAGTTATATCAAATTCCCTTTTAGATGGCAATCTTTAAGAGATTTCAAGGGAAGAGGAGGTTTTCTGAAGTCTGTGCTTACAGACATGAAAAATGTTTTGCCTCATAGCTCCCTCTTAGCTGCGCCGCTTAATTTCAGGGCTCAATGCTGTTATTATCAACTAAATTGCATATTGTATCTACTTCAGTAAAAACAAATAAATCTTCTGGAATACAGATATTCAAGCACCTCGAAATTATCTAGGGTCTTTGTTCTCATTATACCAACATGGTTCCCTTAGGCCCCAAAATACTGAGAAGAAATAAGGCCTAATGTCTGACATTCCCGTGAGCTGATCCTGGGCATACAGCCCCTGTATCCCTACCTATCCCACTGTAAACCAGAGAACTGCACTGAGAACCGTGGGGCTAGAATATCACCTTCCCCTGCTTCTACCCCATTGGTGAGGTTAAGAATTTACCTTCTGATAAAAAAGACTATGTATCTGATCCACAGGCGTTTTGCCTTTGCCATAATACCTAATGCAATTTACGCAAACACATGTCTTGAGCTGTGGATGAATAAATGTTGCGGTTGCTGAGCTGCTGCCACTTTAAAAGATCCAGAGTTCCATGGCAAAAAAAAAAACCATCAAGAGAGTTATCCACTGCAGGCAGTTTCTATATAGTGCAGCTGACAGCACGTTAATTGTCTTCAGCTCCTCTACTGGCAAAATGGTTCAGTTGTTTTCATTGATGTATGTAAGAATCTTCAATAATCACAACAAATCCTCGAAACCCTCAAGGCTTCTCTATTTTTATTTTTCGTATGTGATGAAAATATTGATGATATCCATAAATATAGAAATCATCAGGCAGGACCCAGAGTAAAGTATAATTCTTGCAAACAGGTTAAAGAATGGGTTCGTTTTCAATAGACTTCTGAGGAGACTTCACAGAAATTTAATAAACAGAATACTTCCAAACACTGCAGCAAATGCCAGTTTAAATCACTCATTGCTATCGCAGCTCCTTGGCTGGCATAAAACCAGTTGTTCCATGACCAGGCTGGAATTTGGGGATCAGGACTTTCCCAATACTTGTCAGGCTTACAAAATTTCTCTACATCAGCTTACATTCGGGTAAATTACTCTCAGATTGTACAAATCTGACACTGGCGTCAACAATATCTCTAAATGCCTTTCGAACAGCAGCGCTGGGAATTGTTTCAAATATAAATAAGCACTGTAAATTATTTTAGCTTGGAGGCTTGGCGTTACCTGGCAAAAGCAAAGCGTGTCTTCAGTGCCCGCACCCAGCACTGTGCATGAGGCACAGCAAGCACCGTTTTGTGGAAGCCAAAGCCGAGCTGGTTTGTCTCTTAAATCTTCTACTTGCACTTTGCAAAGGCTAAATTCTTTTACCCGGATGAACTGTGATTGGTACAAGGCTGTAGATCAGCAGGAGAAATGGCTTTAAATACGTTAACATGAGAAAAAATTCCTCATTAATTTTATTATTGCTACCTGAAACATCAGCCATAGCAGACAAACGATGTAGTGCTAACAGGTCGTTGCACATTATCAATCATCTTCTTGTTTAATATGCAATTTTTACATCACATGGATGTAAAGAAATTAGCAAGCAATGATAAACTAACATTCTTTCATTCTAGCTGAGGAAGACTTGGTTCACTGTCTAAAACATTGCAGCTAGTGATATTTATTTTCTTCTGGCAGGCTGAGATGCATCTAATTCTTTACATTAATTTAAATATATTGGATAATACTTGAACTAAATTACCATCAAGTGGAAATTTAAATCCATACAAGTCAAAGAATTTAAATCTAGCAGATCATAATGAAATAATCCTTTCTGCAAGTATTCAGGACTGTTCTACCGGGAACTTCGGCTAATCAAAAATTCCTGAAACTATCCCATTGCAAAACTACTCTTGTGCCCCATACTATGTTGGGGTGACTCAGGTACT
Organism: Rynchops niger; assembly: GCA_013400035.1. Classification (NCBI taxonomy): domain Eukaryota; kingdom Metazoa; phylum Chordata; class Aves; order Charadriiformes; family Laridae; genus Rynchops; species Rynchops niger. The sequence goes on along the minus strand of VXBH01002675.1, from coordinate 1,000,581 downwards.
ACTAATAAAGTTGCTTCAGATTTTCAAGATTCTCTATATATATATCTTCTAGTTATTTTACATAACTATTCACTAGAAACCCACATGCTAACAGGAAGAGTCTAATTTCTTATTTTATTTTAGATTAGATTATCGTGCAGTATTAGAGTGGAGGAGAGAATTTTGCACTTCTAAATTTTAGCACTCACAACATGTTTTATATTCTAATCTCATTCTGTCATATATTTTCCATTGGAGGTTTCTGAGGGGTCCTAGATGCCTAGGGAAAAGGTAACTTTTAAATATTTAATTTTCAGTAACTAATGAGTGAGATCCTGCCTGCACTGAAGTAAAATGTAAACTTCTTTTGACTTTAAATGAGACAGATTTTAGCTCAACACAGAGGGCATGGCAAGTAATTCCTCTCCACTACAATTAGAGAACAGAAATATTATCTCCCATAATAATTAGAGAACACTTACACTCAAAGTCAATTTGGTCTCACTAATATGCTTTTATATATGAATTTATCATTTAAAATAATCAAAGATAATAAATAATACTAGCGCTGAATGTTCAACAATATTTTTGGTTCTGCAGCAGTTTGTAGGAAGTGAGTGAGAAAAAGAGAGGGAACAGGCTCAAAATGACTATGGATGAAACACCCTCAAGGGAAGGCAAGACCAAATAAATCTAACACTTAGAAGCCTTAAAGTGACTTCAAAGTGAAGATGGAATTATGCCTTATTAGGTTTATTTAACATTAGGAGATGGTCTAAAATGTACTAAAACACACAGGGAGGTTTGCCTTTGGCATTACAACCACAAAACATGTTCAGCCTGTAAGAACCATAGCAGTTGGAAAAATAACAAAGACACAAGAGTGGAAAGAGCTGAAAAACTGAGGGGGGTGGTGGTGGTTAGCTAATATCCATTTAACATCAGAACATCACGGGTATTCTGTTATAGCGTTGTAAGTCCTGGGCTTCTGTTCAAGTGTGAGAGTTGATGATGGCTGAGCTAGCCAAGAGACTGTACCAGCAACCTCAGATTAGATTGCTCAAAAATAGCATAATTTGTAACACCATTCACAGCCTGATTTCCTTTTCTGAACTTAAAAGCCCCCTGCCTAAAAAGGGGACAAGCTCAATTTCAAAACAAAATCCTTTGCAAATCTGTAAGTCCATATAAGTCAACTCTTGTTTAAACGTAAGAGTTCCGTGGAATTTTGGTTTCCTCTATCAGCTCACCTAAATAAGTTCTCCTTATGGAAGAACAAAGACGTTGCTTGTATATTCAATAACAATTTACCCTTAAATTTCACAGTGGGAAGACTCTGAAGGTGAAGTTAAGGAAACTGGTTTTGGTTTGATTGGGAATGCAATGGTTATTAGACTCCTTGTGTCTCCTAAAAACCTCCTGGGCTTCCAACTCTTGTGTAAGCGGTCACACAAAATGTACATTCAAGATTAAAACAGAGCATCCAAGCAATGCTTTGTTGGTAGGCCCCGTAACATGGTGGTTGGATGGTTGTGGTAAAATAATACATCTGTCGAGGCCCAAAAGTGGTTATGCTCAGATTCCTCACACCATAAAGAAATGCTGGATAGTAATCACATTATATTCACCGTAGGTTGTAGTCCACCTTCGTAACAGGATTTCACACATACAGACCGCTCCTCCAAAGATATGGACCAGTTCAAACAGGAAATAATTCAGGAGAGTCCTATGTCCTATTTTATCCATCAGACCTAATGACTCCATTACACAAATTTCATTGTTATCTATCCAACCCCATCTGTTCTATCAAAGCTGTCAGTTTAGCTGCTGTAGCAATCTTTGCCTCGATCTGGAAATTTCTAGGCTGAAAAGTCTCAGCTGGACTAAGGCATTTTAATAAGAAGAATCACAGATTTATTCTTTTTCATGTAGGAATAACCACCATGGTTACACTAGTTCAAAAATCACAAGCTGAAAAACCACAAGTCTATTAAAAATATAAATTTAATGTTTTCTTATTTATTTTATTGTGTTTGAAGCACAAGACACACCTCAGAACAGAAGCTTAAATAACGGCATAGTACTTAATGCCCAAAGTTACCACGCAGCATAACCTGGCAATTATTTATTAAAATTTTTATCATTTTTTAAGAGGGAAAATGTAGTTACTACATTCAGACTTCACTATTTGGAAGTTAAAATGGATATTTTAGACTATACATTAAAATTACGATATATAGACACAACTGTACTTTCCCATTTTTTAATATCTTTTATTACATCACCATAAACTTGGCTTTCTTTAGCATCCTGTCAGTTTTCATCCTTTCTGGATGTGGGGACCATTATCATTTTTCAACAGAAGCACAAACACCTTTAAAAATCTATTATGACAGAGCGTTTAGAGACCTCCAGAAGTAAACTGATCACACCCCTCTGGACATCCCAGGCTAAATAATTCTATCTCCTTCTCTAACAAGCCCCTTACCTGTGTTTCACCAAATCTCATACTTCATAAAACATCCGGTTTGTGGCAATAGTTTATCATCCACATGGTAAAAATCTGATTTTACATCTGATTACAGGTTTGCTTGGGTTTTGTTCCCAGATATTGCTTTTTTGATGTTGTTGTTTTTTTAGACTGAAAGAGAATATTACGACCTGATGTATTTTCCTGGAACTTATGTGCCATAATCAAGTCACCTTTCAGTTATCTTATACTTCTTAATTACGCCATTATAAGACATTTTCTCTAATTTTCAAATTATTGTTGCAGTTCTAGGGCTTCACTATTTTTTTTCTGTCTAAACTCTATAAATCCATTGTCAGTTTACAGTCATTTTACCAGTCAGGTAGACTTGTTGACTTTACTTACTTGAACTTTCTCACGTACTGCATGAGCCCCTGACTGCGAAACTGGCCTGAACTAATCTGAAATAGCAAAAATTTGTAGCAGAGAAACAAAATAAATGTACATGCAGTTGATCAAGGGCAAAGGGATATTAGGAGTACACACAAGTCAGCAACATTAAGAAGGTGGAAGACAGGCTAGATACAAGTGCTTCGGTATGAATGCTCTTCAGCAAGAAGCATTCGTGACTAAGACTCATTATACAAAATTCGAATCGCTCTCCCTTCTGTGGGAAGTAATAAATGTCACATACAGAAGTCATATGACCTTTCTATTTCTACTTACTCGTTTACTATTTCAAAACTTCCACTAGTCTTTTTCACAGCATCAGAACTGGAGCATTCATTGTATTGCTCATCTACTACATCTTTTTATGTTTTACTATTTTTCACACTGCTGTACTCTAGAGAAGGCCTGTACTATTTGTACCTAGAGATAAGATCTTGCATTTTTTTTGTATTAAACACTTATTTTTCTCGAATAGCCCACTGGAGAAAATAATTCAGACTCTTTTATATCAGTTATTTTAATATCTGCTACCTTCATCAGCACTGATTTCTGGATCATTGATGATAATAGTGAGCAGTCTATTACCTACCCTTAAGGAAACACACCAGGAAAAGACTCATTTAGTAATGATTGCTGGGAAAGGTAGCCGAACCCAGTGAGCTTCATGATTCGGGGGATTTCTCCTACCCCAGCCCAATAGATGTGAGGATGCTGCTGCAGTTCCGTGTCCCAAAGTCCAGCTGCTGGCCAGCCTGAGCAGGTATGCCCAGTAGGCACATACACACGCAGAAACAAACGACACGCACACAACCGACCCCATGGACCAACAGAGAGCAGTGCCCTCACCAGCACCCACATAAGCACAGACGGTGCTCACCTAGACATGAACAGCACTGGCAGCCTCATCCTGTTAATTCCCTGCTGCTGATCAGGATTGAAGTTTATTCTATGATTCCATCAACTTCACCAGCACTCACATACACGCCCAGTGCAGGTCTCTTCAGACACCAGCCCCAGACACTCAGACTGGGCATCTGCTGGCCTTCAGGCCCCCAGCTGTTGGCATCTGGACCTACAGACCCCGGAGGCAGTGAGACTCTTCCTCCTACTCACCAGCTGGTCCAACCTGAAGCTCACCAGCACCCACCCACACAGGCTCAGGATAGAGAGTACACACACACAGGAGACAGTTAGGAATAAGGTTAATAAGAAGTTAGGACAGACTGAGGTGATCAGGTCCAAGGCTCAGTCAGGTAAGTCCACCACGCAGCTGCCCACTTGACCGGACCCTTTTATCGCATCTTCTCTCTATTTTCCTATATTTTTTCATCTCCAGCCCACCTTGATCGCTTCCTTCTCCTGCCTTCGGTCCTTCCTCCAAACAACCCTTAGGAAGTTTGACACATTTCTGCAGTCGTCTTAAAACATACATTTTACTTAGTCCCTAAATTCTCTCCCCCTTTGTCCCATAGCAGGTCCCATACTTGAGCAATCACTCAGTTCAGCCTGCGTCGCTTTTCAGGAAAAGAGGTTTTGATTGATTCCTCTGCATGGGCTTCAGGCCGGGGTCAATGGGAAATTGCTCTCCCTTGATGGTTTTTAGGAATTAGCTGATGCAGGATGCTCTGTTTCCACTTATCAGCGTTGCAGTGTTCCTCCACCCATCATCGTTTCCCCCTTTCTTACTGTTTTCCTGTATAATGTGATTACCCATTAGCAAATAACCTAAAAATTCCTATTTGTAAATGATAGCTACCACAATTATCGCTGCATTTTGAGTTTTATGTCATGAAGATGCTTTTCCAGTTTACTCCCTTTTAGTGCAATGACCTCCAAGGTCACTGTTTTTCTGTCAAAATGGTCTTACTCCTTTTTGGGTTTTGCCAGAAACTCTACAAAATTTCCCATCAGAGAATACAGCAATGGCTGGAATTAAAAATAAAAAAAATAAATGTTTTTCGCACCAACAACCAATGAAAATTTATTTCAGTCTATTCTACTGATTTATGGACTTATGAACTCATCACAGAAGATAATGTTTTGATTCACAAGTCACAACAGATCCATTTTTGCCCCCTACATCAGGCTGAAAAGAGTACGAAATTACACACTGCCAATGAATTCCAAAAACCTTTTCTTTTGAACAAAAGATGTATGAGGATAGACTAATAAGATTGGACAAAATAGCTTTGAATAGACATGTTCTGAAAGGTATTTTGTAAAATATACAGCTTTGTCACATTGTATAAAAGCAGGAATAGCATGAAAAGCAGACTACCTTTAGATTTTGTTGCCCTAGGCTTTTAGCAAACTTTAAGAAAATGGGGTAGGGCTGAATTACAAGCTCTCTATTTTGCTAAGAACACTGATAGACAAAATGGAAAATATGGAGTGCAGATAAGCAGGAGGAGACATTAGTTTCTGTTCTCCTGAAAAGCTCGTAGGCAATTAAGGAAAGTAATGTTTTTGGGGTTGTATTTCCATTTAAAAAGATATTTTTTCCCTGTTCCACTACTCTCCACTTTCCTTGTCTCTTAGTCTCTACCTTTTAAGTTCTTCTCCCGTTTCTACTTAGCACTCTTTTGCCTTTTTTTCTGCCACCATCTTCTTCTCCCATTATTCTCACATTCTTTCCTTCTTCCATCTCCTTCTCCTGCACTGCAGAGTAGCACAAACAGGGACCTTCCCCTCCCATACATCTCATGATCATGGCAAGGCTTGAGTCCATGAAGTTTCATGCAATACATTGCAAGACAACTGCAAAAACGGTAAAAACCAATCACTGATGCCCATCATCCAAGTTTCTGGTTACATCCTTCTTTCGCCTTTCCCGAAAGTCTCTTCAAAAGTCATTTTCTGAAGCACTTTTACTCATGTAATTGTCTTTGTTTGCTTAGAGCTGGGGTTTAGCACAGCAAAAAGTTTTTCAAGGTTATCCCAAATGCTGAATGGAAGGCTGTACGACTCTACTACTTTAGTTCAAACTGTTTTAAATTCCTTGCTTGTGTGCTACAGTCTGAGGTTTTCTTAGGGCTGGGGGCATTTTTTTCTTCAGAAATCCTTCTACATCTGGGGAAAATATCAATGGGAACACTGGATTGATACTCTGGAAGGGGAGCTGCAATGTGTGCTACGTAACTTGCCAACTCATAGTAACTGGTCTGTGCATCAGTTTCCCCATCTGTAAAATCTGTATGAGAGTACTTCCTCTCTTCGGTGAACTTTCAGATTAAAAGTACCATATTTATAAAAAAGCAGTAACTTACATGTTCTCTAGATCTCCCTTCCTCTATGACCAATTTCCGTACCAGTCCAGAATGAAGCAAGAGTAGATTACAGAAAAGAAACACATTCACACACAAGCAAACAATTTTGTTCATTTTCAGGGCTGCCATAAAATCCTGTCGTTTTCCCACTCATCCTTAGAAACAGATAAGAAGGTATAGAATTGCTTTAGAAAACGATTAAGAAGTACATACATCCTACAATATTTTTTCCATGCAGGTTTTTTTTTTTAAGCAGAATATGTCAAAACCATGCAATGTCAGAGCTGACCATGTGCCGACCTCTGCAGTCCATGTGCCTGTTTCCCCATTTTCCCAAACTCTTCAGTGATCAACAGATTTTCAGTTCAGACCAACCCCTAAGATTATGTATCCCCCCTCCACCCAGATAAGCTCAAACGATTTCATGAGTGATTCCTGTCTCAAACCTTTGTCTTCTGTGTGTTCCCCGCAACCCTGACAACTCTGAATTCGAATATAGGAAGGACTCAGATTTGCAGCTAGTCTGAAGAGAAATGCTTCCTGCATTGCACCAGCCGACACTGGCGTCAGAAACACAGCTTCTTGTGTTTCCTACTTTTACACTGCTCTGCTGCCATTTGCATTCCCAGGTGTCTGTACGGTTTCGTTTATAGGCTTTAACAGCATCAGTAAACGTTTAGTGTCCCGAAAGCCTTTAGCTACCATTTCTCATATTGTGAAATTAATGGCACACAGCTGACGACTTGTCTTGAATTTGTCCTTGTAAGGTTTCATTGGTCTCCCTCTTATTCTAAGGTCATGAAAAATAGTTTTGGCAATCTGTCATTTGACATACGTACCAGCATAGTTAGCAGATGGCCTAGCCTAGATAAGCCTGCTGGAGCATTATTTTTATGCTGACTATTTAACAGCACCCTCAGATTTTACTGTTCAGGATTTTATTCTGCCAGCAATAGACAATGCAGCAGCACACTTTGTTTATTCTCAGTAAGGTAGAGAAGTAAATCCTTTTAAAAGGCAAGCTTGTCACTATACAGCATTAGATTTTACTCTGATCTAGAACGATGGCATTACTTGCTAGGAGGGCATTACCTTCCAAAATTAACTTATCGTCTCCTGGCAACCAAACTGCTCTCGCTAGAGTGCCAAAGAGCCTTCTGCAGTGACCTGACAAAGTAGGTGATGCTAATTCTCTTTATTTCCATCTTGAATTAAGGCCAGTGGAAATACTGTAACTACTTCCCCAATTATTTTTTCCTTGCAAAGGAAACTGCTAGAAGTGTTACACAATTCCTACTGTATTGTAACACAGAGGAAGATCTCTTCCTTCTCTGGCTCTGTATCAAATGGTGGGATGTAGTATCTCTAATTGCATATATTCCTAACTGTATTAAGCTTATCAACACCTGCTACAGCACAGGATAAGCCTTGCTGTTTTCTATCCCACTTGCCTTCAAACTGGCATTCAATATTTGTCCGGGTTGTCTTTATTCAGTACCCATAGATGTCGATGCCACCGAACCGATGAGAATCTCCAACCTATTGGTAAGAAAGCACATCAGATCTCTAGTAGACCTGGATGGCCAGACAAAGCTGGTGGTGATGGCAGGCAGACGGGCCCAGGAGAGGAGGAAGAGGGCAGAAAGAGAGAAGCAGCTTCTCTGCTGATTCTCTTGAGGATGCTTTTGGAACATTGCTGGATTTTCAGTTGGTCATTTTGGATAATGCTCTGTGTCGTCTTCTCCTATACCAGAAACAGCTGCATTATGAAATAGGCAAAGGATATTGAAGCCTTTCTACCGTTCTACAAAGTCTTAGAGAACAAATCAAACGGATGAATGTGTCAGGAGTGTTTAGTTACATAATTTTGTTTCATTGCCAAGAACAGGACTTGTGGGTTTTTAATAATCTCACAGGGCTGCACCTTGAATATTTTTCTTGTTTTGGTAAAGAGAGGGGAATTGCCAAAGTTTTTCTACAGCAGAAATTTAAAACATGCACACACATACACACATGCTCAAAATGCACAAAAAACAAAGCAGCTAATATACCCTGGAGAAAAGCCAGAATTACCGGAACTGAGCAAGCAGTTACACAGTTTTCTGAGAACGGCTCTGTAGAGCTCACTGCCTGAGGCCGTGCCATATATCACAGCAGCCAGAGATAAGGTGCTACGGATCAGAATAAAATTCTCAGTATCAATATTAAACTTTTTGCTGTTTTATCTCTCATGTATAAAAATAGCGGTAGCTCCCAGGGCTGACTTAATAGCTCTGTCAAAGGACTGTTCGCACTTTCCAACAATGCTATTAATATAAAAGACATTAAATTCTATTGCTAAGTAACTGGATGTACATCATCTGAAAATATAACGCCTCTGTGCTAGAGAAGATAACATCAAAATACATATCAGAGTGTGACAGAACTAAGTATATGATTTAACAAATATTTTCCATAAAGGAAAAATCTTCTAAAAGGCTCAGAAGGATATTTGCATAACTTGCCATCACGAGTTCATTATCAAAACCCAGTCACTATTGCTGAGCTTCCTTTTCTTTCGCAGTAAACAAATGAACTGACAAAACACATGCAAATCCTGAGAGTCTTTGAAAATCCAATTCTTTTTAGGGGCCTACATAATGGCTACAAACTTCAGTATATCTAAAAATATTAGTTTGAAAAGTTAGTAGGAAATTGTAGTCTTGTTAACCTTGATGAATTCCCTGGGAATCTGATCTGGAGCACTGAGGACAGCTTCAAGGATCAGTTTGCACAAAGAAAATTTGAAGCCTTAATATTGTATTTGCTTTAACAGTATCATAATTAAGCACAATCAAAAATATTTATAAGATACAGCCATTATTACTTGATTAAGTACATCATGTGGATGGCCCAAATTCCAGTTTAGAGACTCCCTTCTCAGTGCACAAAGGCATTATCCAGGTCTGGGTGAGGCTGCACATCCATCGACACAAGCCAGGTCAGAAACACGCACAGGCTTGTATTCTAACTGCTGGGATATGAGCAGGAGCAGGAGGCGGCAGTCAGTTTTTAGGGTAGCATAAAACGCCAAAATGGCCATTCCCAAGTTGGGGTTGTTCAGCCTGAAGGAGGGAAGACTCCGGGAAGACCTTATAGCGGCCTTCCAGTATCTGAAGGGGGCCTACAGGAAAGACGGGGAGGGACTTTTTACAAGGTCATATAGCGATAGGATGAGGGGTAATGGCTTCAAACTGAAAGAGGGGGGATTTAGACTAGGTAATTAGGAAGAAATTTTTCACTCTGAGGGTGGTGAGACACTGGAACAGGTTGCCCAGAGAAGCTGTGGCTGCCCCATCCCTGGAGGTGTTCAAGGCCAGGCTGGATGGGGCTTTGAGCAGCCTGGTCTGGTGGGAGGTGTCCCTGCCCAGGTCAGGGGGTTGGAACTAGGTGAGATTTAAGGTCCCCTCCAACCCAAACCATTCTATGATTTTATCTCCTCAGAGAGAGAGGCAGGAGTTCACCAGCCAGACCATCCTGACCTAGAATAGCCAGTAAAAGAAAGTGATTGAAAGCTCCGCTGCTGAGTATGACGTAAAATATGACATACTTCTTGGTGCATTTAGGGGGACTCCATGAGGTATTTCCAAGCATTCAGTGACAGCAACATGACTATGCTATGAGATATATCTTCTGCTGCACTGCTATCTGAGGTTGCCTTCTTCCACCAGGGACCCCAGCTAGCATGGCCATGGCACGTTACCACTCTGCAGTATGAGGGATGCAATGAAATACCTGAGCAGACAGGCATGGCCACAGTGCGTCCTTACCACAGAGAGGCACATATGAGCCCATCCGTACTGGTGAGCTCACCAGCAGTTTTCCTGTGTTCAGATAATGTGACGTAAAGTGAGCCGGAGCTCAGACACAGGCTGAGGACCTGCATTTAAAATACAGCATCGAAACTTTGTGCTTTATTTCCTTAATATGAAGATTTTCCCACTAAGGCAGCCACAAAGTTAGATGACGTCACATGAAACTGTTTGTCTTTGCTATGTGTCAGGTTCCCCAAATTCACTTCTATTTGCAAAATTGCCACTCACAGAAACAGATTCATCACTTGAGCGCCAAATCTTTGGAGAGCCACATGAAGCCATTTAAAAGCCAAGCTGTTCTAATTTTTTATTAGTAGTTAAAAGTGAATCTGGAGAGATGAACACTAAAGCCATCCATTACCTGCAGTTGTCAAGGTAACAGCTGCTTTAGGATTTATGCCCAAAAGAGAGTTTGTCTTTCATCACAAACACTACAAACATTACATGTGTTAGTCAGCTGGCTCCTCGCCAGTCCTTCCTTTCTTGGGGCTCTTCCCAGGACAGTCGTTCTATTAGCTTTTCAAGAGCAATATAGTACTAGCCCCAAATCAGGAGGGATTTTTTTAATTGCATGTTTATACATTATTTATTTATTTATTTATCCTGCAGCAGGCACGTAACTATTGCCAGTTCACCTCTCAGTTCCCTCAGCCAGCATGCTTCGTTTTTCTTCCAAGAGAAACACATCACCTCTCTAATTTAATTCTGTGAAAATCCATTGCTTCTCTCTATCTTGAGAAATTTCGATGAACAACTTCTGTATTCTCAAAACAGCCGTCTTTTATTAATATTATTTTACATTGTATACCCCTAAAAGATGGCATTACATCTTTTCTTAAAGCAGGACAGATTTTGCCCAAGAAAGAATTTGTGGAACGAAGAAATTAGACTTGCTCTTAGGATTTTCCAAGCATCCTACAGGGCATAGCCCTGAAGACCGAACAGAGATTTAGAGGAAATCGCCTTGGAAACAATGAACTCATTTCTGTATAAATATTAAAAGGACACCTCTGGTTCACAGACTTCAGTGTGCGTAATAGAAAATCATTCATCAGACATATTGACAGCTGGTGTGAACTCTGCTGACAAAAAAAAAAGCAGTCTCTAGGGACTTCAGTGCATTTGTTACAGGCATCTGAAAATATACTGTTTTCTTCTCTTTATTTTATTTCTTTCCTGTAAGGATGCTCTATTAGTCTTGAACAGCACTGTCATTTTGTGCCTTACAAATTGTCACTGCTAATCAATGATGCAATCCAGCATCCCTGTGACCTTGCTTGTTGCTACACTGCCTCAAAAGAACTCACTAGACTTGATCTATATACCCCATCATCCAGTATCAGTCCCAAAGTAAAGGAACACCATCATTTTTTTTTTTTTTTTCCGAAGAATACAGGCAGGAGAAATACACTAACTTCTGTAAACCAAACCAAAAGGTGCTGAAGGAGTTTTTGACAAGAAAATTCCAATCATGGGAAACATCAAACTTGGCAGATATGGCATCTTCCCCTCTTCTAGGCAAGTATCATTCAGTAATTGCTCCTTTCAACACCCAGCTGAGAAAAGTATGTGTTAAGGAGATTCTGGCATTTAGTCCCAGTGTCCTTCCACATTTGGACCATCCCATGTAAGCTGAAATACTGCATTCACCTGGCAGGTACTGGCTCTCTGCTTCACAGTCAAAAATTCCATGACTGATGTCAGGTCTCCAGTTTAAGACCTTCCACTGAACGCTTGGAAATATCTCCTGTAGTCCCCCTAAATAATCATAGCAAAACCCGGGCTGTCACTCGTATCCTTAAGACAAGAAACAGTGCTTTGAAAGCTTCTTCTGTTTTCCTTCTTTTTATGAATGAAAACAAAATCTGAACCTGCAAGAATACTTTTTTTCTTTAAAAAATTTTAATTGCTCAGATGACATGAGCTCTAATAGACTGGACAGAGCTTGTTTCTCTTTCCTGCTACCCCAGCTGCCTCATGTTGACACGAATTTATGTAAAAGAAGGCAACAATTACAATTTCCCTAATATACATAAAATTAATTAGCCTTTTATCATTAATCATATTAATGTGATGCCTGAAACATCAGCTTGATCGGATGATGCTTCTCTCTCAGGATATAAACCCCTTGTTTGTAAACAATGTTGAGTAAATGTTAGTGACATACTGACAGCTTTCTGAAAATCGTGCCAGATTCTTATGAACTAAATCTGAGGATATGACATCAATACTTCTAATGGTTAGAGCTATTTCTAGGAGTAAGGTAATTAATGATCCAATTCTTTAAATTTGATGTTAAAGAACAAATCTTGAGGAAGCTGATTAGATCAGGACAGTCACTGCATTAATTTCAGACTGCTGTAGAAAGGGTGGGGAATGTCTTGGGTGTCCTAAAGGCCCATCTGTTTGGGGAGTCAACCTTCAGATCCCACTTCACCATTCTGTTGGAACTTTTCCATGTAGATTACCTTGGAGTACGCTAAACAGAGGAAACTACCTCATGCAATGGCATTTTAAGTAATTTTAATTAAGTTAACGCTTTCTGTTATTTACTCTCAGGGTCAATATTCCAACAGCAACACAACCTGCGTACGTAAGAGCACCGCAACATTCAAGCTAGCCTGCTGTGCCCAGGTACGTGCAGGCTTATAATGTTGGGGTCTCATTTTAACGACTCATTTATTACCCTGCAAATCATTGTAAGAGGATCATCCATTTTCAAGACAGCCTTCATTGTTAAACAGATATTCAGATACTGCAGTTATGAGCTCTGCCTAAACCTCTAGTTAAATAATATTACATTCCTTTTAGGCTAGCTTATCATAAAGACAAAATTCTTCATTTCGTGCATTAGAAATAACAACCCTATGCTCACAGCTGTTTTATCTGGAGCACTGAGGAGAAAAAAAAACCCAGCCGATTCCTTAGCATCAAATTTACATGACTTCTGAATATGCCTCCAGGTGATGCATTTAACAAAACAAGGACAAGAAGCATGGTATTATTCTTCACAGGACATTCCTCGTTAAGCCAGTTGAAATAAATCAAGCACTGAGATGAGCTACATCACACAGGACAGTGCCCCTTTTAAACTGGGGAACAGGTGCCTAGCCATAAATTTGGTCTTCCTTGTATTAGTCTGCTGTCACCGAACAGGTCTGAGCCTGGAAGTTTCTTCCTATTGAAAAGGCACACTAACTTCACAAGCTACAACTATCACAGCAAAGCAGTTATGCTGACGCTGGGCACAGTCACAATATCCTTGAAAGTAAAACAGGGAGTAGAGGGGAGGAAATGAGGGCTGCACAATCACCTGCTGTCACATCGCATAGACGTGCACACAAATAGCTGAATTGTCTCATAAATCCAGGTCTGTCTATAGTATCACATATTTACATTGTATTCTCCAACTAACTGCATTTTCTCCTTACAAAAGAAAACAGTCAACATTTGGGGGGAAAAAAGAAAAAAAAAAAAAAAAGAGAATGCTTTAAAAAAGGAACAGAATATTGGCTACTGAAAGTGAGAGCTCAAAGTGAGTTCTCACAAGAAGACACGATCCCCGGGCAAGCGATGCTTCAAGGGGGATTTGAGGGTGAAGAGACGTGAGAAAAACTTGGAAAGGAAGTTGGAGGAAAACTCTTTGAAGGATTAAAGACAGCATACCAGGAGATACAAAGCCAAGATCACTAAAAAAGGAGATGGAATAAGCCCCCCAACTATGAGGAAATTCAGTCCTATGTGGTTACCGTGATGAGAGTAGGGATAATGTCTACACCGGAGAGCACGGCTTCGTCCGAGCCCCAGGATCTGGCCAGCCTGCAATAAATTCCCCAGTTTACATCCCTGCACGAATAATTGTAGCCTCACTGTTTCTTCGCTATGGGGACATTCCATGGTGGTTCACACTGCAGTGCTCAAGTTAAGTCAGCAACATGAGAACTTAATTACCCGTCCGGAAAAACAAGAAGGTTGTTGGGAGATCTACAGATTTTTAGGTAAGGTGAGCGTGTATTAGCCTAAGCCAACAAACTGCTTTAGACAGCCCAGCTGGAGTCTTTTAAACAATACTGAGAGTGTTTTAATGTAGACAAGACCTTAAAAAAAGGCCACAGTCATAGAACTAACAGCTTGCGACAGTAAGGACACAGAATGACATATGCATATACAACAATATTTGATTAACTGTTATTTATAGACAATCTTTTTACCATTGTTGCTTATTTATTATCATTATCTTTTAATTAATATATATTTGCTTCCTTTTTCTGATCTTTATGAATGCTGTGGTGCCTATCCCAAATTGAATTTTCCGTCACAATGCCTACGATCTCAGGGATTTCCTGTGACTAAAGAAGAAACAGAGCACACAGGATGAGACCCCAACAGCACTGCCTTTGGCTGCTCATTTCGGCGGAAGGACAACGTTTTGCCTTTGTCTGAATGGCAGTTCCTAAAACACTAGACACAGCCTTAAAGAGCAGAAGATGGGTGACGGCTCGAACTCCACCTGCTATCAAGCCTCCCCAGGTTGGTTGACTCCATCCTTAGCTGCCAGCTGAAGGCTGGACAATGGCTATAGCATGCAAGCAGGGACCTCATGCAAACCTTACAGAATCTGCGTAGGTCAGTCTTGGTAAGCAATCTGACAATTGCACAAGTACAGTATTTCCTTCCACTCTGCTCTGGACCAAAAAAAAAAGTAAATTACGTGGTGCAAAAGATGCTAAAAACATACGAGCAATTTCGTTGTTCAGTTTCCTGCTACACGTTATCACCCCGGCCATTCTGAACTTACAATTCTTCTTAGATTGAGATTTTTTTTTCTTCTTATATTGAGATTGATTTTTATATAAAGCCACATTAAATCTCTAAACTGGAAGAGGAAGTAACAAAAAATAATTCTTATTTGGTTATTATTATGGAAACCAAATTTTGATGACTTTCTGTTCTTCACAATAAGAACCAGACAGACTATTACCATTCTCAACCCCACAAGAAATTTTTCCACTATGACAGCAAAAGAATGCTGAAATGTCTAAGCAAGCATCATTGTGATTCTATATAGGAAGAATTATTTCATTCTGAAATGTGAATCCCCTAAAGGATCGTATGTTTGGAGTTTGCAGGTCAGTGATGATGGAAAGGATAAATAGAAGTGACATTAGACGCCCACAGACTTCTACCAAGTCACCATCCAGTTTATTATCAGAAGAATTCAGACTGTAAACTAGTAACTTGCTGGTAGCCCATATCTAGCCCAATCATAGCCCACAAAGGCAAAGTAAATTTCATAAGCTTAAAAATGTCTTGCTGTTTTTAACTTCATAGTAATAATGGCCTTTCACATGATACAGGAACATTAACTGCCATTAATGGCATTTTTAAATGTCTTTGCTGATACTCCTAACAATCTTGTAGGCTATTGTTCCCTAATAGATCTGATTACCATAGAAGCCAAAGGGCCCAATTAAGATCAAGAGCCCTTTTGTGATCTGGGCACAGAACAAACACATCCTGTTCCGAGGAATGTATAAGCTAAAAAATGAGAGATGCTTGAAGAGTGTTGACAAAAGAAAGGTATAGCCCAATGTTTACAAATTATTACTGGTACATTAAAAGATTGCAAAATACTCGCATCTGCTCCTTTAGCTGCCATCATTTGTTAAAACAGAAACATTTGAAAACTGAATGTGCTTTTTGTCCTATGTAATATTAGTTTCTTTTTCTTCAAAAAAGAAACAGTTTAATCACATTTTTGCTTTGGCGCAATGCTATTCTGTGTAAAGCATGACAGCAGAATAATAAGTTTATTTAAGATATTTTCATCAAAACATGGGATGATTTTGGGAAGATATTTATAAATATCTGGGAAGATATTTATATACATAAAAGTGCAAGGAACCCAAAGTGACTACTTTGTGACATTAGTGAAAAGTAAAACACGTGTCTTAAGTGCTTTGCTGAACCAGGATCTTAATTGTATTATATCAGTAAATCAACAAATTAATCCATAAATGCCAGCTAGTTCCATATACCTTTTTCTTTCCATTAGCGCAGACTTAGGGTGACCTCACATTGCTCAAATCACTACACCAGAACAACTGTTTGTGGGCTGAGGTGACAAATCAGATCAATGAACTAATCCAGGTTTTAAAGGTTTGGTTTTTTTTATTTGTTGGGTTATTTTTCACTTTGGTCAGCTCACTTGTTTTATATAAAATAAGTGTTAAGATGAATTGCATTCTTCAACAGATCTATGAATCTGTATTGTATACAATACACCAATTACAGTACCTAAACACTTCCTCAGTATTCACTCTTGCTGGCTGCAAGATTAAGAATTTACTTCTTCAATAAATTTCCAGTTTCTCTATTATTTAAACATCACTTTCACTTTTTTAGGCTCTCAAAAGGTGAAATGCGTCTCTTAATAACTTTCGATGAATAAGCTAGTTCTCTAAGGAGGGTAGTGGGATTTCTAAATTATTTTTAAGATTGTTCTCCTCACTGGAAAAAGCCAGAAATTTGCATTTTTCCTTGAGTAGCAAACCTGCGATGATTTGATTTAAAAATAATAAGATCTTCAAGATTTCATCATCCTAAAATAATTCATATGCTGTGTATATGTAATAATAACCCATTCAACATTGATATTTTATAATTAATCACTTTATATTTTTGATACTGGGAAATATTACACCTCCCATCCGAATCCATGGTACAAACAGCTTTGTGTCAGTAAATCCACTGCCAGGATCATCGCAGTGGGAAGCAATATACCATCTGGGTAGGTACACCTTCTCTGGGGTCCCAAACATCAGAGCCTTGAGGCCAAATTAGTCGCCTAAATATATCAAGATCATCAAGGAGATACATTTCCAATCTGGTGTTCCCTGCAAGGGGGCTTCAGTTACCGTAATCACAGAGGGTAATACTCCCGCTATTTCCCATGGCCTCACTAACCACTGGAAGGACAGTACAGGAGTTCCTTGTTCAAGTGCTTCCAAAGCCATCCTCCCAGGTCTCCGGTGGGCTTGCCCACAGGCCAGCACCTAACACTGGAGCACAGACTCTGCGGTTGTGGCTCTGATGATGGAAGGTGACATCCAACACCACACGCATATGTTCTTCCAGAGCACACGCTACCATCTAGCACTGCAGCTTAGAGCACTATCTAGGTGTGCTTCTCTTTCACCCCAGAACTGAGGGATACAGAATCATAGAATTGTCTAGGTTGGTAGGGACCTTTTAGATCATCGAGTCCAACCATCAACCTGACACTACCAAAACCACCACTAAACCATGTCCCTCAGCACCACGTCTACCTGTCTTTTAAATACCTCCAGGGATGATGATTCCACCACTTCTCTGGGCAGCCTGTTCCATTGTTTGATAATGCTTTTGGTGAAGAAATCATTCCTGATATCCAGTCTAAACCTCCCCTGGTGAAACTTGAGGCCACTTCCTCTTGTCCTATCGCCTGTTACTTGGGAGAAGAGACCAACCCCCACCTGGCTACCCCCTCCTTTCAGGCAGTTGTAGAGAGCGATAAGGTCTCCCCTCAGCTTTTCTCCAGGCTGAACACCCCCAGCTCCCTCAGCCGTTCCTCACAAGACTCGTTCTCTAGACCCTTCACCAGCTTTGTTGCCGTTCTCTGGACTAGTAAATTAAAGTTACCCTTGACTGTTCCCTGACATAAAGGCCAACTGGCACTGAATGACCCTCTATTACTAATGTCTCCTACCCTCCAAAACTGTAAGAAAATGGACAAAATGGAAAAAAAAAAAAAAGCAAAGCAGCGGTTTGGAAAGAGAAAGTGAAGAGAGCAGTCAATACGCTGAAAATTTTGGCTGCTCTTCAGGGGGATCTTGACAGGTTGGAGAAAGGGTCTGGCAATACGTAATGTAGTTCACCAAAGACAAATGGAAAGTTCCTCACCTGCAGAGAAGTATCGCATGCAGAAATACAGCCCAGGGGCCAGCTGGCTTGAAGGCAGCTTTGCAGAAAAAGACCTGGGCATCCTGGTGGACAAGATGTTGAATAGAAATGAGTAGCGTGCCCTTGCAGCAAGGAATGCTAATAACATAAGTGTGCTATAACGGCATGGCCAGCAAGTTAAGGGAAATAATTATTCTCTGCTATTTGTCACTTGTAAGATTGTACCTGAAATAACACATCTAATTTGGGATTCCTGGTATGATAAAGGCATTGACAACCTGGAGGGAGCCCAGCAATGGGCCCAACAAAAATAGTTAGGGGGCTGGAGTACATGATATACAAGGAGAGACAGAGAGACAGCTAAGGGGAGATCTCATTGCTGTACTCAACTGCATAATGGGGGTTTTAGAGAAGACAGAGACAGACTTTTCCCAGAGATACACAGTGAAAGGACAAAAGTCAGTAGGCAGAAGCTGCAGCAAGGGAACTGGTGGCTAGATATACAGGAAAAATAATTCATGATGAGGGCAATGAAACACTTGCAGATCCTTCCTTTTTCAGTTGTGCTCTGCCTCCTGGCCATCAGGTACTGGGAAGATGGTAGGAAAAGGCTATCATTGGCATGGTCTGGGATTAACTTATAGAATCATAGCTAATCATGCCAAATGATGATCCTCAGCTAAATAAAGGCCGATCACGGAGTTGGCCTGACATCCAATGGTGATTTAGAAGTAGGAAGAAGTCAAAAGTGTGCTCAGGAATCACAGAATCTAGAATCTTCATGGTTGGAAAGGACCTTTGAGATCAGGAAATAGGCACCTGGTTGAGACCTGGTTTTTGTTTCCTAATACCTGAATCAGGAATTAAATATTTATGTTAATTGGTAACAAATTAAGTTAAATTCCCCATGTCAAGTCTGTTTTGTCCATGATAGTACTTGGTAAGCAATTTTCCTGTCTTTACTTGTACACACAATTCTTCTTGCTTCTATCCTTTCCATTTTCTCCCTGGACTGAGTGTGTGTGCGTTGAAGTGAGGGGCTGTGTGGGTGCAAGCCAGGGCCAACTCCATAAATATTCATTTATGCCACAAACAGCAGGTTCCAGGCCACTGGGTTTCTGGCAAGGACGAACCAAATGGCTGGTCACAAGTGTGAAACCTTAGTACATCTACAAAACCACCAGAGGAAATGCTGAACTAAAATAAATCAATTTAACCAATTGCTGATTGTAGGCCATTAATAAAATAAAGGAAAATATTGTAGTAGTGGTGCAGTTAAGACAGCTGTGGAATGGGGGCAGAGGGATGGTTTCATGGAATCCGCACTGCAGAGAAACAGCTGCAGGATGGGGACACAGGGACCCGCTGTCTTTAGATTGAACTGACTCAACAGAAGTAATGAATAATCTCTCTGAGGATGCACAGAAGTACACACTGAGACGTACAGAAGGTCATAGGTCGTGGCACCTTGAGGGCATAAAGAGACAACTCAAAGACTACCGAGTTAGGATTTGCAGAAAAGGATCAGTGTTGAAGATCCCAGCACTCAAGAATCAATGGTTACGGTGATGAACAGCCACCTAGGCCCTCTCAACATACCAGGTGGGACATCCCGGGGACTCTTGTGCCAGGGGTGTGGGCTCTGAGGGCCAGGAGAGAGGTATTGAGAACCTTAGTGGATTGCGACAACTCAGGGATTTGCTTCCATAACGGAAACGCTGTTCAGCTCATGGCTCAAAGACTAACGCTGCTATTATTTGTTACAGCTATCTACTGCCATTTTTGCAGTTGTTTCATAAATTGTTACAGTTATCCAATGTCACTACCATAGTTATCTCACAATTATCTCACTTGTTCTCCCTTAAGTATCGCATAGTTAAATATTGCGAAGACATAATTGTCCCTGCTACTGCCATGCTTGAGTTCTCATACTTACGCATCGCAGTCTACATAAGCTGTTAAAAATCGTTATATATACAGCACATAGTCACAGTTTCTTTCCTTGCTGGATATCACTGCCACAGGCTCCCGTTCTTCCCCAGTAACAAAGAAGGATCCAGTGGGCGAGAGAATATGGGCCCCGGTGCAGGTAACGGTGTTTTCAGCTATGTTTCGTGGACCACGGAGATCAGTGCTAGAAGACTTGGCGTTCTAGGTGGAGGCATTTATGAATGCAGATCATCAGTACCACACCTACATGGGCCCTAGAAGGCACGTTAAGGACTAGAAACACTTGAAGGACTATCAGGTGGGTTCTGACTAATGAATTTGGAGAGCTGGGGAACTTGGCCTTAAAAGCACTGACAAGGCTATATCCCCACGGAACAGGGTAGTTGCACACCTCATTTACGAGAAATAAATTCCATTCCTGTAAGTTTCCATCAGGGCAAATAACCACGAGAACCATTTTGCTAAACAGAAGTCGTATTTTCACATTGTTGCTATTTCATGAAGGCCGGTCTTCCTTCATTTTCATGGATTTGCTTGTCCAGCATTCCTATTTCAATGTCAGTTAATTCCCATTTATTATAGTGCCAGTTATCTCAGGCAGCTGCTTTTTCCTACACTCTACGCAGCGTGTGCCAATGCTGATAAAAAGGCAGCACGTGTGTGGAGGAGGGAGCAAAGGAATACTTCTGATGTCTGAGACTGCTAATGAAACTAACGAATAGCACAGTTTATGTAGGCAGCTTAGTGAAGCAGACTTTTCTAAAAACATTTGGTACGGATCCAGCTCTGGCGAAGAGCAGCTAGAAGTTATTGCCACCCAAGGGCTCTTCTGCAATCCAGGTACAGCAAGGCGCTGAGCTGAGGTGAGTTACCTCCAAAGTGCTGGGATCCCATTCATGCAGAATGCTGCCACACTGGTCTAACAGGCCCCTTTTTGATCATCTCGGAGAAGAACTAGGAAAAACATCAGAAATGTGTTCTAAAGTCTAAGTTGACTGACACAGGAGAGCTAAAACATGAAAAACAGGGGAAAGTTTTATGGGATTCTAGCTCCCGGATCTATCTTTCTTTAAGGTCATTTCACTGAATTGTACATGAGCCTTAATGATCATTGTATTATTTCATTTTGCATTTTAAATACGTATTACTCTGAAAATTCCCGGTACTTCCATTTGTACTGGGCTGATGGAAAAATCTATATTCTGCACTGGTAGAAAATCTGTTCATTTCTGAGAAAGTCTTATTAAACTGACAGACAGTAACAGTTCCCAATACCTCACTGCTGTACTAGTTCATGTAGCCTTACTATTTCATAAATATGGAATAGCTGCTTGTTTCTATAACTGATTAAAGAATGGTACATGGGTCTCAGGAAGATGGAGAGACAATATATGATGCTAATCAGGAATTCTTCTTTGGAAAAAAATCACATGTTATCAAAAGTTAGTTGTGTCATTTCAAAGAAATTCTGCTTCAGAAACTGAAAGAATTATTCATATTTTTATTCTGGATTAAATTTTAAAACTTCCTAGGTTCATCTCACTTCACCATGGCAAAATTTTGCGAAGTTTCCACATTTGCCATAATACATAATATCTAAATTTTAGGAGGGAGGGGCTGTTTGCAAGGGCATGTAGCGATAGGATGAGGGGCAATGGCTTTAAACTAGAGCAGGGCAGGTTTAGATCAGACATTAGGAAGAAGTTCTTTACAATGAGGGTGGTGAGACACTGGCACAGGTTGCCCAGAGAGCTGGTGGAGGCCCCATCCCTGGAGACATTCACGGCCAGGCTGGATGAGACTCTGAGCAACCTGATCTAGTCGAAGATGTCCCTGCTCACTGCGGGGGGGTTGGACTAGATGGCCTTTAGAGGTCCCTTCCAACCCAACGCATTCTATGATTCTACCACACCACAAATAAACATAAAACCAATTTTGCTGAATTCTTATTCCTTTGTTTTCTTTTTTTTTTTTTTTTTTTAAAGAAACATCAGTCTTTGTGGGATGCCAGTTACAGAAAGCGGGAAGTGAGAGTGAGATTAAGTAAGAAGCAGACTCATCTCATCTTTTTCATTTGAGTAATTCCAAAAGCTAGTAAGCCTTAATTTAGAGATTATTTTCAAAGACACAACTATATAAAAATGATGGGTGGTACTGTAGTATCCAGACAATAGAACCCAGGCAATAACTAGATTCAAGTAATACAAATTAAGTTCCCTTTCTATCACAGATTTTCTTCTCTGACTGTGTGCAAGTTATTTACCTTTCTTAGTACCTAGTGTGTAACAAACAACACAAGCACTGGGATGAGGAAACTATATTAATGACTGTAAGAAATTAAGGAAAAAGCCGTATGGGCTGATGGCTGTGTGACACATACCTATCACTAATGTCTTTAAAAAGCTGCTTTTGCAGATTAAATTTATGCTTTGAGCACAATAAGAAATATTACTAAACCTATCATTATATAAAAGAAATATACTAATTATCTGCACAAAGAGAGTAATAAACTATGTATCCTATGCAAGTTTGAATGAATGACATTACATACAAACAAAGGTTTTGACATTTAGACTACAGAATGATAAAACATAAATTGCCAACGAAGTGATAAAATTAGTCTCTATTAATCCGAAATTAGATATTAGTCTCTATAGGGCTGCTTTTCTGCCCAAGTTCTTTTTTGAGAGCTAACATGAACAGACCTGTGCAGCTCGTCTAACAATGAAACAAATTCAGCCCAGTTTCCTCCACCTGTTGATCCAATCTGTGTTTGTGGACTCCCCGGGCTCTGAAAAGGTGTGGATTGATGGTGGCATTACGTGTCTAAGGGAAACACACCCCCTCAGGTCTCAAACCCTGGGTGTATTTGGGTTCTGTTGTAAAGCTACTTCTCTCTTCTTCAATTAGTATTCCTGACACCAGAAATATATTAGAAAGATATCTAGAAATTTACAAGCATTTTATTCAAGATAATGCTATAAAAGTATGAAAGGGGCCTTCTGTCATTGAATGCAGATAACAACTAAATACAAATGATCGTTTGAAAAGATGGTCTCTTGAGTAAGTAGTTCTGCGCTTTTTTTGAGCCCGAGGAATCCTGCAGCTTGTCAGAACACCAGTGAATACTGACACGAGCATTTCTGTTCATTTAAACAGCATAAATGAATAAGCATGTGAAGGGAATGAGCTGAGCTGAAGAAAACGATGCATTATTCATGCAGCTAACAACACTTGCTCACGCCTAGTATAAATCGAAACCTGAAGTGCGAATCTAGGACACTGAGAAGATTTTCAATCATGCTGAGTTATATTTAAATTCAATCTACGCCAGAAGTTCTGAGTTCAGTTCATGTTTTCACATCAGCGTAGAAATATTTCATGCTGTAAAATCTCCTTTCATTGGCTACACTTTGGGAAACATGAATGCAGCAGGTTTTGCAAATGAATAGGAAAAAACTGCAAGGTGGGTTTAACTTAAGATATAGTGGACATGAAATTAAGTGAAAAGTAAAGCGCTGGTGACTTGTTCATTTCCCTCTGACATGCTCCTGAAGAAAAAAATTTCAATCAAGACAAAACTGAAAAATGAGCAAGTTTTCCAAGTGAGAAAAAGAGAAGGTTGTACTTGCAATTCTATTTTCTTTAATGAAACACTCATATAACACCACTTCTGATACGCTCTGTTAACTCAAAATTGTGTTAACTCAAAACTGTGATAGGAAGACAATAACTTCTAGAACATGATACCTGGGTTTTTGTAATCCATGTTGGTTCTAATCTCTCAGCAATTCTTATTTTCAAAATATGGAAATCACACTGAACTCCTACACTGAGCCACTGAAAAAGCTAACCAGCATTTGCAAAGTGGAAAATCTTCTTTTCTGTTTTGCATAATCAGGCCTCTATATCTTTCCCAAAGATACCTAAAAACTTCATCCCCAAATTTCACTTAGTCTTAATTACCCAAGGAACGCATGGCTGGAAAAATTAAAGAGAACAGATACAGCTACTGTCTTGAAAGAAGAGTTTAATTCAGTGGGAGAATCTGGATCTACAAATTAAGGAAAGTAATTTCACCTCTCTAAAGCTGCTTTTTTCTAACCCTGTTAGATTTTCCTATCTGGATGTTAAGAGGGTTTGGAGGTAGAGGTGAGCTATCATAGCACCTATGACAGCATAGCTCTTGTTTCAGTTAAGAGTCTACTGGCACAACTACAAAATAATTTTTATCAAATGCCAACAGTTTGACCATTTCCTCTCCTCTTTCAAGCCTGTGAAACAACAGGACCACGTAAGACATCTGAAACAGCAATTCTTTTTCTTACTGTAGATGTATCACAGTTTGCAGTCAACCTCACGGGCCTTTGCTTTCCCACGTCCATTCCAGGATACGCGCACAGAGCAGACTGGAGCAGAGACACCCAGAGAGCTTAGATGCAGCAGAAGGTTGTACCTGGACTAACTTTTTGCTGTCACATAAACTATCACTACTTCTGTAAGAAGAGGGAGAATACGTTATCTACGGTGTGGGGTTTTTTCCACTGAACAAGCCAATTAAGCTGTATGTAATTGCCATTAGGAAATGATCCTGCCTATGAAAAACCTGTAGACAGATCCAAAAGGACTATTATCAGACTGGAAATTATTTTTCTTTTGAGATTTTCCAGTCCTTAGAGAGGAAAGCAGCTGTAGCTGAGGAGTTATTTTATTTACTACTAGACTGTCTTTCTGAGGGTTGAACAAGAACTCTGAAAGGGCATGAGTGAGACTGGGGCTCTTGCAGCTGGAAAGACTCCAACCTCGCTCCAGAGGACTTTGCACATGGAGTTGGTTACAGTTTGTCTCCCAAAGAGGAGCGTTAGGCAAAAGGTCTGAGCCAGAAATTATGTTAATGTTCCAGAACAGTGAAGTAGGCAATAGCCAGATTTAAGCACCTTATGGTGGATTAGAGTCACTCACAGTTTGAGTGATGTGAACAGGCAACTCTGAATTTCTCTTGCATAGGCAATGCCTGCAGAGCTGAGACCCGTTTCTGAACCTATTTCAGATCTGAAAGGATGTGGTGAAAATACCATGCCATGTTCTCCTTTCTAAACAACTCCTACAATGAATTTAGCCTGGCCGAAGCCTGTTTGCAATGGCATATAGAATACTAGTTGAGCCAAGGTTTAAGGCTTGACAGCTTCCTCACCTCCAAAGAAAAGCACACACTGTGGTAATATGATTACAGAACTTCCAGCAGCTCGCACAGCGTTCAGACAAGCATATTATTGGCAGCAGCTGCTCAAACAAGGGCTCACCTCACTGCGCGCACCATATCCCAGCAGCTGAAGGAGTGAGAAATTATGTGAATGAAATCAGCCTTTTCTGAAAACTTGCACAGTGTGCTTCCATATCTATCCAACCACTTGCTGAGCAATTAAAGTTGCCAGCTTGACATGCTATTTAAAGGTTACTTAAATCTATCACGGTTATTTGATTATTGGAAAGGAAATATTTTAATAGTCTGAATATTACCAAGTTAGCACTTAAACCACTAACCTGCCAAATTACTAGGCATTTCACCAAGTTACCATCCAATCTAAAATAGGTGAAGATTACAGATTTAAAATGCCAAGATAAGGCTTTTATGATAATTAGTCTGACATAATGTCATTAGGCATATACCTATAAGTCTACTGTACGTACTGTCTGACAAAACAGGAGAGAACAAAGTCGAATAAAGCAGAAGTTTAGCAGCTTCCCTCAGGGAGTTTTTCCTAAGGCTGTTTCTCTTTGTTTCCCTTGACTGGGGAAAAGTCTGTCTCATCTTCCTGCCTTAGAAAAGATTTATACTTGTTGGCCTGCTGTCCCAGCATGTAAAGGATTACAATCTAAAGCATCTCATTATTATATAGATAAATTGCACAATACAATTGGTGTCACAATAAAAGCTTGGTGCTGATGACACCAAGCTGTGTGGGGCGGCTGACACGCTGGAGGGAAGGGATGCCATCCAGAGGGACCTTGACAGGCTGGAGAGGTGGGCCCATGCCAACCTCATGAAGTTCAACAAGACCAAGTGCAAGGTCCTCCACCCGGGTCGGGGCAATCCCAAGCACCGATATAGGCTGGGCAGTGACTGACTTGAGAGCAGCCCTGGAGAAAAGGACTTGGGGGTGCTGGTGGACAAGAGGCTCAACATGAGCCATCAGTGTGCACTAGCGGCCCAGAAAGCCAATCGTATCCTGGGCTGCATCAGGAGAAGCGTGGCCAGCAAGTCGAGGGAGGTGATTCTCCCCCTCTACTCCACTCTCGTGAGACCCCACCTGGAGTACTGCATCCAATTCTGGAGCCCCTACTACAAGAGAGATATGGACGTGCTGGAACATGTCCAGAGAAGGGCCACAAGGATGATCAGAGGGCTAGNCAGAGGGGCTTGGAACTAGATGATCTTTAAGGTCCCTTCCAACCCTAAAAATTCTATGATTCTATGAAAAATTAAATGGACTTGAATGGATTAGAATTTCAGTAATAATATCAAAACTCATTTGAAAGAGAACAACCACAAGGAAAAAAAAAAGCGGGCCATAAAAATGCATCAGATTACCTGAAAGACCATGGGTTAAGTTGGTAAGAAAAGAGTTTGATTGCCACAGCTTTTTAAAACAAATAGCTATATGAAAATACTCATTAAGAATACACAGATTATTACATGTTAGTAAATTCTGGATACAGCATATTCATTTGCCATTTATTACATCAGCTAAGTCTAATTTATAACAATTGACTTCTAGTCTGGGCTTTATGCATGCCAGCACAAGAGGGAAAACATAAAATCACCACTTATGCTTTTCTTTTTTTCTGTGGCATAGGTTTCTCCCATAGAGGTATGGTGGAAAAATAAATACTTGAAAACTCTCATATTATTCTACTTTTGCACATTCCTATTTTGTAATCACAATACATGTATAGCTATATAATATAGCTATATAATCCTGATTTCACATTCTACCCATAAGTATACTGACGTATGCCAATATTATTTGAAATCATTATCTCAGTTTTGATGCTGCTTCCTCAGTAAACTAATTTTAAATTCACAAAAAGATGTGTATCAGTTATTTGTCGCAACAATGATAGAATTTTAAAATACCATTATCCTCTGAGATCTTCATATAGAGTAAATATAGTTCCAAGTAAGTCAACATAGCTCCTCATTAATATCACCTGAAGATCTGGCCCTTACATCAGTTGTGAAAGTTCAGTAGATCTAAACTTACGCCTCTTCATTGTTCCTGGCCCTTACATGTCCTAGCTGCCATGATTCCACTGGACTAGCACAAGGTTTCATGCAAAATGTTCACATTTGCCATTCCTCAATGGGCTCACCACTGCAGAGGTACAAGAACTAAGGCCAGAACAGAAAAACGGCAATAGCTTCATTGACAGTTTCAGTGGCCAGCAATCTACATAGCTAGATCTGTCAGACCATTTGGAAATCTCAAGCAAGTCATGAAGGTATTTTTGATGCCAAAATGAACGCCAAACTACAATGGGATGAAAAATCTAAAAGTAAAGAACAAAAATCAAATTAGAAATCCCTCCCTCTTTCCTCTTTTTTCCAAGCCTCCAAAATAGGCAATTGGATTAGTTCAACCAAAATTTTAAACTGAGAATTTCATCAGGTCTTCTGAGTCTTGATAATTTTTCATTATAATTTAAACAAAACCACTTTTCAAAACAGCAATATTGTAAGGAAGCTGAAAATAAAACAAGTTGAGAAAACAACTTGGCAGAACCATCCTCTTCAGAAAAAGCCTTTGGTTCTTATGAATTAATATTATCTAATGATAAAGCATTTGCCACAGAATTCTATTTGACAGGAATTTTCTCTAACACAGTTCTGCCTTTGCAGATTAAAATCTGGAATGATGGGAACACAAACAGAAAATCTTCTAAGATGCTTTGTCAGATACAATGGGGATCAGTTTCTTTTTAATCACCAGGTGATGATCTCCTATATGTTGTTTATTTTAAATGTAAGCACATATGAATCACTTAAACACTCAGGTCTAAGATTCTCTGTTTGCCTAAAAGAAGAACTAGCTGCCAGTATTGTAGTATGCTGGCTAGATATGCTGAGTGCATCCAACATTATCAACATTCTTCTGCTGCAGCAAATTACTTTATTAAATTTTCCTGGCAAGAGTTCACTCTGTATGAAAAATGGATGTACTTGATGCACTTCCAAATTGTTAACTAACCGACACGTTCTTTATGTTTCTCTGCAAGAATTCAAAGGACAAAGATACAGCGTGGATCTTAAGATTGAAAAACTGTCAGAATTTTTCACAAGGCTGTCTTTGTTAAGTAAAACACATTACCATAGATTATTTTAGAGCCTGGACACATCACTGGTTTGTCAGATGAAGACACAGGGGTGGCCTCTGTGGCTTGGAGGAGAGGAAAAGGTACAATTCCTCTGTTGGCAACATGTGACAGTCAATGAATCCTCAGCATGCTGTCATTTTTTTTATGAAATACCATGCAAGTATTTCCAAGTTCCAATTCCATTAGCTATATTTCACTCAGAGTCTCTTTGGGATCTGTTGTTTCTTTTCCAGTGTAATAGCAATAAAACGATCAGCGGAGGTGTGCTGATGAACTAGTGCTAAAATGCCCATAAGACATGCCTGGGCTTTACTAGATTGAGGTGCTGTTATATCCTCATACTATAGGTAAAGATAAACTATAACTTGAAATACTGATTGAAAGTTTTGAGATTTACATTTTATTTAAACAGAATTTCAAAGCATATAAACATGAATCTCAACTAATTCCGACTGTCTATAATAAGGAACTGCAGAGTAGCAGCTCTAACAATCTTTGTCAATGTAATTATCTAAGCTGAAGCTGAAAGGTCAAACCTTGAAAATCGTGTGCAGACTAATCAGGTAAATCAGTCAGAACAGAAGGTTTTAGCGGAATAATTTTCAGTTAATCATGTAGACTCTTGTACCTTACATAGACATCCAATGTAACTACAACCTAATAGTTCAGGATTCTGACCTCCCTAAGAACTTCAGTTTTAGCATGGTTTCTCCTGTACAGATGGTAAGTGGAAAAGTAACGAAGCAAGCAATGTTTTGTATATCTATTATTGATGATTGGGGAAAAAAAAATAAATCAACAAAGACAAATTTACATACACATACAGATGATTGACTTTAGAGTAGAATGACTACAGAGATGTACGTACTGCACCACACATATGGAAACTAATTCCAGGAACAAAAAGTGACAGCTTCCTTTTCTGGATTTTTGAAAACAAGATCTACTAATTAGTCTGAGGTCTAACCAGTTACAAAGTTCCCCTAAAAATAGGGCCGATCAGCACTTCAAATTTCCACTTCACGAGCAACAAAGGCATTTCAAATTCTGACCTCATTCCAATTCGGAACAAATCTGAGTACTCTCAATATTTCTTATGAAATACAATTAAAGTGCTGTGTTAAAACTGATTTTTTTCATGCTTATATTTATTATTTTTATCTTATTCTATTACAGGTACATACTTCATATGTTATTGGATGTTGTCAATGCATAATATGATTTATATTATGTCAAGTTGTCATATTACATCATAACATACCAAATTGTCTAGTATTCCATTTTGATATTATTTTCATTTAAAAGAAAAAGCAGTTGCTACATTCTTACAATGAAATAGGTTATTTTCTAAATCAGGGCTGCCTAGCATTTTAAGAACTGTGGCTTGGTATGAGTTTTAAGACTCCAAAAAAAAATCAAATTCATCATTTCCTAGAGTAGTTTGCAGAACTAGGTGCTCAGCATAAGTGCATGAAAATTACACAGACCTGAGACAGATTCACCCCTCGGGCCAGGCAGTTCACAGGCCAGCAGTTCAGTGACCTTGCTGTACGTCAGACTGGGTTTTATTCATGCTGCAATGAGACAGTGGAGTACTTTGATGCAAAATTTATTGTTTTACTTCCAGTGCCTAAAAGCATTATGAAGAAAACAAGCTTTTGATCTTTTTGAATATTCCCTAGATGCGTTTTTCTTTGAATATCCTCTGTTACTTTGTCAGATGTTCTTTTTAATCAGTCCTTGCACCCACAGATAAAGAAAAGACTAGAGACATTTCTCATGGCTGAAATATATGCATAATGGATAATCGGAGGTGTACGTGGAATTAATTTATACCATCAAATTATGCGAGCTCTCAGCTCTTTCCAAGATCTCGGTCCCTTGATAACACATACTGCATGCATCTGAGTTCTGCTTAGGCTCTCATTTGGAGCGAACTGAGTAGTTCCTCTAAGAATTTCTTCACGCAAAGGGTTGTCAAGCGTTGGAACAGGCTGCCCAGAGAAGTGGTTGAGTCACCATCCCTGGAGGTATTTAAAAGATGTGGTGCTGAGGGACATGGTTTAGTGGTGACTTGGCAGTGCTACGTTAACAGTTGGACTTGATGATCTTAAAGGTCTCTTCCAACCAAAACAATTCTATGGTTCTATTCTAAGACAAAGCTTTGGTGCAGTCCAGAGGTAATTTTTTCCCCGAGGACTCCAACCTAAGTGTAGTAAAGACAAGATGACAATAGGGCTGGCTCTTTCCTCCTTACACAGTCCCCCAACACTATTTCAATAGACCAATACTCTCAGACCTGTCTCTACTACCCTCGCGTATCATGCTCCATGCATGCAGTACACAACCCTGGTATCCTCCTATAAAAATGTCACTCTAGCAGCCACGACACAACTCTTACACGACTGCAGACATTTCAGCAGAAAAAGCACGAGCTAAAAATTTATGTCCCTAGTGGTATACCAGATGCAGCCAGTGAGACCCAGGGCGAATATTATTCTACGTGGTCGTGGATAGTCCTGTCTAATGGAAGCAGCCATTAACAATAAACTTCACTGGTTTGAGGTTGGAGGACACGTGATTCCTTCCAGAGAATAACCTTTACTCATCTGTCATCACGTTATCTATTCAAACCCTGAATTTTCCTCCTCTGATACAAAGAGTGTGATTTTGCAGGTACAGGTGGAGATGAAAGACACTCCGTTCTGGCAGATCAGAGTTTGAACAGTAGCTACTGGAAGACTGTAGTCCCTACTGGGAAATAGGGCACCTTCTGCAAAAGGCGGTAGTAATTCTAATATTAAGAGAGAGGGACAGGTCTTGTACAGAAGAGGACAGGTAGGTTATATTCAACATCATTAAAATAAGGTGGGCTTTTCTGGATATTGTTTCAATGAGAAGGAGACAGAAAAAGAAGAACAAAACTCCAGGAGTATAAAGGAAAGGTAACATCAAAATGCAGTTGGAAAAGCATTCAGGCTGTAATTCCATGCTAAAAGCATTCCTGCCTTGTTTCTGCTGCCCCCAGCTGCTCATTCCTATCTGCATCTTTGTTACGTACACAGCGTGGCTTCCAAACACACAGCCTGAGAGGGTGGGCAAGTGTGCAGAAGGGCAAGAACCTTCAAAAGAGCTTTCCCACCAATGATCCTGTAAAACTGTGCTCTCATAGGATTACCATAAGAAAATATATTTTTTTTTGTTAAGGATTGACCGAAATTCTTGAAATCCTAAAAAAAAGAATTTATCTTCTTGCGAGTAAGGAAACAGTTGTGGTTTGGTTTTTGGGGTATTTTAAATTCTTGCCTCACAGCATAGTGTGTTTTATGAATTAGAACCTATACCTAAATGCACTTTAGCTATGAGAGATGATCTTCAACATTTCACCAGTGCAAAAGCAGTTCTGCATCACCTTTAATGAATAGCTTTATTGATTATTATTTTCAATATATTCTTTAAAATAACTTCAGGCAGAGCATAATGAGTAAAGCTATACATGAAAAAAAAAATACAAAAACTTCTTATATGGATAATTTCAAAGGGAATAACAGAAGCAACTCTGTTTTTTCTATCTTTTATACATATATATGCTCCTGAGCTGGTTTGGTGCTATGTAACCATGCCAAAAATAGAAGCATAGTGCAGACATCTGAACTGAAGCTATATTTGCAACTCCAGAACTGGCAAAATTATATGACTCCCTTCTAAGTGCAACACAGCCATTATTCATAGCCACAGTGTATTTATTCACTTGGCTGTGAGCAGCCAGGTGCTCAACCAGGAGAAGGTAAATGAAGTCCAAAAGGTTCCTCCTCCTTTTAGTGCCCCTTTACACAGATTCCTGAAAGGGCTTGGTAAGTATAATAGCAATTTTATTCCTAATGATGCCAGCATTAGTAAGTCCTCGTATAAATATCCTAGAAAGAGATGAATGGAATTTAATAGTAAGGTATGTCAAGAAAGTTGTTCAATTGAAAAAGGGATTTTTCCTGTCATCAGAAATTGGTTTTAATTGAAACAGGAAATAATCATGTACCAATGCCATCAGTGTTCCTGTTACAAGAGTTTCTATATTTCAGTGGAAGACCAACACAATCTACAACAAACAAATGTGTTTGCTTTATCACTTACTATTTCCCATTGGATATATTTAATTAGTTGATTGGCTTAAACTCACCATGCCCTGATCCAACATGTACTTCCAAAGAGCCTTCAAGATGGAGAGCTACCTCGTACCAAATTTTGGGGATAACACAAGCAGTGGGTAAACAAATTAAGGTAATTACTGATGAAATATAATCTTTAATGGGAAATACATTTGCAGAAAGACAGACTGCCCAAGGAATGTTTTGGTAGTGGTTCTAATCTAGCAGAGAAAACCTTTTGCTTAGACCATTCACATTAATTTAATCAGTGTTAAAAAGTTGCTGTTGATGTTTCTCGTCTATATGTTGCTGAAGGAAAACGTTCAGGACATAGTATATCCCTTGAATATGCACACAAAGATCAGCCACCCACACTAATTTCTAAATTCTAAAAATGGCCTGCAGCACTGAATTGCTCGCAGTCATTGAAGCCCTGAAATACTGGCTGGATTCCAAAGCAACTCAAGTGGGCAAGACCAAGTGGAATAACTTTCAGATTGTTATTAAACTCACAAAGCACTTACAGAATTTCTACTTTTTGATCAGCAGCAATTTTGCCTCCCCTGTTAACCCAACAGCTAGAAGTATAGATCCAATGCACGATGTGACCTAGTCGGCTGAAAAATCTAATTTACTAAAAAACACATTTACTTAAAAAACAAAAAGCAAACAATAAATGACAAAAGCCCATAGCAGGTTAGATGCTTTTTGGAACTAATATGAAAAAGCTGGGGAACGGCAAAGCATGAAGCAAAATATTATTCTCTGTGACCATCAAAAAAGCATGAAAATTTCTGAAATTGCTTTAGTGGTCAAGCCATTTCCAAACCTTGTAGTGGCAACGAGATCAGGAGCTAACCCATTCCTGTTACAGCAACTTTACTGAGCTCTAGAACAACAGAGATCACAAGTCAAATATTTAAAGGATATTTAAGGAAAACAGTAGAAAGCAATAAAAATTGGCAGCTGTTGTTCTGTGGTATTCTGATAGTTGAGTTCTTTTGAAGTTTATGCTGAACACCAGATGCAGCTACAAGCGTTTGCTATTTTGGGCAGTAATACATATGTCAGTGATAGGATAGAGAAGAGTCAGTACTTTCATGCGATCTTCAAGACCTGCATGTTTTTATAGCAAAAAAAAACCAAAAAAAAGTATAAATCAATCAGGAAGTAGAGTCTGATAAAAATAAATTTTTAAAAAGATAAAATCCTTGGAAAAAAGTTAACCTGGTAGTATTTCTGCCTAAGGCAAAGCTCCTAAATAATTTTAGACAAATAACTGTGGATAAACTACACTGGTGACCTGCAATGTAGTTAGACTACATTGTAATGCTACCAATAAAATTGAAATGTCTACTGGCTGAAAGGTAATCAATGAGACATATCTCATAAATCAAGTTTTACCAGAAAGGCACTTCTGTTTTACAGGATGCAGTAATCATACTTGAATTGACCTCTAAATTAATTTTCATTTTCTCTGTAATACTCTTTTGGATTCCTAGAAGCAATATTCCATGCAGTAAGCATGCTCTCAAATGAAAAAAACTAATCTGGATATGTAAAGAGGTTTCTAGAGTCTGTTCAGAATATCGGTGTAATGCTCTGAGAATGTAATGTAAACTGAGGCAAACATTTCAGTTATCCATCAGCCAAGATCTGGAAAGTAGGCAGGAAGGACTACAAACAAGTTATAAATCGTTATGTGGACTAGCACTGCTACTACTATTTCCAAGAAAATTTATGAGATTGGAAAAAGGATATTAGAGACAAGTGCAGTGCAGAGAAGGGAACAAATATTGTGCTACCCCGCGTAACTGCTCTTGGTGTATTCTATTTTTCCATGTCTTCTCAGAAGCTTATTTTCACCCACCGAAGTAGAGACCTTTGATTATGAAACACCAGCAGTCACTCTTCAAATTCTGTTTGTTGCATGCACGGAAGGAAAAATTATTATTCCTTACAAAGCTGCAAATAGTAGTCCCTGTCAGTGTTATCCAAATAACATGAAGAATATAAAACGGCAGATAGATGAATTTCAGAATGAGGGAACTGCTTATTCCCTGGTTTCAACAGATTGGGCTGTGTAGGTATTATATTTGATACATTCAGAGAAACGTGAAGCTTGTCTTAAGATTCAGTGTTCAGGAATCACATGTATCTGAAATTTCAGCTTCACATTAATTTCATCTGTTTTTCTTAAGAAAGGATTTAACAAACAGAAACCCAGAGTGCCCTGCTTTTAACATGAAGATGTGTTAGCTTCAGCACTTTTGTACGGCATCTTAATTAACCAATATAGATTCAGGCACATTCTTACTAATTCTTTCTGTTTACAATACAAATTATTGTCTTTATTTTTAAAATACCAGGAGAACTTCCACCTTGCTCAGTTCTGTTAATAAAGCAACTCTAGTATACCAGCAAACAATAAAAAAAACCCAACTAAGATTTCATTAAGTGAACTTCAAAGCTTACGCACTTTGAGAAGAAAGAAAAACACTGGAAAAATATTAGATAGAAACAACTCTCCATGTTTTCCACTATCTGGAATGGAGCTCGCTCGTGCTAGAAAAATGATTTAGGAAAGCAGCAAATCCATTTCAGGTACACTGAGACTGAAAGAAGGAAAAATCCATCACATTTCATATTTTAGAAATTTCTTTACTATTTGCTGAGAGCCAATACAAAATAAATTATATAACTAATTTCTGTAGTCAGCAATTCAGAGAAAACATACATAATCTCTGTTCATGTTTGCCCTAGGAATCATTGCACGGTCTTCTTAATTTGGAACTGAAGAAAACCCCTAGTTTTATGAAAAATTAATTATCAACAGGTCTCATTTGGAAGTGTCACAGGCACACAACCAAAATGAAAAGTGATGATTTAGATATCTGTAAAAGGCATAATTTGAAATCTTGCTTCAACCCTACTTTATCCTAACCAAAGTCAATGTTATTTGGATCAAAAGTCCATAAGAATACCTTGTTATTCACTGCTCATGGTAAGTACTTAATGCTGACAATACATGTATATATTTGTCATAAATCTGATTTCATAGTCATCTCTAACACAGAGTTTCAATCAGTTAAAGTTTTAATGATATCTCATTGGTCCTGTAAAACTATACCAGTGTAACTACAACATGCTTAGAAAGACTGTCTCCTGTCTGCAGACACAAAACAATTCAAATATCTCACCCACAAGGCTTAAAAGATGGGGACAAGACCATAGTGTCCCCCGTGTGGACGGCAGCCTCTGACAATGAGCAAATGCCATTGCTGACAGTGAGCAAATTCCTGTAAAGGGCTGTAAGGTCTTTGCCAAAATTTGGCCTTGAACTAGAACATAGTACTGTTATTGACAAAAAAAAAAAAAACAAACAAACAAACAAAAAAAAACCAAACAAAAAAAACACAAACAAAAAAACCCCTTTCACACATAGGGAATATATAGGGTCATATACAGGGAACAGAAATGTACATTTGTCTCCTATTATCAATTATCACATGATTAACCTTTCAGCCTGCTGATGAAGTTCCATTTAGCTCGGTTCTGGCCAATTCTAATATTTGTTTCACCGCTCTCTTGAACAGACCTAAATTTATCCTAAATTTAAAAATAGAAGAGTAGCATGAGGTCTGTACGTTAAAATCCCCATCATAAAATGAAATTTTGTTATTACAAAACTTTGGCAGATAGAACAATCAAGTAAACTGCTGCTGTAGCAGAATAAACAGTTGGGGTGGTAATTGCCAGCAAGGAGGTGACAATGCATAGTTGGGAGGGGACCAGAGTTGGTATCTGGATCAGCCACTACTAAAATTAATTGTGAAGCCACAGTCTTAGACTGACAGAAACCAAACAAGAAATCAAACAACGGAGACCAGCCATTGAAAGGAAGAAAAGAAAACAAAACCAGAAAAACAAAATCATAACGCGACAAAATTGTAAGAAAGAGTTGAATCAGTATCCCACAGCTTTTAAAAGTCACTCCTTTGAGTCTAGATTTACTGCTTATACTGATGTATATTATTAATAAGAAAAAAACAACACACCAGTGCCTTGCCGTAGTTGCCGTCAATGTCCTTTTCCCAAGGATGTGTAATGCAATAGAATAATCTACTACCAAGAAAGAAAGCTCAAGTGAAAGAGCGATTGAAGAGTTAATCCATTCATCCTATTTATAGCAAATCATTTCCTCGGTGTCTGATAATACAGCCTATGAATAGGCCAAAAAACAGAGAAAGAAAGAAGCTGCAAAGCCTCTTCCCTCTCTCTCCCAGGATATCACAGCAACAAACATCAACCTGCTCTTTGGTCCGGGGGAGATGACGCTCTCCTGAACCTGCTGGAGAGTCACAAACCCGGCAGGGCAGGAGGACGCTGCAGCCATCCCCGGCCCCTTCTGATTTGCAGCTTCCCTCAGCACCACACCGTGGCACAAATGCAATATTGCATCTTTTCACCGGCAAACTCAAGCGCGAAACTATTCGCTTGTCGTTCCTCCACGCGTTTACGTCTCCTTCCTAATTATTTCCTTGTGAGTGGCTTCTTCCGCCGCTTTTTAAACAACAACAAAAAAGACTACGCTTACTCAAAACATATTGCTTCAAAACAGCCTCCTTACCAATCTCTGCCTTCCAACCACAGCATCTGTTGCCTGCGCCGTCGGATTTGCACGACCCACCGGTCCCAGAACCATACCCAAACATAGTGGGGGCACCTTGGTTGCCTTTTTCCCCTCCATTGGCACAGCCTGGTGTGTTATGCACTCCCACGTGTTGTCCCTAATTAAGGGTTTTTCACCTGGTGTGCAAAAACTAACCACCACACTGAGTCAAGATATTTGTCTTTATTTCAATTCTGCGGAATCGGGTGCCGGGCATTTAACAACAGCCAGCACAGCACCCATTTCTGACAGTCCAATATCTACAGTGATAAGATACAGCGGACTGGTGAGCTGCAGTTCCTTTACCATCCCTCATCATACAAGTGCGTTCAAGTTAATGTTTTAAACAGTTTGGGAGATCCACTTAATTAGCATGCTCATTACTCACAAGAAGGTGTGTGTTTTAGTATTATGATCTCCTAAATCTCCTCTCGGACACACTCTTATCTAGACTCCATTCCAAAGACTATACATCTTGTCACCACATACTGAGATCAGAGACCGGGAACATACTCCCTCCGTGGGCCTGGTTAGCCTTCAACGAACTATTGGTATGTAAAGGTATGTAAAGGTATGTAAAATCTATGGTAATCCTTCAACAACTCAATTTCTTTGATCTAAGTTTCAGTTAATTGTTTCTATACCTAGTCCAGGTGGACGTGCAAGGACACAATCAGGTTTAGTTGTTTCTATATCTAATCCAGGTCCAAAAGGCCCAATTAGGTTTTAATTTCAGGAGTCCAGCTAAAATTCAGTCGAAGTTCTATTACAATTTTATACAAAGCGCTTATGTAACTTCTTAACTGTATTCTTTTGACATCGCAGGTGCGATAATGCGAGGACTGTGAGGCTGCAAAGCCCTCCAGTACCCCTTCCTATCACCTCTCTACACCAGTCAGCCCAGGACACGCTGTAAAACAGCGTAAGAAGTCGTGCTGATGGCAGTAGCACTCGGTGTGGGTATAGAAGATCAAACCTTTCATACCGAGATGTAACAGGTTACCACACCCAGACCCTGATCTATTTATTTTGGAAAGTAGTAAGTCACCTCCCACCTGGGTTCCATCCTGAACTCTCCTACTCAGATGCTGAGAATTTTAAACTCTCACTGCCTATGACGAACCGAAATGATGCCAAAAAGATAATTTCAGTAGAAATGGAAAATACTGTTTCCATTAAATGAAAAATTCAACAATTTGTCCACTTCCCTTCACCTTTGCTTTAGTTAGCTTCCAGAAATGAAGATAAAGGAGAGTAACCTCAATCTTACAGTGAGCTCCTTAAAGAAGAAAATGATTCACTCACCAAGATATCTATGCTGGATTCTACTGTCGTTTTACTCTTTACTGGATCAAAGCGTCACAGAAAATAGAGTCACTCTGCAAGTATTTAGATTTCCCAGTCTTTACCTGTATGGAAATATTCCTTCCCAGTTCCCAGAAAAATCCACTGTTCGTCTTCATACCTGTCTCCTCATATAACAAGGGAGATTCCTGGATGCTTGTAACCCAAGGCCATGCCTGGGCTAAGGGATGCAACTGTGAAATTTGAGAGAGACACTGAGACTGAGAAATTTGAGACAGCTGAAATATTTCATGCAATAAAGTAGAAGATAGCTTAACGTTGCTAATCAAAACCTGGCTGTTAATAATTATGATAACTAATACTTCATATTTGTGTAGTTTGTATTCTAGCTTACCCTTAAAATAGGTAACAAGCAATAAAGAGACACAAAGCTCACACACATACTGAGGCTAGAGAGATGTGCATCTTTGTATTAAACCATAGACATCCTAATTAAGAGCATTCTAAAGCGCAATTAAGGCCTAAAATGTTTCTAAGCAACACTGTGCTGCAATGAGGCTGGTGTTTTACTCTGTTTACACATAAGAGGAGATCCTGACAGAATGCTCCATACCAACATGCCTTGATCTTGCAATACTTTCACCGGAGAGGTTCAAAACATGTTGACCTTCACAGCATGCTTCCAAGCTCATCTGTTTGCTCTGGAGTTTAGAGGGACTGAGCATCTGGGTGAACTGGAGGGGAGACGAAGGTCTCTGTAACAGTGGAAATAACCTTCTCGGGTCTGACGGGTGTTCTTTTTCTCTAGGGTGAACTTCTTGCTACTGTTTAAAACAGGTATTAACTGATAGTCTTTCTATACAGACAG
Organism: Rynchops niger; assembly: GCA_013400035.1. Taxonomy (NCBI): domain Eukaryota; kingdom Metazoa; phylum Chordata; class Aves; order Charadriiformes; family Laridae; genus Rynchops; species Rynchops niger. The sequence goes on along the minus strand of VXBH01002675.1, from coordinate 961,305 downwards.
GTGGTATTTTATATTTGGTACATAACTAAAATGGACACATTCCAACAAGAAGCCTTTTGCCAACAAAACATCACTAGCCCTAATATATATCACTCTCAAAAATGGAGTCATTGCAACAACAAAAAGAAAAGAAAAAAAAAAAAAAACTAAAGAGAAAATATCAATCTAAACACTTCTTAGAGCTGTATTAATGTGGCAGTTGTCAGACAAGACCATCGATGTTAAAAGAGTCCCAGAGTTCTTCAGAAAAATGACACCGATTTCCCACACAACTCCAGAAAATATCCCCTGCATCTCAACCGTTTCGCGTTGCCTCAAGCCTGGAAAAGACTTATCGCCCCTCTTCATGTTAATCAAAAGCAGAATTGGAAACCGGAGCTTCATCCTGACGAGGTTTGCTGGTGCCGGCGTGGGGCCGGTGAGGCCGGGGACCCGCCCGGGGACCGCGGGCATCCCCGTCCCGGCGCCAGCGGGTGGCAGCACCTTCCTTCCCAGCCAGCGCAGGGCCGGGAAGGCCGGCAGCACGGCAAGCCTTACCCCCGCTTCTTGACTAATTGCCATAATTAACACGTATTAAGGTTCATTAGAAGCCTCCCTCCTTCCCTTTGATTATATCCTCTTTTTGCAGTCCCAACGGGAAACACGTAAGATGCATGAGTGTGCAGACTGATTAATTGCAAGCTTTAATAATTTTTCCCTCGACTAAGAACGCCAACCTCGAAATGATTAGGCACAACCATAAAGTACCAGTACACCGGGTAGCACGACCAAAGTCACGTTTTCAATTACAAGACAACATCTGCCGAGAAAAAGGACACAGCTCCAAAAAAGGTCTTCTAATTGCATGAGAGGTATCGCGTCGCTATGCGCTCTGCAAACAAAAGATACAGGTCGGGACTTCTCCATAAGAAATGGAGCCAGATTTGCCGAGAGGGAAGGCTTCGGGAAAGCTGGAGCAACATACAGATTTCTCAGGAGGTTTAGCACACTCAGTAGCCATTATTTTAAATTTAATGGTATTAGTTAAATACATACTAGATCTTTTTTCAGCATAGATAGATAAAAAAGCACAAAATGAAACGTTAATTGTTCAAATTCCAGGAAGCCCCTATATATATAAATACACACACATTTTTAATTTAGAATAATTTTGAAATAGACAAGAAACACGTGTCATTTGTACACATTTCTATGCATCTGTAATCCTTTAATCACTATCAAGCTAAACCACCGTAAGAGGAACTCTTCTATTGCACTGCAAACCTGTCCTGGCCCTTCTATAAATATCTGAATTGCTGAATTTAAACCTGCTTTGTTTTCAATGTGTGATTAGAGCTATTTTATTATATAAGCACTACAAATTCATTGCATCAGACTAAAAATTGAGCAATTATATCAAAAACTTGACTTGCAAGTTATTTATTTGAATGTATGCTGGACGCACGGCTAAGACCCCCTACTGAAAAATTCAGCAAAACAAAAAAAAAACCCCAAAGGCTGAGCTCCCTCCATCACACCTGGCACATTTATCCCCCCGTTTTAGCTATTGATCCTCTTCTCAAACACTGTTTTGACTCATTCCCCTAATTCTTAAGCAAGCCTGCCCAGTCAAAGGAGGCAACAGGTACTCCAGAAAGCAGATCTTAACCCAAGTCCTTAAAACAGAAATAGGGCTCACCCACAAGTACGAAAGCTACAGTCCTTTACATGCTCACCCTGGCCACAGGGCTAACAAACACGCAAAACCATTAGCTAGGTGCAGGCTTCTGAGTTTAAACACAGATAAGGTCCTAAATTCCAGTAGTGAAACACAGTGGGACTATTGGGAAGAACATGAAGACTTGACTAAACATGACAGGGTTGGCAGACCAGGCAGGAGTTGGAGAGCAGACCTTGGTGAATGCACTGAGACACAACTCAAATAAGGAGGATAGAAAAGTTGAGCTCAGCGTGTTTCTGGGCCTTATGGCACTCACTATTTGGAGGAACAGCCTGAGAAGAAAGAGAAATCTACCTGCTTTGGCTCTCTTTTGGATGCACTTTGTTTGCAAACAAGTGCAGAAATACTCAGCCCTCTGCCTGACTGCTGTGTGTGTCCTGAAGTAAATAAGCTCTGTTCCCCAGGATGCCACGTTGGGATTGCACACGTTCATCCCAGGAATCCTAATATCAGAGGCTGCAAACAGGCTCAAGACTTGTGGCAAAAAGAAAAGCTACTGCTTGTGACTGTGGGATCTCCTGTGGGAGACCTGCATCCTCACCTTCTTCTCAACTACCAGTTCTGTAGGAGATGTTAAATTATCTTCTGCCTCTAAGCCTTTCTGCAGGCCTCCCCTTGCTTCCTCCATCTCTACTCCACAAACAGTTGGGATGGTAACATCCTTCTGTCCCACTGCTGCATGCTCAATGATGATGGGCTTAGCCTCCAACACCACGAACAGTCTGAACAGAAGCTCAGTTGCTAAAAAGAGCTGATTTACTTTTTTCAGAAGGGTTAGTTTCTCATAGGATTTCCTTGATCGTCTTCAGCTGAGTGAGGACAAATCATCATAAACCTATTCTTGACCATTGATGCTGCTCAGCTGATTAATTAAGCTTACTGCTTGTAGAGGTGGTCAGCCCTTCTCTGCTTCCTGTAGTAAAGTTGTCTCCCTCGGCCCTGGTGGCAGTGCTAGCTGGCTGGCAGAAGTTACTGGGGAGAACGAGCTGTTCCAGCGTAGCACCAGCTGTGAATGGAAAACCTTCAGTGGTCCTACTTTTCCCTGAGCCTCGGGTAAGCTCAGGCTCATGCTCTGAGCTGGCAAGGGCTGATCGCACAGGGAGCGCTCAGAGGCAGCGGTTATGAGAGAGTGGAATCTCTCCACGTGAGGCACTGGGCTTTCTCTCCTCCAGTGGGAGGATGTATTCAGTCCACTGACCTGGACCCTGGCCTGATCCTTATGACTCTTCTAAGGAGTCACAACACAGACCACCAAGGGCAGTAGCTACAGAAGAGCTGTCAGGCACTAAAGTGAGGCTTTTGTTTTCTCAGTAATAAAAAAAGGGAAAAAAAGAAATCTGTCACAGAAAAGTAAATGGGAAAAGTATTTTGTTTGACAGTGAGAGCAAAACTGTCTTGAAATGCCAAAGCATTTCCAGTGTTTGTGACCAGCAGACAGAACTGTGGGTTCCTTCTCCTGCAGGATGATTCATTGAACCCGGCATCACTGGACTGCCAACGGACCCTCGCAACCAGGCTCTGCTGGTGGAGACCTCATCCACAGCTTCCAGAGCACCTATGAGTGTGGCAGAGGGCATGGAGAGGGAGAGACCCAGGTCATACAGAACATACATTTCAGTGGCGGAAAAACATCTCTAAAAGAGGAGACCACAACCATCATAAATAGTGACAACAGTCATTGACACAGTTTTTAATTTTGAGAAGAAATAAAGGGCTTGAAACTTCATCAGCCTCAGTAGAGCAACTCAATGAGAAACTGATTTTATTTTTGAAGATGGACTTTTCTGTGGGATGCAGTGGAAAGTGTATACACATTGTTATAATTATTATTAAAATAACTTGGAATTTGTGAATATTTCATTGCTAATTTCTATGAAAAATATAATTACTTCCATGCTGTAAAAGCTGAATCTGGCACCAGTTTGTTTGTTTTCATTGTTTTTCAACCACACACACGCAACAAGGAGCTGTCCTCTGTGATTACACCGATTTCACCAAACCTTCTGTAGACTATTTCTTCAAATCACAAACTTGACTAACATCCACTGTTAATCATTTTCTTCCCCATTGTATTCATTTCATAGTGATGAAACTGCCAAATGTTGCAGATATCACACGTTAACAGTTCTGACTTGTGAACAGAGTACTGGTAGCGGAAAAAAAACAACCCCGAGACTTATTTGCCTGTTACATCCTGAAAAGAACTTGTTCCATCTTCTCTGGACTTGTTGCCATAGTTATAATCTACTGGTAAGTCTACAGATTTTCTGTTAACTAAGATAAACCATAAATATGTGTTAAAGGGAAAATCAATTAAACTATTTACATTAGAAAAGTAATCCACTTGATTTGATCCTTTAGCTGCGGAACACCAAGACTGCAGAGGGCCTTACAGGTCTACAAATATCTAATGAAACAACTAGTAAATTAATTAACAACCAAAAGAGAAGGGGGGAAAGAATCAGAAACTCATGACTGATAGTAATGAGTTCCTCTTAATGGAGGCGTGATGAAAACGATCTGGCTGGAAGTTGATCGCATCTTTTACCCTCAAGTTTACGACACACAAAGAAATGGAAATGCAGATGCAATGGACTGGACGCTGCTGGCCCAACTATTCTGCTCTTGAGCAAACCAGAGATGTTGTCTTCTCTTCATAAAAGGTTTTCATTCTCAGGAGTCTCTGAAAAATTTCACAGATGCCAACCCCTTTCTTCAGGGCACCGACACTAAACAAAGGACAGCCCAGTCTTTTTATTTAGAATTCCACCCAAACAAATGTCTGTAAATGACAGTGGTATGATAACGTAGGATCAAAAAACAGAAAGCTCTTGTCATTGTTTCCTGTACCATATAAGAGCATCACAGAATTCTCTGCATTATAAACTTGCAAACTTATTTTGATTTTTTGCTAGGAATGATTTAAATGGAATATTTAAATATAATTTCATGTATTTTAACACTTTTTCTTGTTAAATTCTACACCATGCATTGTTGAAAGCATATCTGCTAAACTACGATAAATAGAGATTAACTATGACAATACGAGAAGATGTGGAACCTTCCAAAAAGATTTGTCAGTCCAAAAAAGCTTCTGTCAATTTTGAGGGATCTTCACAATGCTTGGCAGAATACAGGCTCATAAAATCCATCTGACCTCTTCCTTATGACAAGCATTACGAAAGATGAATGTGTTTTAGGATCGATCCTGTTTCCAATATATTGTGCAGTAGTATCAGATAAAATAATGCATGACCTTAAAGCAAGCCTCATGATTCACTTTTGCACTGCAGGAGAATATTTAATCTTTCCATACTACTGGATATAAATGATTGCATAATGGTGGATCATTTCTAGCAAGCTCTTCAGTTGCAAATACTTCAGATTCTGCAGACAGCTTTGAACTAACAGTTGCAGAAAACTGAACCTGTCTGTCAAATAGCTTCTTCCGTATCTATCAGCAGAAATGAACTCCTCATCACACAAGAGTTTATTTTTCTCCTAAGCATTCTGCCACAGTGACAGACAGACTCTGTCACAGCCAGAAAGCTACCTGAGCCTTTGGCAGGCTTATGAACTGAGCATGGAATCAGTGCTGGAAACTGATAAACAGAGATGAGGTTTGGACACTGGACAGAAAGACACATCCATTACTGGAAATGTTCTACTAGAGATGCATTTACATCCTCTGTGTGAGTCCTGAGAGCATTCCCCTTCCCAGAGGTTTGGCTGCCTGGGCCTGGGGCCAGCTTAGAGATAGTGCAGTTGAGGGAGGTCCCCCTTCTGCAGCAGACCTTGGGACAGAGCCCCCCAGACAGCGTGGCAGGGAAGCCTCTGCCAGGGCTGACCCTGCTTTTCCACGCAAACTGCTTTTAAGCTGAGCCACTACCACTTGCTCCCACATGAGCTATGAATCCCGCTGCATGTCAGCCATGCCCAGGCCTCGCCATCAGCCCTGTTGACTCATGCCCACACCCTGACGTGCAGGCTGACTTTCTGGCCTGGCCTCAGCCCTGCCTCGTCCCTGTGGACTTGCCTGCTGACTGCTGGGCTGCGCCTTGCCCTGGGTGCCCTGACCAGACCTGCCCTGCTCACCTTGCCTGGGCGCCCCAGTCCCTCTGCTGGCCTTGCGTCCTGGTTTGAGCAACACAGGATTAATTTCTCTTCTACTGTTTGGGAGAACTGCACTTTTAGAAGACACTAGTGTCTCAATTTGTGACAATATTTACTTTATAGCCAGCTAGGCTATGTGGGAGTCAAGGTCTCAGTGTTTTCGAGCCTTACCAGGTGTGGGGATGAGGAGGAGTAAGACCCGGGCACTTGACCCAAGCTGCCAACAGGATTATTTCATACCATGAATGTCACATTCAATATCAATTAGAAAGTTTGCTGCGTAGTTCTCTCTCTCTCCCTTGATGGCTGCAGTCCAGAGAACTCCTTGCCCCGGTGCTGGAGCCCTGAGCCATTCCCCTCCTCCCGAAGCCGCAGCGCTCCCAATGTCCCACATTTGCTGGCCCCTGCTGGGATTGCACGGCTTCCTGCTGATGGAATGGGCTGAGTATAATCCTTGGATATTTTATATTAGTATCGGGATCAGTATTGCTTCTTTAATATTATTAATGCTAATTATTTAGTGGTATCCTATTAAATCTATTTATATTTCGACCCTTGTGTGTGTTTGGTTTTCCCCGATTCCCCTTCCCAGGTGGAGAGGGGTCATCGGGTGGTAGAATAATTGTCTAAACGACAATAAACTGTTACGGGTTTCTCAAACCGTAACACTTTGTAACCATGCTCAGCTTCTGGCTCACCTTCCACTGCTGGCCCTTGCTGCTCTCTGACACTTATGTTAATTGAGACCCTAAGACAAACTAATCACAAATTTATGTAGGATGACAACTTTCTATAAAGACCTAGGTCCAGCTATGTGGCCTGGGTTTATAGTTGGGTGGATGATACGTAAAATGTCCAAGTTGCTCTTATACAGCAAAACAAAAGATGAAAATAGGATGTGTGTTTTCTTGACTGAAGTGAAACCCAATGGGCAACTTTTCTGAGATTTGAACTGCAAATAAGTATTGGTGAAGTAAGATATTTGTACAAAACCACTGATTTAGCATTTTGCAACTTGGAATGTATTTCCAACTCCATAGACGAGTGCTCTTCTGAGATTGTAACACCGTGCTGAAGAAAAATTACAATAGCCGTCCACTGTGAATCCAACATGTTTTTTCCAATCAACCTGCAAATCCTTTCCATACCTAAAAACCCCACTTTGGCCAGCTATTTCAGGGTTGTTTGGGTTTTTTTGAAGACTGCAAATTTCTCAACTCTCTGGTATATTATAGGTCAGCCCCACTCCCTTTCCCTGTGCTTACACACACCAGCCTTGTTGCTCCCGTCTGAGGAATATCCTCACCCTGAGTCATGGGACAGGGGAAGAGCCTCAGCAACAGAACATAGTCAGAAGACTGCTATTAAGGTCGTCACCATTTTCAGTCACCATCTAATTCTGTGGAAAAGAAAGTATCTACAGCTACATTTTGAGAGAAAATAGAAGCTCTCAGGGATTCCAGAGAAGGAGACCCTATGAGGTGCCATTCTTTTCTGTCTCCAGAGACTCAGTGTGCTTGGGGAGAAGCAACACATCCAGCTTCTCTGATAAATGTTTCTGGGCTTATAAGGGACCAAAGAGGTTCAGAGGAACAGGCAAACAATAAGACATTTCATTCTTACCCAGTAAAAGGCAGAACCAGGTGTCCAGCCTGAGAATACTCAGAAGGTGCTGTTCTTTCACGGAGTTACACTGTCTGTCTTGGGAAGCAGTTAGACAAATTGCCCATGTGGAAAAGACATTGCCCAATGAACAGAGGAGGTTCGCTGGCATAGGGCAAAGCTTTTGGCAGAACGCAAGTGTACCCAGTCATGCTGCAACGGGAAACTACATCTTTTCTTTGATGAGGCTTTTTTTTTTTTAATTATTCAACCTATTTTCTGAGCTATTTTCTTGAAGTTTAATAGGAGCTAAAATCGTAGGTCAAGTGAAACCATGCCCATCATTTCCTACATAAAGCTGTTCATTTGCACCTTGGTAAATTTTCAGTTTTCAATTGCACCTTATAAAAGAAGAAAGACCATCAAAAGTATTCAGGGAAATTATTTGCTCTTCTGCATGTGGCAAGGAGCTGCTTAAACTCTGGTAGAATTAAGCTTTCCGTTAATATTTACTCTCAAATAGGTTCTTAAACTAAAAACTATATGATTTGCTATGCTCGTATGTAAAACAGATTCTGAACATGTATCAGTTATGAGATAAGCAGGCTAGAAAATGTATATTTAGATGCAAAATGTCTATAAAACATCTCACCATCTCCAAAGAAGATTATGCTGTTTTAAGAACTGTTTAAAGTAAATAAAGCAGAACATGAAGTAGATATTACTGACAGCTTTCCAATACATCTGAGTTTTCCTTAGTAATGAAGGGTTAATACTTTAGAGCAATAATTTCTGAAGTTTTATTCATGGTAGGACTCTTAATGGGTGGTAAGTCAGGCAAGGGGCTGCATAACAAAATTTAAAAAGTGGAGCATCACCATAATCCGGGTTAACTCTGTAAGAGTTTTTGTTGCTGTCATAAACTTGTAAGAAAGGCTGGAGAAGCAGCTGAGGCCTGGAATCCAATGTCCAATCTGAAGATAACGTTTCTTGTCAGACACAGCGCTTCTGCCTCTGACATTCACAGCTCCTGCCCTGTGAGGAACCCGGCAACTAACGAAGGCCCAGCACTTTTTTGGTTCTGTCCTGATAATGACTACAATTAAAGGCTTGAAGTCTGTTTCAAGAGCCCCTGCTCAGCAGGACCACTAAAAATATCATCTTGAGATTATTATCTTTTCCAGATAAAAACCCTAAAAGGTCATCTTCCATGCTATAAAAGAGGCTACACAGCATCATTTCTCAATGACCCCGAACCGAACATTGTTATGGCATCTCCAAATGTGCTATCTGAAGATAGAATTTCCTTTTTTACCAGATTTATAATCTAAGTTTTATAAAATGTACAACTTCCTATTGAAAACTGATAACAGGGAATAACTAAAGGCCATTTCCATCCTTTTAAAACATTATAAAGAAAATATGTAGAACATTAATATAATATATGCACCACAAATCTGGTTTGAGAGTTTGACAGCAACTGTATATCTAAAAAAAAAAACCCAAATGTTTTTATCTGTTAGGTGACTATGATCTCTTTTGGTCTATATTAAGATTTACCTGTTGTCTCCAGCAACAAAAAAGAGCTGAAGGGACTTCAGTTATTACTGTACAAGTGCCCATATATTGTTATTGTGGTGCTATTACTGTACAAGTTGTCCATATAGCTTGAGTTTAGATCTTTATCTCTTTTCCCCTTCTCACTTTATTCTCTGATTCTATTAGCTAGTCAACTTTTGCACTTGTTGGTGTGTGGAAAAGATTATATGCATAAACCAATTAGAGAACTGGAAGTGCTTTCCTCCTATAAGCTAGAAAACTAGTTTACTCATGGCAAATGAGCTAATTGAGTACTAGCAAGGTGGCAAGCTTTTTATAAACCACCAGAGACAACTAGAATAGTCAGGCAGAGAATCTAATCTATTACATAAGCATTACACAAGGACATTAACTGGCTCTTTCCTGCAGCAATGCCAAATTTAATTCAGATATGCTCTGGGTTTCATATCACATCCTGCGTCAGCAGTTAATATGCAAGACATAACCGACACAGGTTATGTGTTAAGTGCTTATGCCAAAGAAAGCATATTCCTGAAGAAGCTGTCAAGTTCAACTACACTTTGCCTGAGGTCAAAAAAAAGACTATGAATACTGGACTTCTTCCATTAAATCTCTATCAGTGTAAGTATTTACTCAAACATTTCAAAAGCAGTAAATACTGTTCTATAAAGTGACGATACTGTTCTATAAAGTGACGAACCTTGAAAGAGTGAGAGATCTAGTTTGGATTGGGGCTTATCGTCAGAGATCAGCTGAATCAAGCCCACACTTAGCTCCTGCCCGAAGTGAATCTTCCTGTGATATGTCACTAATATATTAACAAGTAGCTCTTGTACAAATATTCCCCTTTAACCTCTGCTAAATCCTGCTTATCCCTGGAGCGTGTCCCTGATGACAAGGTTGAGCAGCTGGACAAATTATGCATCTGTTTTTCCATTTAAATAGAAAGGTTTTGAAAGAAATAAACTAATGGTAAGGCAAACTGCACTTGCTGAGCATGTTTTTCTGAAATCCTTGGGATAAAATCATAACCCTATCAATATCAAAGGTAGGGCTCCCTTCACCAAAAACAACAGCAGTGTCCATGGCAGATTCAAAGGCAGATTAAAAGGAGAGAGGAGAGGAAGAAACCTCCAAACAAGGGTGTGAAATCAATGAAATAAATAGACGCATTTTCCCCTGTCTGTACGTTGGCTTTGCAAGGTCCTAGTTCCTTCAGAGTCCTCGTGAATAAGTTGTGTACTCATGCTTTAAGAGGGACAAAAGATCTTTTCTGTCATATGTGCTTTTAGTCCAAGTTGTTTACCAAACAGACTTCTAAAGAAAAATTAAATACATTACTTGTGAGGACCGCACTGTCCAGGGTGAACATTAGAGAGCATTAATGAGGTGGAAATGCTCTTGTATTAATTCTAACTCCAGTAAATTGAATCTCCAATCTTCATGTGGTGTTAGAAATCAGATTAGATAGGGATCTAAGATCTACAAGACTTTCTAGCAAAAAGAAATAGGAGAAAAAAATAGGCAAGACAAAGCTCCAACTTTGCTACGATAGCCCTAGATCTTACACAGTAATAGAAGCACAACAAGCCTAAAAAACCAGAAAGCTCAAAGAAAAAGCACTGTAGTGACTCAAGGATGCAACAAGCAGTGAGTGTAGGCATGTTGTTAAGGCCAGACTCAGCAGTAAGCATCAGTCCGATTCCTTAAAGAGTGGCAACAATTTGGCCAAAGGCAGCAACAACAGAAATGGCCACATGTTAGCTAACCTCTCTCTTCAGTGATGATCATGCTGGATAAGCAGATCCTACAGATTACATCTGGTTTAGATCAACAACAAGAGACAAAGGAATACCCTCGTGTATCTAATGGGGTGTGCATGAGAGGATATAATCCATTCCAGAAGGCTTACAACTGCTTACATAAAACTATTCAATAAAAAAAGTTTCATGCCACACCACAGTGTGATTTTTGAGAAGGCACAATCTCCCTCACACAGCAAAATAAAGGTGAATCAGCAAATACTTTCAAAACAGCCCTGTACAGTCTAATCCTGCACTGTCGTTATGGGAAAATTAAAGAAGTATTAACAGAAACAAGAGAGCACATGGGGCTGAGAGATAAGCAATTATTAGAAAAATTCCTAAATGATCCGGTATGCTAGAGACAGTTAGGAACATGGTTCTCCAAAAACATTATATAAAGAAACACCATCTTCTGAGGATGCCCAGATCCAAGAGGGAAAATATTCCAGAATATCTAGAAACAGTATCTCCCTGTCCTGGTTTCAGCTAAGATAGAGTTGTTTTTCTTTCTAGTGGTTGCTGCATTTTCAGATTTGGTATGAAAGGATTGTCAATAATGCATATTGTTTTAGTTGTTGCTAGGTGATGTTTATACTAGTCAAGGTCTTTTTTCAGCTTCCCATAGAAGCTAAGAAGGAGCATAGACAGAACAATGGAATGGCCAATGGAATATTCTGCACCATGGATGTCGTGTTTGATATAATGGGGGTTGGCCAGGGTGAGATCAGTGATCCTGGCTCAGGCTGGGCAACCTATTCACAGGGTGGTGAGAGTGAATTGTGTCTTGTATATTCTTATACCATTGTTATTATTATTTTCTTTTTCCATTATTGTTCTATTAAACTGTCTTTATCTCCAAAAAGGACTGTCATGGTTTAACCCCAGTCAGCAACTAGGACCACACAGCTGCTCACTGACTCCCCCCATGGCAGGATGGGGAAGAGAATCAGAAGAGTACAAGTGAGACAGACAACTTGTGGGTTGAGATAAAGACAGTTTAATAAGTAAAGCAAATGTGCACACACAAGCAAAGTAAAACAAGGAAATGATTCACTGCTTCCCATGGGCAGGCAGGTGTTCAGACATCTCCAGGACAGCAGGGCTCCATCACATATAACAGTTACTTGGGAAGACAAATGCCACGAGTCCGAACGTCGGCCCCTTCCTTCATCTTCCCCCAGCTTTATACGCTGAGCATGATGTCCCATGGCATGGAATATCCCTTTGGTCAGTTGGGGTCAGCTGTCCCAGCTGTGTCTCCTCCCAACTTTTTGTGCACCCCCAGCGCACTCGCTGGTGGGGCGGTGTGAGGAGCAAAAAAGGCCTTGTCTGCTCAGCAACAACCAAAAACATCCATGTGCTGCCAACAGTGTTCCCATCCCAAACCCAAAACATGGCACTACACCAGCTGCTAGTGAGAAAGTCAACCCCATCCCAAACAAAACCGTGACACTCCCTAAACCAGTACAAACACAAAGGGATCCAGAAAGGAGACTGTTAACATGGAATGAAGAAAAGAAATAGAAGAGCAAAATCCCAATACTATTACAAACAGTCACAGCTAATGGTTTTGTCCAGCAAATGACACCCTGTCCTGGTTTGAGCAACGCAGGACTAATTTCTCATCTAACACTTGGGAAAACTGCACTTTTAGAAGGCACTAGTGTCTCAATTTGTGACAATATTTACTTCACATCCAGCTAGGCCATGTGGGTTTCAAGTTCTCAATGTTTTTGAGCCTTGCCAGGTGTGGGGATGAGGAGATGTGAAACCTGGGCACTTGACCCAACCTGCCAACAGGATTATTTCATACCATGAACATCACATTCAATATCAATTAGAAAGTTTGCTGCGTAGTTCTCTCTCTCTCCCTTGATGGCTGCGGTCCAGAGAACTCCTTGCCCCGGTGCTGGAGCCCTGAGCCATTCCCCTCCTCCCGAAGCCGCAGCGCTCCCAGTGTCCCATGTTTGCTGTCCCCTGCTGGGAGTGCACGGCTTCCTGCTGATGGAATGGGCTGAGTATAATCCTTGGATATTTTATATTGGTATTGGGATCAATACTGGTTCTTTAGTGTTATTAATGTTAACTATCTAGTCTTATTCTATTAAGTCTATTTATATTTCAGCCCTCAGGGTTTCTTTGTTTTTTTCCCAGATCCCCCTTCCCGGGTGGTGGAGGGGTTATTGGGTGATAGAATAATTATCTAAGTGACAATAAATTGTTGTGGGTTTCTCAAACCATAAGACACGCCATACCAGAAATACCTTTTAAAAATAGAGTACGCCGCAGTCTGCTTGCGTAAGCACCTCACAGAAGCCGCTTTTCAGGAATAAGTCTCAAAATGTACACTGCATTTTCCTTCAGCCATGAGGCGTGATAAGCAAGAACTAACTACGTCTCTTGGGAAAATAGGAACTAGATGCCAAAACAAAATTTATTGTAGAACTGTCAGATCAGAATCTTTCCACAGGAAAATAAAAGCACCGATTCTTCCAAGCTAAAGCACACAATGAAACTGCTGACTGTATCCATTAAGTTTGAAATTACAAATCTGGACATTCCCCAGTTGGGAGAGAACATTATATCCCAAGAGATCCATACTATGCTTTACCTGCATGTTAAAGAATCAAAATTGGAGAATCAGTGGGCTAACTCTTAAACCAGGAGGAGATTTCCAAAATTACCCTTAGGTCTGTGGACAACAGAGGAAGAATTAAAGCAACACCTTTTGTCCTGTCATCACAAGGCCACGATTCTTTCTTTTCTTTCTTCTACTGCTAGAATGAAAACAGAAGCTATCCACAGGAAACAGACAGACTAAGCTTCTTAAGAGGTAAATTAAATAAAGGATATTCAAGCATGGTAGCAGTCACAACAGCAAATTGTAAGATTCAGGACTGTATTGAATCAAAGATAGCCAGGCTTTCAGAAACATCAAGCAATGCCTGCACTTTATACCAGCTCTGAATTTATTAAAACAAAATGAAAGAATCCATCAGTGCAATTTCAGCAGATTCCTCACACTACAAACTTTGTATATTTTCTAGCTGGAGAGTAAGTAATAGTATATGCCTTAAAAACACTCTTCAAAACAGAGGAGCACTGAGCACAAATAGAAAAAGCGGTTAAACCAGACTTGCATGTTTCAGGCATTTTCTGGCAGGCACTGAATTTCATATAGGGATTGACCTTGAACTACCAGTCACTCTTCCATATTCAAAATCCTAAGTGACTCATAACATGAGATAAACTATTTTGATAACAGATGAGCTTTCAGCTCTCAGTTGTTCATTTGTCTCAAAAGAAGCTCATTGTGACTGATAAATTCTCCACCTCTGTCACTGCAGACACCCTGCCAGAGGTGCAACAGAAAAGGAAAACATGATATATTCATTACTTACATTATTTTCATAGTACNAAAAAAAAAAAGAAATTAAAAGGTAAGACTAGATGGAATATCGAGCCAAAAAAGGCAGGACAGAGATAATGATCAGAATAGGATAAAGAAATTTCAGAACCAGTTTTGAAAATACATGGGTCAGTTCACTGACCAAATTCTAAACTGCAAGGAGGAACCTAAATACCAAAAAAAGTAAAAAAGAATTAGGAGGTTTGATGGTTTTGCTCTTTTTGAATTCTTACTAGCATGGACTCAGACAGGCCACGATAAGAAGTAAAAATTTATTTTCTAGCAATTTGGCTAGCACAGCTAATTTTCATAATTTTTTTTTTAATTGCTGCAGTAATCAAGCTTTCAACACTGTTGATAATGAGGTGCTGATAATGAAACTCATTTTTTTCTACTCTTCGATCACACGAGCAAAAAGCTTTTGCCAGTCTTCAATTTTTCTCTTAGACCTTTGATTTTACATATGCCACATCCAATCACACAACTTCTCTGAGTATATTCAGTAGATAAAAACAATTTAAAAAATCAGAACTATTTATAAAGCCTCCTATTTTCATTTTGCCTGGCTGCCTTTCCACCTAGATTCTTGTCTGATTTTGCCACATCTGAAAAGAGAAGGAAGACTAACATCTGAAGGAAAGACTAAAGAGAAAAACAACACTGTCTGAGTAGCAGGAATGAGTTTGCTCTCCTTACTTAGCAAGCAAATGAAAATTAGCTCTCAGAATATTAATTGCTTTGAGGCATCTTCAGACAGATTTCCAATTTCTCTCTCCCTTACTCTGTCATGATTAGCTTGGTAGGCAACGTCTCACCTTCCCACACAAAACCACCAATATGACCTCCAGATCCGCTCCTGGTGAGGCGATACCCAACTGAAGAGAACTGGCCTCACACATTCCTGTTGGTCTATCCACAATCTTGAAAATCCAAAATAGAAGTAAATAATTTTGAGGGACAAAGTTTTATGCAATCTACCCAAACCTTTTTTTAAAATCAAGTCAATCATGATGTAGCATTGCTTTAACAGGAGAAGACTATGAAAACAGGAAAACCAGGCAGTCTTGCATTCATTGCAAGCACAATGTTTTGTCCACACATCCCAAACTCTCCCCTCTGTCCCTCCAAGCCTTACAGTCTTCAATGCTCTACAGGATTTCTACTAACTCCTCTTCCACACCTCCTCCCATTCATTGGCTGCAAGATAAAGTTCAGTTTAATCTCCATGAGATAATTCACAGACATTTTGAAAAATCCGGGACCTAAAGATTTCAGAATTTAGGAGTTTCTAAAATCTATTACCTAAGCTGTGCAACAACAGCCAAACAACGTAGCAAAATTTCTATCCATGGGAAGGTGATGGAGAAAATCATCCTGCAAACCATCTCCGAACACATGAGGGAAAGGTGGTGATTGTGTGCAGTCAGCATGCGTTTGCAAAGGGGAAATCATGCCTTTACCAGTCTGATAACCTTCTACGACGAGATGACTATCCTGTTGGATGAGGGGAGAGCTGATGCTGTTCACCTCAACTTTAGTAAGGCTGACTCTGTAACATCCTCATAAACAAGCTGACAAATTAAAGGCTAGATAATTACACAGTGAGATAGACTGAAAATTGACTGAATGGCCAGGCTTGGAGGGTGGTGATCAGCAGCACAAAGTCCAATTGGAGGGATATCACTAGTGGTGTAACCCAGGGGTCATTACTGGGGCTAATACTGTTTAACACCTTCATTAATGACCTGGATGATGTGACATAGTGCACCTCAGCAAGTTCACAGATTATACAAAACTGGGAGGAATGGCTGAAACACCACATGGTTGTGCTACCATTCAGTGGGACCTTGATAAGGTAGAGAACTGGGTGAAGAGGAACCTCATTAAGTTTATTAAGGGAAAATGCAAACTCCTGAAGAGGACTTTGGAGAGGAATAAACTCAGGCACCATATATACTGGGGACCCACTTGCTGGAAAGCAGCTCTGCAGAGAAGGCCCTTGGGGTCGTGGTGGACAACAAGCTGACCATGACCCAGCAATACAACTTCACAGCAAAGAAGGCCAACGCCATTCTGGGCTGTACTATGAAGAGTATGCCCACAGGTGAAAGGAGGTGACCCTTCTCCTGTACTCAGCACTGGTGAGGCCACACCTGAACACTGCATGACCAGGTCTGGACTCCCTGGTACAACAGAGACATGGACTTAATGGAGTGAGTTGAGCACAAAGTTGATTAAGGGACTGGAGCGCCTATCATACAAGGAGAGGCTGAAAGAGCTGGGAATCTTCAGCCTGGAGAAGAGAAGGCTCAGAGGGGACCTCATCAATGGGTATAAATACCTGATGGGAGGGAACAAGGACGAGGGAACCAGACTTTCCAGTAGTGCTCAGCAATAGGTCAAGAAGCACTGGGCACAAATTAAAACACTGGAGAGTCAATCTGAACACAAGATGACATTTTTTTACTGTGAGGGCAGTAAAACACTGGCACAGGTTGCCCAGAGAAGCTGTGGAATCTCCATCTGTGGAGATACTCAAAATCTGGTGGCCATGGGCAACCAGTTCTAGCTGACCCTGCCTGAGCATGGGGGTTGGTCTAGATGATGGTTCCTTTCCAAATGAAATGTTTCTGTGATTCTCTTGATATACAATAAGACTAGAAACATTTTTTTGCAAGTGCAAGGCAATGCAGGGTCTAGTACAAAGGGATCGGTTGCCACAATAAAGACTTTTCAACCTGCATATCTGATGTACGAACGTGAATGAATAAGCAAAATTGATGAGCCAAGGATATCCTAAAAGCAGCACTTGTTCTTCAGATGTATTCAGATAAACCCCAGGGCTATTGTCCTTGCTTATATGGAAAGGCGATTGGTAAGGACATGCTTTGGAGAGTTCTATTACAGTCCTCATAGTGGATGATTATGTAAGTTGTATACTGTACTACTGCATTTTTAATAGGGAACAGACTGTCACCACCATCTTTTTAGGCAGCAGACTGCAATCCCCAGGCAAGATAAAATCTGCTGTTTCCACCAAGTTTCTGCAGGCATTGTGGAGCAAGCTGACTTGGAAACTGCTGCCTAGCGCCTAGAGGAAGATAATTCTTACAGCTTGCTTCACAGGTCTGGTAGGAACACAGCTGAAACTTGGGAGGAGCCAGAAGCTGCTAATTTGCTGATTGGTATTACCTTGTCTCTTTGCTTTATGCTTATGCCTTGTCAGCAAGGCAGCAGGGTTTAAAATCATACCCAACTTCTTTTCCAAGCCTTTGAGAACTATGATACTGTGGGTTTTCTCAAGACTGAAAAAACCCAGACAAACGCGTGATATTTTACTCCAAAACGTTATCACTGTGTAATCTAGAATATGAATTTATAAAAGGCCAGCTGTTACACGTTATGCAACTCTTACCTCATTGAACAGAATTTAAGGAATTTTGCACCCAGTAAGGAGTTACAAACTGAGACCTACCCGGACAGGCGGTCTTTACAGCAGTGCAGCTAATGTATGATAAGCCCATACCCTAGTTTGTCACTTATAATTTAAGTAAACAAAGAATTACTGCCAGAATATTGCA
Organism: Rynchops niger; assembly: GCA_013400035.1. Lineage (NCBI taxonomy): Eukaryota > Metazoa > Chordata > Aves > Charadriiformes > Laridae > Rynchops > Rynchops niger. Next base: position 943,515 of record VXBH01002675.1, on the reverse strand, counting down.
ATACTTGTCTGATCATTCATCATTTGCTGTTTTATCAACAATGATGAAAAAATTAGCCAACAACCATCATTACCTGTGGACATTCTGGAGGAGGTTAATTTCAACCAGTCAAATGGGATTTCATAATTAATATATTTAGAGATGTGAAGGAATCCTGACACTTCAAAAGTGATGTGCACGGGAAAGGTAAGAGATTGTATGTACAAGTGGATGAGGTGCTCTCTTCCTACATTAAAATGGAGCTGAAAAGCTGAAAATTATATAAATGGATTAGGAAAGCCGTAGATTCTTCTCCTGTCTGCTTTGTTTGCAGATTTTACAGTGCCTTGATGTTACAGCAATAAATCAGAATGACTGTGTTTAGCCTACTTACCTTCTCTTGCAAGGACAAATCTTTGTTAAACATCTCTACAAAGGGCAGAGCAGAGCAAAGGACCATTGCAGCAAAGCATCAACATAAGGGTTGGATAATTTAATACAAACTGTGTAGTCTGTCAGGAACTTCCAGTATCTGGAGCCACATTTTTCACTTTCAGCATGGCAGAGAACATACTGCCCTGCTCTCAACCACTCATTTAACGTTATTATGGAATGCCAATATCAGAACAAGCTGTCAACCACAGTTTTAAAACCACAGCGTTCACAAAGTGATGTAACATGAATTCCACTTTGACTTCAGATTCACAAGATACAAGCAGTCTTCTCATGTTGTCTGCTTCTAAGGCAACAACGTATTTTAGGCCATGACAGCTCTCTACACAACACACGCTAGAAGAAACAGGATGGAACTTAATATATGCACTGAGTACTCTGCAACATGCTACTCCATGCTCATGTTACCTACTAAGAAATAGGCTATAATGGAAAAATACATGTTGTAAAATGGTGACAGAGAGGTGCCAAGAAACGTGGGGAGGCAGGTTTTCTTCATAAATACTTTCACTTGAAAAGGTGCAAAATTATCAACAAAGTAATATTGATTGCAGTATCACTAATTGCCCCATGAAACACGATGTCATGATTGTGCTTTCAGATGATTTCTTTACCTGTAGCTTTGCTTTCAAACTAATTTCCTTAGGTTCATCATTAAGAAACTCTGTTCAACATGGAATTTTCCAATCATAAAACCTCTGGGCTTCCACACAAAGGTAAGATAAGACACTGTCATTGAGTAATCCTTCACCATATGTAACTGCCACTACACTTTGTGCAAAGGAATGTTTATGAGTTGAACAGAAACACTTCAGCAGAGCTAGACACCAGTGAGAAGAAGCAATGTTTTGAAGAAAATACAAATTCACCTACCCACTACTGTGTCACCAACTAAAAGGCATGTCTACCGGTCAAGGAAGTGATGGGAGCTGGGGGCATTATAGCCGACACAGCCACTGTAGTTTATCTGTACTCAGATCAAGAAAGTTAAATTATAATGTCCAAAGGTCTCTCTATACATACTAAAGGTTATTTCTGGTAGGGCCAATTAAACTTCCTAAGTATCTTCGCTGCCACAGCTGGAGGACTTCAGATCATGAACTGTTTTATTTCAAGCTAATTTAGGTACTACATAGCCTTCTGGCTTAAGTTATAAAGCAGATAATAATAACAGTCATACATCAGCCTATGCACAGCACTTAGTGAAAATGTCAGCAGTTAGTTACTATAGATACACAGAAAGCAAAGCATTTCCACATGTGAAAAGTGCTCGAGTCACAGCCCACAGCAGTAAGGTTGTAAAGTGGCTCAGCCACAAGAGATACTGTGGTGGCATGATTAAAATGGTGAAAATCACAGTCGGCATTAGCACAGGCTAATCCAACATAAACACATCCTCACAGCAGACCCACTGCATTCCATTCCTTCAGAGTGCCTGATGGATGCTAGTGTTGAATGAACACTAATAACTTATCACAACTAAACACATACCCAACATTCCTTCCTTTTCTTCTGTTGGTGGCTGATTCAGGCTAAGGCTATCTACTGGCACTGAATGTTACATGACGACATTGCACACCTTTGCAAAAGGTGTCTATAACCTTGGCCACTGTACCATGAAGTGCTAGAACTCTGCCCTGTCAGGACTTCTGTTATGGTTCTGTATAGCCTCAGCTCCTTTAAAAATGCATTTTCACATCATGTCCACTCCGTATCACCTGAAGAAGGATTTTACAGACATTATCACAAAATACAAAGCTTATTTTACAGCTCTTTATCACCCCTTGTGTTTTTGCACCTAATTTCCCTACACTGTTCTTCAATGAGGGAAACGTGTCTTAGAAACCATGCCAAGGAACTTTTCTTTAGAAAGAGCCCAAAGTAATTTACAGTGAATGCAAACTGTGCTGAATGTTTCTTATGCCCAGCCAAGACAGCTGTATTTAAAGAATGTGACAAGTGCTTAACTTTGAGAGCATCAGTACAGGCCAACCTTGACTGGAAAGCAAAGGCATTTTAGGTTTGTTGCATTTAACTCTCCAGGTATGAGCTTTGTCAGCAGACCCAGATTTGAACACTTTAGCTTAAAAAAATAAAGTAAAATTTCACTGCTGAGAAGTCATCTGGTACCACATTTAAACAGGGCATGCAAATGAAAGCTATGATTATTCTTTACCGTTACATTTCAATGTAATCCCAGTATTTCACTGTAAAAGACAGTAATAATGAATTCTCTCAGGTTGAAATATAAAATAAATGGGAGCATATCCAAGTATATTGTTATTTAGAATTCATTTTTTCCTAAACTACACAGTAATTCCTGATTTTTCATTCGTCTTTCCCTCTTTGGAGTTTTATAGAGTCTCTTCAGAAATAGTTTTGTGATTGCATTTATTCTGTCTGCTGAAGAAACTGCCCAGTCATTAACAGATGGGTTTGTTGAGGTAACGCTGACAACATGACATTTGAAGTTAGACAATAATTGTAAATCTGAACCACACTATGAAAGGGATGGGGGTTGCAGATACAGGAAGTATGGATATGGTGGACAAATAATTATTACTTGACTGGGATAATAAAATTATCCTACGTGACCCAGACCATTTAAGTGTCAGTGAAATTCATGGTGCTTATTGTTTTAAAAGAGATATCACTATCAATGAAATTAGACGATCATTTTTGATTACACAGCATCAATGAACTACTGACATAATGTGTAAATGGTTCTTAGAATTTATATTACAAAGTTTTGCCAGATAACATATATCTGTGCTATACTACTGAAATAAACTGTAAATAGTTTTTGAAACTGATATTAAAAAGTAATGCCAGTGCTATGCCTGCCACAGTGTTCTAAGCGTCTTCTGTAATATGCACGGAAATTCATAGTATAATTTAATAGTGCAGCATGCCCTGAGGGGAGAAACAAGTATTTTCAACAAAGAGAAAACATCTGCAAAGACACCTATTTATAGAGGCATGGGATAAACAGACTCATGTGCTCATTAAGTTAAAAAAGAATAACATTCTTTTCTGATGAATTAACAAAACTACCATGTATCATAACTTAATCTGAGTTTTGAGATTTCTTATTTATTCTCTATTTGTCCTGCTTTGGTTTACTGTTGTGTATCAACCTTCTCAGTGCTGTAACACAATTCACTAAGCTGGTCTGAAAAGTTATCAGCCATGTTTTTCATTTCCAGCACAAGTAAACTAAGCTCCATTAATAGGTAGAATTTCTTCTGTGTAGCACGTTTTAATCAAAGGTTACAAAGGTTATCTTGAGGATAATCTGGGCAGTCAGAGGACTGAAGATCAACAAATTGCTTGTTTTTTAAAAAATTTTCTTATGTAAGTATGATGGCTGAGATCCAGTTCTCCTATTCTGAAAGCTTCTCTGAGTCAACAACGGGGTAGACATTTTGGAGAAGTTACAACAAACTAAAAACACGAACTCTTATTGCTGACTTTTATGCCTTACAGAAAGTTTCTCTTTTGAAAGATTTTTTCACCAAAAGTTGTTTCAGAAAATGACTTGCAAAACCAGAATAACTAATGCAATATGCTCTTTCCTTTGACTGTTTGGAACATCAAATATGCTGTCAGAAGGCAGCCGGCTAAGCAACAACTAGCAGGGTCATACCTGCTTGCAGAGATACCATTTAGAATTGTCGCCAGGAAAATAACTAGAAGAATTCAATAAAAATAAGGTAGATAATACTTAGTCTGAGAAACAGGAAAAAGCTTCTCACATGCTTGGACTTCTGCTAAGGGAGGGTTTCTCAAGGAAACTGACTGAAACTCTCATTCTGGGACATTTAAAGCTCAAAAGCTGAACTCCAACTCTGCGTAGAGCACAGGAGCACAGCCTTGCGTGGCAGAGACAGGGACTGCCGGGCTCGAAGAAGACCCGTTCTGTCTTCCACAACTACATAGCAGAGAGTTACTGGAGGTGAGCTCCCACTCATCTCCCAGGTTTAACACAGAAACAGAATCAATTGTTACAGAACCACTGGTTCTTTTAGACACGTTCCTCCTTCAGACATATTTTAGTCCTACCATAGCCTTGGTGAATGCAGATCACTTGACAGGAAAGTAAGGTAAGGTTTGTGGGACAACCATTGTCTTCTACAGGACCACCTGATGTAGTTAGAAAAAAAGACAAGTTTAAGGCATGCAATTATTTAATTATTTGTTCCGGTTTGAAAGGATAAATAAAGGTTTGAACAAACTGATCCCAATTTATTTTACCTATTTTTTAAAATTGGCAATTTGAAAGAAAAATGTGATTCCCCCATGGCAATGAAGAGCCAAATAATTAATAGAGCAAAGAATGACACAGAGAAACAGTACTGCTACTGGTAATATTAGAGGTTCTTGTGAAAGACAAACAAAGAAATGATGTGGAAATGATTAAAGATCTTCATAAAATTAAACACATTTAAATAATCATCATGGAATTCAAATATCATGAGACACAAAAAACGATTACTGCTTCCAAGAAAATATCAAGAGAAATAATTTTCTTGGTAATTCCATTACAGTTGAAAGAGTGATATATTAACACTGAAGAACTGTACAATAACTGAGCCCTGAAACCACTCAGTAAATCTTTTAACAGAGTTTGGCAGATAATATCAGGAAATGCTTAAAAAAAAAGCCTCTCTCCCCCCCAAATCACCACATTATGAGTCTGAGATACTAAAAGACTGTGTTAGCTTTATTTGTTATGAAGGTGAAACATTCCAAATTTGATTAAATTCCAAGTTGTTCAAACTTTTTTGTACATTTTAAATTTACATCGTGTAATCTTCTTGTTCTCTTATTTATTTTTCTCAAAGTTTAACAGTGGATCGCATACCCAACTTGAAGAGCTGGCATGTAAAACTAAGGTGCTGCAGGAAATGACATCAGTAATTCATTAGGTAATCTCTGATTCTCTACTTGATCAGTGTCAGAGTGTGATATTTCTACTAAAATAGTATTTCAGAAACCAGCATTCTTCAGCTGGTCTTCAGAACAACTTTTGTAAGTTTTAATGAGTTTTTGGGAGAGCAGAGATGCCCATTCCAATGTCAAGAGGGGAATCTTCTGTAAAGGTGTATTTTTTGTTTCTCACATCTTTGCACTGCGGTATCAACTAGACATTGTGCTTTACTTCTTGTCCTAACAAGCCATACTGCTGACATACAGCAGTTTGTTCCACTCAAAAGTGGGGACAAAAAACCTCCAGTGTTGCATAAATGATTTACTAAATGTATCTTGAGATGAAGGTACATACAGAATGCGAGATAAATACACATCTTCAACAAAGGAATAATAAAAAGAAGTGTAACTTTTTGTCAACAGTTTGCAGTAGGTACTGTGACAAGCATACCCAAAATCCTAGCTGTCTCTTCAAAGACTGAGGTCATACCAACACAATTCCAGAAAGTCCTTTTGCACTACTGCTGAAAGCTGTATAATGGAGGTATTCTTCGTGGTAAATCTCACATTTACTGCTCTGTAATGCCAGCATTTTTCAATGCTACATTTACCAGTGTTACGAAGAGGGAATGTGCCAACAGCATTTGATATCCTCTGCTTCTGAAAGCATCAAATACTAATCAGTGCTGTGTAAGACAGAACAAGAAACACCAAACAGCACCAAGACCAGGAAGGACCCCTGTCAAACACATCACATTGCTTCCCTTACATACTCATCTTATAATGTGAACTCTGACTGTATTTATATTCTGTTGCTGTAAATTAGTTTCCTCTAATTGATACGAAAAGTTGAAGGTTTTCTGTGACTTTTGTCTTTCCACAGAGCTTCGCTCAGGCAACCATTGGTCTGTTACTAACGTTATTGCACTGACACCACATTACCATGGTATAAACGTGAGCTGTCAGAAATTGTGGATTTGCACAGAAGCTTTGGGAAATCTGTGAGTAGGCTTTATTATATGAGAAGACAGACTGCACAAAGAAACAACACTCAATGACGCAAAATTTAAGATCTTAAAAGTTGCTACATCTGAGCCAGTGAATGCTTTCTGAGAATACAGATCTCTAGGCTTTGCTAATAGGAAAGCCTTCTCTGAGGGATAGTTTAGCTACGATAACTATTTTATTATGAAAAAATATGTTTGTTTTATAAAGATTAGGTATTGATTAAAAAGAGTTCTTACTACAAGTATAGAATACATATTCATATTACTTAAACTGATTGTAAACCAGTAATGTTATTTTTCTTATTGAAACCAGCTTAGATGTACTGTAAGGTTCCTGTAAAGCACTAGAGAATACCTCAACATCTCAATTCTTCTCTTTATTCTCTTCCAATTCTTCACCGAAATGCTCTTGCGTACCATCTTCCTATTTGCCATCATTCTCTTCTTTGTTATACATTTTCAGCTTGTACATCTCTCTGTAACTGAGTCAACTGGTTGCTAATATGTACTTACTAACTTGGCAGTGATAGACGCAGTCGCATTTTATAAGCTCCTGAAAAGCTGTGGGGTTTCGATGACCCAGCCATTCATCACAGGCCTACACTTCTTTTGGCATTAGTTTTCTAACCAGAACTCGTCGGATAGGTTTCCAACTGGCAGAGTGAATTCACATTGCAAAGATCACCCTGAAATTTGTGCTTGGTAGTTAGCATGTAATATGTGCTGGAGTAGATTGTATTTGTGTGGTGAAAATAGCTTACTCATTTGGCACAAAAAGATATGATAGTGCCATTCATCAGAAAAACATACAGATGGCAATTGGATTGTCTCAGCAAGGGTTCGTATTCCGTATTCTCTCTCTCAAGTAAAGTTGTCTTGTTTGGTTTTCATGATGATTTATCTGATGCTGCCTGGTGGGCAACTAGAGTGCTAAAAGCCTAGTGGGGACAGAGAATACAGCCTGGCAGGCATTCCAGTACTTCTCTGATGTCCAAATTCGCACTTTCAGTAAAAGCCAACACATTTCCAAAGACATTCTTGCCTCTTCTGACTTCCCTTCCTGAGATGTCTGTGTCGTCTTTCATTCTGTTGTCATCTGGAAACATTTTATGCTTCTGTTTGAACATCAGTTCACGTATCTCTTTTGAAAGAAGGATCATTTTGAAGACAATTCTTGAACTCACTGTACCTGTTCTCTTGCTTTGTGTACGTTCAGTATGTGATCAGGAAAATCTGTAAGATTGACTGATTGACAGACTGACAAATGCTACCTAATTAGTACTCACCAGATTTAGTCAGTCATCTTCAGCACTTCAAGCAATGTTCTACCAATGTAAGGTCTTGCTTTCATAATTCTAAATACCTGAACATTTGCATGACTCAAAGAGAATTATTCAATGGTATTATGTCTCTCACCCAGTTTAAAGATATTTCAAAGCTGAAGCGAAAAAGTAATGTGATACGAATGGTACAAAATCTAACCATGAGATAAAAAAGAGTGGATGTGCAAGAAAAATAACATTAGGGAACACAATTTGCATTCCGTATGCTATATTGGAAAAAAACAGCCTTTGAAAGATTATTACACATTCAAAAAATCTACCAAACAATACAAGTAAATGGACTATTTAAAATGTGTTCACTTCAGAAGCAGTTTATTACCACCTGGACCACCTGCCTAAATGGGAGTAAAATAAAAAGAAAAAAAAGAATTAAAAATATTTTCTCCCAGTTAGTTCCAATTAGAGTTTTTCTGCATGAAACAGAAACAATAATGAACAACATTATTTTAATACACTGACATACAACAAATAGATAATGTACCTACCAGCCCACCCACCCCCCTACTATATTATCTAAATATCAGATATACACAAACACAATACATTTGCTACAGTTAAGACAGAAATTAAGCCAAAGATAGCTTACCCCATACAGTACAGGCGATGTACAAGAAAGGCAGGAATAAAATTCAATTCTTGCAAGCCTGTTTTAACCACATCATTCCCTTTAGAAATTCCCTGTAGTAAAGAAGTTTCTTTTGATACAGACCTTTTTTCTTTTCAAAAAAAGCTCTAACGTAAGAGCAAACACCCCTCTTCGATTTTTTTTTAAGCACTTTCAGATTTACGCTGGCCTGAATGTGAACAGAAGTTGCCCTATAAGTTTTAGAAATTCTTGGCTGGACACCAAACACTGCACTTACATAAAGCCATATAATCACCTGACACTTGTAGCTGCCTCGCTGATTTTCCAAGAATTTTAATCCTCTTTTCCTGAAACTATCCCGTTAGTGAGCAAATATGTTTATTCTATTACTTATATGCTTGCTTTGGAGGCAAACAGTTTCCTTTATCAAACAGAAGAATAATTTTTCACTCTCAAACATCAGAAATCAAGAGTTTTCTTTGCACAGCAATGTACAGTTTGACTTGTCATACAAAAAAGGACCATTCCTCAACTGTGCACTCCCAGGCTGCTTCTACACGTTTAAAAGCCTTTCTACGAAACAATGAAACCTCCCAGCTCTTCCTTCCTACCAAACAAATCATCATGCCAGCAGTTAATGCACAGAGCCTGGAGCACAGCAATTCTGAGGCTGTGCGAAGACCGGACCAGAGAGAGCTGCTTGATGGTTGGAGGCAGAAGTAACTTGAACTTCCTATTATCACAGGTTTTGCTTTTATTGAATGTTTCAATATATAACTAACCTCTTCACTTTGCCTTAGTTCATGTTTTATGTCAGATACAAAATGTAATGGGTCAAATCCCTAGCCCCATGAAGTCAATGAAAGTTTTAACTACAGACTTCAAAGAAACCAAAATCTGTCTCATTGTTACTCAAAATGTTTCTAATTAATGACTACACAACTGGAGCTATTCATTAACAATGATTTTGGTGTCTGTTTTTTTGCATGTGTAATTTCCACTTACATCCTTTGTAATAATTAAAGGTTGCTGAAGTGACAACAGAACGTATTAGGAAGTCTCTGAACCACAAACTGTTGTTAGCCAGAACAATACTCCAGGGAATTACCAGTTCGCTTTGAAAGGGATTACTGCATGCTTTTCTTACAAAAACAGAGTAACAGACTGGTTCAGATTGGAAGGCTCTGCTGGAGGTCTTTGGTCCACCCTCTGCTCAAAGGAGGGTGAACTAGAGCAGGTTGTTCAGGCCACGTCCACTCAGGTTTTTAGTACTTCCAAGGACGGCAACTCCACAAGCTCTCTGGGCAACCTGTTCCAGAGTTTCACCATCCTCACAGAAAAAAAATATTTTTCTTATTTTTAAGTATTTCAGTTTGTGCTCACTGCCTCTTGTCCTGTCGCTTCTTTGCAGTGGTGTCACTTTGTTAGATGTACGTATATTGGGGGATTATTTGGAAACCTCCACTGTTGCAATACCACCAGCGTAACTCTACTTCAGCTGTACAAAAGACCACTCAAAACATCATTCACTGTCAATCACTAGTGTGTCAAAGCAAATTTAAATTCCCACCATACTCCTACATAAGCACTTCCTACTATTACTCCTGCAAGCAGTTTTTCCCTAAAAGCCAGATTTATCATACAACACTTCTATACTGTTTGAGGCTGCAGAAACCACAAAGGGCTTTTCGTACAAAAGGGGATGAGGGTGGGTGAGGAGATGAGCTGTGCCTAGAAAGTCAGAGCAAATTCTTATAAAAAAAGTTTTACTTCTGTGGCAGCATGATCCGTAAGGTAGGAGGAAAAAGGAGGAGAGCATGAAATTAATGGCTGGGAAGAGCTACTGACGACTCTGCAGCAACTGCCATCCTGCACTTTCCGACGCTTTCCTCCCTTAACGTCAGTGTCCTGGTTTGAGCAACACAGGACTTATTCCTCTTCTACTGCTTGGGGAAACTGCACTTTTAGAAGACACTAGTGTCTCAATTTGTGAAAAATATTTACTTTATAGCCAGCGTGGCTATAGCATACGTGGGAGTCAAGGTGTCTGTTTTCAAGCCTTGCCAGGTGCAGGGATGAGGAGGAGCAAGACCCGGGCACTTGACCCAAGCTGCCAACAGGATTATTTCATACCATGAACATCACATTCTATATCAATTAGAAAGTTTGCTGCGTAGTTCTCTCTCTCTCCCTTGATGGCTGCGGTCCAGAGAACTCCTTGCCCTGGTGCTGGAGCCCTGAGCCATTCCCTTCCTCCCAAAGCTGCAGCGCTCCCAGTGTCCCATGTTTGCTGGCCCCTGCTGGGAGTGCACGGCTGCCTGCTGATGGAATGGGCTGAGTATAATCCTTGGATATTTTATATTGGTATTGGGATCAATACTGGTTCTTTAGTATTATTAATGCTAATTATTCATAGTCTTATCCTATTAAATCTATTTATATTTCAACCCTCGTGTTTCTTGGTTTTTCCTCCTTCCCGGGTGGAGAGGGGTCATCGGGTGATAGAATAATTGTCTAAATGACAATAAATTGTTACAGGTTTCTCAAACCACAACAGTCAGCGAAGCAGCAAGGGAAAGTGACTACAGGGTGTCCACAGTGCTGTAGCTCTGGCACAGATTGAACAGGCAGCAAATGCTCCCAGCAGCCCAATACCCTTGGCATGTGCTTCCTGTGCCTATGCCCAAAACTAGCATTCCGTGGGAATTTCTCTAGTGCGAAACCAACTGGTAGTTTGAAGCTTCATCAGGCATGTCACTGTTCTAGCACTGGTGTAGATACAACAGCTGAGGTAAGGGGAGAGCAAAAGGAACAAAATGGGGCACAGGGACTCCTACTGCTACCTCATCCCATTCTGCTCTGACACAACACAACTGGAGGCCACCAAAGGATGGAGGGCGTAAGGACAAGTCAGTGGCTTAAAAGCACGTACAACCACAGGAATACTCAGCTGGGTGAACATAAGGGATTCCACAGGCTCACCTAACGCTTGAAACTCCCACAATCTGTAATATGAACGAAGCTTTGGTAACCTAGAACTATGAAGATCAAGTATGGAAACTGTCCCATGGTACTCATGAACTTCAAACTCTTGACGACAAACCAAAAGGAATTAAATATAAAGTTGCAGTTATTTATTAATTTTCCTAATTGAAACAGTTATGCACAATGGAATGAAAACACTTAAAAAAGAATCTGTTGTTCCCTGTTACTAAAAAAATAGTTTATTCTTTTTGTTGTTTTCAGTAACTGCACTATTCCGCCAAAAAAATCTCCTTAAGAAAAACCTGTAGTTTTTAAAACTTCACTATCGAACTTATTATACTAAGCAATTATTTGAAAGGTTGGCAACAACCTCTATTTTTGTCGTTATCTTTGCTTTCCTAAAAGTGCAGTTCTTTTACATCCAAACATATTTTGTTTCTGGGATGCAATATGTATGACAGCAAGTAATCAGAAAATTGCTTAAACTCTTAGACCATCATGCAAATAGAGCTGACTCCAGTTTCTTGCTTGAAAGATTTTTTGACAAATAATGCAATTGTTAACTGCCAATTTTCTAGTGGGAAAACTAACGAAAATTTCAAACTATGATATTTTGTTTTCCCCATCTCATCTGAAACTTGTTCCCAAATAGTTTATTAAACACTGAATCGATCTCCAATGCAGCACATTTACCAAGTTAAGCAGGAATTCAAACTTCCATTCCTTCTAAGGGCCAAGCCTGCAGGAAAACAACATCTTCATGGAGATCTGTGAAATTCCTTCTGCATTGTGAGAAGTACATTCTGGCCAGAGAATCTATCTTTTACAGCAGAACAGGCACATCAAACCCCTCTAAAATTCCTGTGTGATACTGACCAAAAACGGAAAATGAAATGAAATGAAATGAAGCGTGTTAGGTCAGTTGTTAAAAAAATAAAAGAAATCCAATTTTAGGGATGCACATTTGTGTGTCTGTCTGTATCTTGACTGAGCGGGCAAAAATTAAAAAATTAACTTCTTGTATCTGGAATCAAAGAAAAAAAAATTGGACACTGCTTTAGAAAAAAAACTTCCTAATTTCATTCAGCACTACCTAACAACTTCCACGAATAACAATAGAATTTTTGATAAGTATCATGCGTTTCCTTCACAATTTATTTTTAATTGCTCTTGAGCATCTTCAGACACTGTTTTCATAGGGCCTGCTCCTAACTCCAAGAGCCGAGCAGTGAACTACAGGAGAATGTCTCTGCTGCTGGAGAAAAAGTAGTGGCTTCTTGAGGCAGAATGTACATTTTGATAGGGTGGTGCCTGGCAGTTTGTAATATGGGCTAAAGCAGGAATACAGGCACGCACAGCTGAGGCTTACTAATGAAACAAACGTGGATTTCTTTGGAGGGAAGCTCATACATGTTATAAACAGTTCAAATGATCATTTTCTTGCACGCTGATCGCAAAGAAGATACTAAAATTTCTGGAATGGAGAAAAACACACTATCACTTTTACAAACAGAAGTATAAACTAGGACAAAAGTAGTAAATTTTTTTTAACATTTAATAGCACTTGTTACTCTCTTCATTTGAAACGGTACTTAATTTTTGTTTCAGAAAACACCAAGCCTTACTTGAAGCTAATGCAAACTGTTTTTAAAAGGGTCGTAAACACTTTGTTCACTGGTACATATATATAATTGCATGCACATATTTTAATAGTAAGGATAATGCCATGAGAATTGTAGGAATGACGCATGCAGTGGAAACAATAACAGAATCTAAGGTAAAACTCAGTACTCTGAAACCCAAAATTTTCCAAAAAATCAACTGAGTAGAACAGCTAAGATTATGACGTTGTAAAAGTGCTTATTTAAAAACAATGATCAATCATTCCACAGACTTTGTATTTCTTACATAAATCACCTTAAAAAATTATTATTTTAATGATATCTTAAAACAACCATTCTGGGAAGAAACTGTTATTTGCAGTAAGAATTTATAAAAGCATTATGACTTTCTAATGAGATCTATGGAAAGATAGTCATCGTCTTAAAGTGAAGCAGTATCAAGACCGAAGACTTGTTTCAGATTTACTGGTGCATGTTATCATTCACATTCTTCTGTTTGGGGCAGTAAAGGAAAGATCAGAGGTTCCTTCCAGATATCACTGTGCTCTCAAAACGCTGTGGACACAGGGAAATCTGAGCTATGGTACAATCTGAACACGACCTGTATTTTGCTCTAGGTGACACCAGAAAGTCGGAAAGCAGCCACATCCATGACTTGCCAGCTTGCCACCCTCTGGAAAGAGGCAATTTCAGTGAGGAGAGGGACAGCTCAGTCACACTAGTGTAAATATAATCAAAGAGATTTGCAGTATGTCTTTCAATAACATAAATGAACTACCTTCCCTTTTGCTTCCACCTCCTTCCCAACAATTATTTATTCTACCTAAATTTTCCCTCTTCAAATACCTGGTATTTCTCTTACAATGTAAGCCTTTTTTTAATGAGAATGCCATCTGGATAAATTAGAATACAGGCTGCCGCCTTTTTTGCTCACATTTCACCATTCTTGACATGCAGACTCTGATATGCTGTGATCTATCAGCATATAGCTTACTCGGAAACCTTTCATTCTGATGTATTATTGTTTACTTAACCATAACAGTTTACTTAACTCAGCTACTCTGCCTAAGATATGAATCAGCCCTACAATCAGCGTAACCTGCATTTAAGCCTGGAATCAATTACTGGCCTAGCTATTAATTTTGTTAATGATGTTGCAGAACTCAAGAATTCTGAGAGTCTGTTAGCCCCCAGGCAGTAGTACTGTAAACATCAGAGTATTCCACTCACCATTTTTATCAAGGTAAGCCTGGTACCAAAAAAAAAAAAACCACCTCGGAGAGTAATTTTTGACATTATTGACTACCCAGAAAAGAGCGTTTTTTTTTTTTTCTCAAGAGGCTAGATATGAAGCATAATAAGCTTTCTTCCTTTTTCCTTGGCATACGATTTAGTTTTACAATACAGGCATACTTTTAATGCAAATATAATGTAATGACTGTAATTCTTCTCCCTTTTTTTTAATTGTATAAGAACGAACAGCAATAATTATTAGAAGTTAAGAGAGAACCCTCCTATTTGGCAAAATATATTCAAAACTAAATATATCTGAATATAATTTATCTCAGAGGATGATCCCAAGTAGATGCAAAACATCCAACTTGATAGCAAGTGATATATTAGAGAATATATCAGGGGGCATATTAGAAAGTATTAGAGAATATATAAACAGATACCAAGATAAATTGTTCTTTAAATATCAAATTATAACACAGAACACATATCCCAATCGCTATCTTTTACTTTTGATACACGTTCTTTTAAAAATAACCAGCTTGTACTTTTTCTTTAATGTGAATCCATTAACACCCGGAAAAAATATTTTAGTATATGCAACAGAACTGTCATCCAGCAACTTTCAGATGAAGAAAAACATCCTGATAAACAGAAAAAATGCTGACTTATTTGCTATTTGCACACCTTCTTAGTGAGCAATTCTTATTAAAAAAAACTCCTTCTTTAATAAAAGTCTTTTTAGTACTTCCTCAGCTGTTACTCTGCTTTTTGTTCATTATTCAGTCACTGTCCTGTGCTAGGAGCTTGAACTTCAGAATAACTAACTGATTACTCAGAGCTCTGTATCTTTTTAAGTTTAGTATTTCACACTGTAAGTGCATTACTATTTGAATAATTACAACATATATTAATAGGAGCAAATATTCCACTTAATATTTATCTATTTTATAAATATTTTTATTATATGTGACTCTCCTACCGGGCAACAATGGCAGAAGCAAGGAGTCCAATCAGTCCAAGGATTCTCTTCCTAAAGAAAAGACAAACATGACTCATGTCATATCAGGAGTTAAATTACTTTTTTAAACTGGAGAAATTTAAAGTAAAACCTTCTTGATCACATTTTTAAGTTTATTGTCCTGCACATGTAGAAACGTTCATATCTTTTGAAATGCACATCATATATGGAGAAAAGAAAAACTACAATGAACATGAGAACAGGGAAATGAGTGACTCCACTCATTGGTGTTTCCAGGGTAGTCAATGTTTTTCCACAGTTTCAAAGTATGATGTTCAGAGTTACCAAGACCCACTCATTAATGGCAGCTGACATTAATACCCATACAAACACATCCATATATACCCAAACATGCCAATAGTGAGAACTGCATAGCATTAGAGAAGGGGATACATTCAGTCCTGGTATGAGCAAAGGAATGAGGTAACTGGACGCTTAAAATTATGCAATTGCAAACTGCTTTTCAGTTTTCCCTTTTTCTTTCCTTTCCCAACAAAGAATCTAGAACTCCAGATGAAATACCCGCGTATGCTATACAGTACATATGATGAAGTCTGGTACGGTCCTGAGGCATCACAGCGGTTTAATGCTAGTCTGCAAGAAATGGGGCAGTGTTAATTGTAACTCTGTAGAAACTTAGCTCAGACTGAGATACAGGCACCTTAGTGTGCTTACAACTTACAGCCTAAAGTCCTCTCTTAACTGTAGGATCCAACCATTCTGTTAAGAAAAATGGAGCAGGGCTTATTGTATTCTGTTAAATCACAGCCAGGATAACAGAAGGAAGTGAGAAAACAAACGCCTCCCATATAACAACCTATTGTTACTGTGTATCCCCATTAACCAAAAATATTCAAGTCAACATACGGCAGAAAAGTGATCCTACCCAGCAAGAGACAGGGGTATTGAAAACACAGATGACTCTGCTCTATTCCTGTTAACGTTGTGCCATTGTGAAGTAAAGAATTCTGTAGTCTGTAGGAACAGAAATGATGTGAGATTTATCCCAAGGAACAGGGCATTTAGCAGGGAGTGACACATCCTCATCTCTAATTCATCCTCCCAACACAATTTCAGTTCGTGCAGTAACTCTTTAAAATAGATTACCTGGAGGGAGGAGATGGGTTTCACAGACTCATAGAACGGTTAGAGTTGGAAAGGACCTTACAGATCACCTAGTTCCAACCCCCTGCCATGGGCAAGGACACCTCCCACTACAGCAGGTTGCTCAAAGCCCCATCCAGCCTGGCCTTGAACACCTCCAGGGATGGGGCAGCCACAGCTTCCCTGGGCAACCTGTTCCAGTGCCTCACCACCCTCACTGTAAAGAATTTCTTCCTAATATCTAATGAAAATCATCCTCTTTCAGTTTAAAACCATTACCCCTCATCCTGTCGCTCCCCTCCCTGATCAAGAGTCCCTCCCCATCATTCCTGTAGGCCCCCTTTGGGAACTGGAAGGCTGCTTTAAGGTCTCCCCGGAGTCTTTTCTTCTCCAGGCTGAACAACCCCAACTCCCTCAGCCTGGCCCCGTGGCAGAGGTGCTCCAGCCCTCCGATCATCTTCGTGGCCCTCCGCTGGAGCCACTGAAACAGGTCCATGTCCTTCTTGTGCTGAGGACTCCAGAGCGGCGCGCAGTACTGTGCAGCACACAGTTTGAACACTCTCCAACAGAACCAAAGTGAATCTTCCAACTCTTAGATCAGTAATCTAGCAGACAGGTTGTTAAATACAAGGTTATTCAATCTCCCCATCCTTCGTGTTAAAGCAAGCAGCTGCACCAAACCAAGAAGCTCTTAATATGAATGTGCGCTTGCTGTGGCCTGAGAATACTGACAAAATAGAGCCCCTGGACACTTAAACTGAGGACTGTAAATGGCTGAATGGGAAACAGGTGCTAAACTGCTCTAGCTGACGCACACTGAATGTGCACAGCAGAGACAGAAATGAATATCAAGAGCCTTCTGATTTCAGGCATCTCCTGGGTTAGGCAGCAGCTGCGTGAGATTTCTCAGATTGCATTTTTGGACTTAGGCACCTGAATTCTCCCTAAATCCTGCTTTAGGTACTTAAGTCCTTTATTGGATCTAGCCAATAAACAATCTCTCTCTCTCTCTCTCTCTCTCTGTCTTTACTCTACCTGGTTAAGTATTTTAGATCCTATTATGTTTTGCCTCCTCTTTTATTTTTAATGAGATCCTTATCATTCTAACATGTAGTTAACTGCTTATCCTATGTGTAGATGATTTTTTTTTTATACTCACTAGTGCATACATAATTACTAAGTGTAATTAAATAATTTACTAAGGGCCTTATTTCAGAAGTACTGAGAACCCACAGCACCGATTTTCTCAAAGAAAATTAAGATCCCTTGGAAAACTCATTCTGCACAGAAATGCCAGAGGCAGTAGTAGTACCCTAGCCCTGTTCAGCTCACTTTTAACTTCTGAGCCCCAGCTGCAAATGCAGCTTTTTGTGGACTCTCATACCTAAAAAAATTTACTCAAAGCCAACTTCTGGCCAACATTGTGTTGCACAAAGGTTAGCATTTGTTTTACTGCAGCGATGCTGAGCATTTTTCCATTTAAAAGTCCGCCTGCCGGAACTATGTCACTAAAGCCTCAATAGTCTACTAAGCAACAAAGAACAAACTGAAACAAAACAAAACCAAGTTGGTACTGAGGATTCATTATTCCTCAGCCACGGCTGAAATGACTCAAACATCACTGGCTAAGGTCTTCAAAAGCTATGCCATTCAAAAATTGCTTTTACAAAATATGATTTGAGATTTTTGGTTTTATGTTTATTTGTTTTTCCTAGAAGAAAAGGTGGTAATAGTTTCCTGGTAGAACAATTAATTCTCAGGAACATTATGTTTCTTTTTTTTTTTTTTTAAAGAGTATGACTCTTAATTTACCTAATCTAATCTTTCTCCAATTAGTCTTATTTTGCCGTTGCTACATATATCTTGGCAAAAAGCTACACCAGCTGGATAGCTAGCTAGCTACCTTTAAAGAAACAGAGGGGAAAACAGCCAGAAAGGCATTACCGCATTTCTTTTAGAATATAACTACCTTCTTTGGGTTAACTACTTTTTCTTGGGAGATGTGCCAAGAGAGATTGTAAAAACGGGGCTTGGCTCCAGATCTCCAGCAATTGTTAGGTCCACTGCCTGCCACTGCCTGCCCCCTTAGCCTGGGTTGGTTTTGCTTCATTTTGCTTATACTGTTGTTGATTTCTGAAGATCTTAAATCAGAATAATTGTGTATCATTTATCTAACGTGGGGTCAAATCAAATTTAAAACACTATTTTATTATCATCTTATGTTTAATTGGGTTACACACACTATTTGTACAAGGAATTGATTATAGAAACATCCAATCAATGGCTTAAAAAGCATGAGAAAGGAATGTGCTTATACCTCACTGTACTGAAGGCATAATACTTTGTAGGTCCCTTTCCGAACAAGGACAACCAAGACTTACATAAGCAGTTGTAAAACACTGCTCTACAGTTGGAAGGGAAAAGACAATCCCTGGAATCTTTCTTGGAATGGCCCACGTGAACTGTGCAATGGCATGGGTTTGTTTTTTTTTTTTAAAGTTTCATTTATCTGACCCTACAAGAGGAAAAAACCCCAGATTTTTGTGTGTGCGCTATTTTTAATGGAGTGGTGAAGGAGCTGCATGCATTATCTAATCTAGTAAAAAGCTGCATGTCTTCTTTTTTCCCCCTTTCTTACATAACTATCATATCCTGATGGTAACACAGTGAGAGATTAGAAAATTTGAGTGTTTTTCTTTAGTTATATATGCCAAAGTTGAAATAATGCACCAAAACCATACCTTAAAGATGTAAGAATGAACACACTAAGGACCAACTAGGCCCAGTATCCCATTTCCAACAGTGATCAAAGGTGAACGTCTAGAGAATAAGGATGAGGTGAATACACAGTCAGATTTCCCCCAAAATCATCTCCCATATTCTAGAGATCGGCATGCTAGGGATTTCCTGATACAAAAGTGACTACTTTTACGTAAGGGATTCTTTTCTATGAACTTCTCTAAACTCTTCTTGAACCTAGCCATAGTATGCCAGGCTCCAAAAATCACTCGATATCCAGAGGAATCCCCATATTCTTGCAGCATACTGCTGGCATGTATTTAAGAACAAATTTGAAGTCTGTATCTTTAATCTAATGAACTGCTTCAACTTTTTTCTACAACCACACAGAACCAACTTAAGCAAAAATCAATCTTTTGTCTATACAAACCTAGACAATTTTTTTCCCTTTGATGCATGAAAGTTCCCAAGAGAAACCTAAGAAAATAAAGGCAACTATGTATGTAAAGAACAGCATGGGTCACCAACATTAGGAGACAGTGACAGTACGTATCGCTAGCAGAAGGAGCAAGCTCTGAAGAAAAGTACTAATTAAAGATAGATTTCTAAAGCTGGTGGAAGCAGTGTAAAATGTCAGGCTCTATATCCCATCTATGCATCCATGCTAGCCCAACTCCCTGCTTCCGCAGTTTTTAATTGTTTTGAAGTGAAGGATGATGGGAAAAACCTCAACTCTTCTGCTCCAAGACTCCACAAGTATTTTGTTTCTGTACATTGGGAATTATAAAAAATAGCTGATTGTGGCTAACTGCTTGAATCATCAGTATGAATGCTAACATGAACTTTTATAAGAATCATTAGGAACAACGATGGTGCAGAGAAATAGGTTTTAATTTCTACTTGTTTTTAATTGTTCCTGCAGAGGACAAGCGAAGTATCCAAACTCCAGCTTTTTAAGGAAGTTCCACAAACCCCTGAACTTTGTCCTGTTTAATTTTTCTTCTCCATTTCCACAGGTGATCTAATCTGAAATGCAAAATAAACTACTGTTCTCTTTAACAATGGCCCACAGCACTTCTTACAGAGTTTTACTTCTGTCCAAATTCTCTGCTTATCTCCTTGATACTCTGTGAAGGGTCAGCTCACACTTGACATGTCTAAAACAGAATCCATAGCCCATTCAAACCATCCATAATTCAAAGTATTTTACCTCATCCCACCACCATTCAAGTTCACACTACAGACATCTCTTTTACTTTGATCTTTACTTTGACTGTCACTTCCTAACTCAGGCCATTTTTTAATTAATTACCCTAAAAGACTATCTTTCCTAGCTTTCATGTTTAAAACATACCCGTGTTCTCCCCCATATTTCAATTACCATAATATCTTTTTTCTTTGACTTTAGGAACTTGAAAGACACTGTAAAGGCAAAGGGTGCGTTTTAAGGTGGATGATTTCAGACAAAACATCTGGATGTAAATCCAGATATGTCTGCTTATTTCCAGTCGTGGCATCTTTGCTACAGCCCTCTTAACAACCTTCACTATCATCCTCCAGCCTGTCACATGTGAAATACAGCTGAAAACAAATCATAGAATACCAACCAGGTTGGAAGGGACCTTAAGGATCATCTGGCCCAACCTTTCTTAGCAAAAGCAGGTCTAGACAAGATGGCCCAGCACCCCGTACAGCTGAATCTTAATCTTAAAAGTGTCCAACGATGGGGAATCCACCACTTCCCTGCGGAGATTATTCCAATAGCTAACTTTGCTCATTGTGAAAATTTTTCCTCTTGTGTCCAATTGGAATTTCCCCGGGAGTAATGTACACATTACCCTTTGCCTTTCCCATGTGACTTGTTGTAAAAAGGGAGTCTCCATCTTCTTTGTGGCCACCCTTTAAATAGTGGAATGTGGGGATAAGGTGTCCCCTAAGCCTTCTTTTCTCAAGGCCGGACTTCTTTTCTGTCAGCCTTTTCCCATATGGCAGGCTTCCCAGTCCTTTGATCATCTTTCATCATCAACAGACTTTAAGCTTCCATTAGAGGCTGACATACACCTGGAAGCTCTAAGTATCTCCTCACAAAAATGCACTGTGACTACTACTTAGGTAAAGCGGATCTGGTACTTCCCCAAAAGCGCTCGACTTACTATTTTCCACTCGTGAAAAACATAAAGCTTCCTGCACCAGCCGGCTGCTACAGCACATGCACAGCAAGTCTAAGGAACGAAAGCACCGGACTCCATCCTTATGGGCACGTTAGCGCTGGAAACATTCAAGAAAAGAGGGAGAAATACATAAATCCTAATGACAAAGAGATTTTTTCTTAATTTTGTCACTTTTTCCTATCAGAAGGAAAAGGGGCCAACCCAAGCTGATGGAGTGTTGAGCATCACCCCCGGGGAGCGCACCCACCAGGTGAAGCCTTCGAGGCCATGGCACCTGCCGACCCCAGTCCCCCTCCCCTGAGGGGCTCGGAGACCGGCTGGAGTCCCCTCTCCCAACCCGGTCGGGCTTCATCCCTTCCCCCCGTCCCCTGCTTCCCCGCCGCCGCCGCCACCCAGCCCCAACGGCACCGCCGCCCTCACCACAGCAGCCGCTCCCTCAGGAA
>VXBH01002675.1:897210-921869 GCA_013400035.1 Rynchops niger | reverse complement strand
TCTCTCCCGTGGGCTCGGAGGTATCGCCGGAGCCGAGCGGCAGCCCCAGCGAAGAGACGGATGGAGGGCGGGAGCTGCCGCCGCGGCCGGGCGAGGGGCTAGTGCCCAGCAGCCGCCTGAAGGAAGTGGTGGGTGCTTCGCTGGCCTCCCTGTGCCTCGGGCCCCTCGCCGGCCCCCAGCGCCTCGGGACGCTGGTGGATTGCCTGGTGCTGAACTACCGCCTGCGGCAGGGGCTAGGCTGGAGTCGGGACGGCGGGGCCGAGACCCAGGGCCCGCTGCGCTGCTGTGGCTGCGGCCGGTTCCTGGGCGAGCCGGTCACCGTCCCGTGCGGGCACACCTACTGCCGCCGCTGCCTCCGCAGGGAGCTGCGGGCCCGCTGCCGCCGCTGCCGGGACCGGCTGCTGCCGGCGGGGGGCACCAGCCCGGCCGCTGCCCCGCTGCGGACTAGCGTCGTCCTCAACCAGCTGGCGGAGAAGTGGTTCCCGGGCGAGTGCGAGAGGGCGAGGACAGGGAGCCGGCTGGAGGAGCTGCTGGCCCAGGGACGCTTCCGAGAGGCTCTAGCTGCCGCCAGCCAGGCGCTGCGAGCAGGTGAGGCTGGTGCGTGGTGGGGGGAGCGGGCCTGAGGGCCGCCTCGCTGCCCGCCCTCGTCCCGCCTGGTAGCCGGGCTCGGGGGGCTGGAGGGGTGGTGGGTTGCGTCTCCTTCCCGCCCTTCGGCCCCGTTGAGGCTGTCCGGGGTGGAAGCGGGCCCATACGGAACGTAAAGAAGTTTCGTGGAGTTTGCCGAGAGGGTCCGGTGGAGCGGAGGGAGCGGTGGCGGGACGCGCACCTCAGCGAGCGTCAAGCCTGGCAGCGGGGCGCGCTCCAGAGCGGCCGACACGGGTCTTCTTCACGTCTTTTTGGGTTGTTGTTTTTTGGTTTTGGTTTGGTTGTTTGTTTTTTTTTTTCACCTTCCCCATGCTTTCATGGGATTGTTTACAGAGGAGTTGGTGGGGCTTGTTGTGCTCGCTGTTCGGCCGCGGGCGGGAGAACTTCCGCGGCCGCGTTTAAGCCTGTTTCCCGCCAGAGACCTATTTTCACCGTCTGTTTTTTAAGTGTCACCGAAGACAAGTTCCCCGCAGGCCGGGCCCGGTTGCATAAGCGGGAGGCACGGAGGGGGACAGGTTGTGTAATGGCGGTGGCGTCACGGGTGGGTGTGGCCGGGGAGTTACAATGGTGGGGCGGGAGGTAGAGCCGGGCCCTCGGGGTCCCGGGCCCGTGGGGTCGATACGCCCAGATGGCTCCACTCGTGGATTCCTGTAGTGTTTTTACTCCGCTGGGGGTTTTAACACCTGGGGGGTGGG
The DNA here is from genome assembly GCA_013400035.1 of Rynchops niger. Taxonomy (NCBI): domain Eukaryota; kingdom Metazoa; phylum Chordata; class Aves; order Charadriiformes; family Laridae; genus Rynchops; species Rynchops niger. The sequence continues at coordinate 920,529 of VXBH01002675.1, read as the reverse complement.
GGAAGTTCCCTCTTAATTTGCGCTGCTTTATTTCTCTTCAGAAATTCAAGAAATTTTTACAGATTACGTTTGTACGGTTGTCTGCAGTGGAGTGAAAAACAGCCCCAAAAGCTTGCATAAGTCTGATCCTTCCAATCTGTTCTGGGCAGATACGTTAGATCTAGTTCCAGAATAAACTGTTTTCAGTGTAGGTGGGATTAAATCTCCCATGTCTTTTTCTACGCTGTTTGGCAACCTAATTTGAAGAGGTTCAGTTGTGGCTTTCAGTTCTACCTTATTTGCCAAGGTGTTTCCAAAGTGTAGGATATGGGATAGATGTGACCTGAGAAGGCAGCTGATCTATTTTCAATCTTAGAACTGTAAGAAGCAGACTGTTGGGTTTTCTTTTTTTTTTTTTTTTTTTTTTTTTCTTTTTTTTTTTTTAACAGCAACGTTGTTTNNNTTTTTTTTTTTTTTCCTTTGTGTGTTCTGAACAGCAGCGTTGATTCGTACAAGTTGCAAAGAAATGGAGTCAAAACTCAGTAGCTTTCAGGGTGCAAGCTGATGACTCCTTTATTGATCACAAAGGTTTGCGGGGATCTCATTTCGTGTTTCAGGATTGTTTTTAAAGAGTAACAGACAAAACTAATTCTACAGGCTCTAGTTAATCTTTCTTTTATGGATTTAGCAATACCATTTAGATATCCGTGGGGAAGGAATTTTGATTCCTTTTATTGTGAAGCTACAGCCTAAATTTTGGCTTTAAAATTTGGGAATAGTTATCAGCTGGGAAGCTTATCCACAGTTTTATGATAAAAATTTAGTACATGTGCTAGAATTAAGTGCTAGAAGGTCAGTTTACGAGCCTTTGTACAACTGTGTTTCCAGTCCTGAGAACTCTCAATATTCCAAGTGTACTCCAAGCATTCTGGTGAAGCTACTAAAGAACTTCATGAATCAGAATGCAAATATACATTAAATGTCAGTTTAGACCTCTGGGCTCACAGCTGCAAATTGAAGGTGATTTCAGGCCTATAGAGAGCTAATTAATAGCTGCCGGTACACTTTCTATCTTCCTCCAGAACATGAGTTCTTGAAAACCCTTAGAGGTGGAAAAGACATTGCGTAAGAAATTTATTCACATTTAAAAGAATTCACATTCAGCTTTGTTGTTTCCTGACTGCTAGTTCATCTTTGTTTCTTTTTAGTGCAAGTAGAGAGTTAAAAAATTGTGATAAACATAAATCTGATGTCCTAAGTAAGGCATTGGCACTAAACCTTTATTCAAATGGCATCTTTTTATAACTTTCTTACATTTCTTGAAACATCTGAAAGAGAAATACTTGTTATGGTGCAAAAGTGACTTTTGAAAAATATGAGGAATGTTAACATTCGTATGGTTAATATATTCCTTGCAGGAGTTGAAATGAAATGGTTTATTTAAAGGAAATCTATTGGATTAAAGTCCAAGCACAGCTTGTCTTTAATCAAGTATCCTGAAACAACAGCTAATAGGCTTGGGTTTGGTCTGAATCACAGACCTGTTCCTGCTGGAGTGGCCCTCAAGGAGTTGTGTTGCCCAATCAATCTCCTGTTCAAAGCAGAATAAACACTGAGTTCAGGGCAGTTTGCTTAGGGTTTTGTCCAGCTGGGTCATGAAAACCTACAAGGGTGAAGATTCCACAGCCTCTCTGGGCAACCCACTCAAAGGTTAATTGTCCTCATAGTGAGAAATTTTCTCCTTATTTCAAGTCAGAACTGCCCTTGTTCCAGTTCATAACTGTTGTCTCTTGGTTTTGCACCATGCGCTTCAGTGAAGAGTCTTCTAGGTAGCATCCTCTTGGATTCTGGAAGGCTGCTGGGTTTTCCCGAGGCCTTCAGGAATTGTTTTCCATTGAATGAGCCTGGTTCTCTCAGCCTCGTCTCATGAGTTGCATGTTCCAACCCCTGACCATTGGGGTGACCCTGTAGTACTGTACTAATAAATACTGTGTCCTAAAGCTTTTCCACATAGTGGCTGTGCTGTGCATGTCTTTTATTTTGAAGAATTTGGTATGTTTTTAAGAACCATATAAAAAGCATGCAGGATCAGACCAGAGATGGTCCATTTATCAGTATGCTTATGCTGACAGTAGCCAGGAGCAGATGCTTTGGAAGTAGTATAAAAAACCCCCTTGAGTGGGTTTTTGTGTGTACGCCTTTGTATACTTTCCTATTAATGCAATAACAGCTGGTAGGTACACACAGTTCTGCACTGAAAGTACTTGGTGGCTTTTTTATTAAAGTCCTTTGTCTTTGGGAATGCTAGAAGTGAGTGATTTCTGTATTTACAACAGATTGGGTTGCTGAAATTGAAAATTCAAGCACAAGTTGTGTTTCTGCTCTGCTAATCTTTGGTCTAAGAGTTTGAATTAGCTTTGCATCCTCCCTTTAGGTGGCAAACGTTAAAATACGTGCTGAAACATTGCAAAACTGGTGTTTTCACAATTACAAAGCCTAGAAACTAAATCTCTTATGCTTGAAAGTTTGAAAAACATGAGCTCCCTCTGACTATGTGCAAATAGGTAACTTATCAAAGACCCGCACTTACTGCTACCTCTGAAGAAAAGAATTTGGTTTGATAGTAGGTCTGCTGGACAGCAAAGAGTCAAATACAATAGAAGAAAGGGTCTGAAGAGTTTGATCTGAACTCCCGCCTTACTGGGCTGCAACAGTCACAAAACACAAAGCCCCAGGAAAGCAGGCTTCAGAGTTCTGCCTGCAGAATTGCCTGTTTAAGTTAGACAATTTCCCAGACTTCTGTTAATACAAACATTTTATTATGTCTAAAACTAAATAAAAAACAAACCAGGTTTGGGAATATTTGTATTTGAAGGGAAACTGTCAGCTCAAAAGAAAAACAAATCAGAAAGACCCTTCAGTTTCAGCTGTGAAATCCTGTGTCAGTTTTGATTTTTCTTAACCTTTTCTTTTCTGTTAAGGTCTTTTTACATGTAGCATTGTGGATCTAAATACAAAGCAATATGTTGGAATATATGGGAACGTTGACCAGTCTGGCTTTTAAATGTAAAACAAGCAAATGTTGGAAATTATGAAAATTTAAACTAGACATTTAGAATAGACTAAGGTAGAATATCGAATTTAAATGATCCCCGCTCAAGAAAATATTGTTGGAAGAAACTTAAAGAACTATTTAATTTAGTATTATTTACAGTAGACCAATGTGTGACTTATCTCATTCAATGATAAACACAGGTGTAGTAAAAAAAATAGTCAAGAACAAAGCAGTGTGCTGGCATTTTTTTCCAAGCAACAGCTACAGTTAGTTCTGTTATGAAACCCATAGTTTTAGTGACATGGAGACAGGCGTGCTTCCCGTTTTGAGGCTGCTTTACTAAAAGGAGAAAATGCTGTATATTGGACATGAGAACTTGTCTCTACTGAACACATAGTAATGTTTTCGCCTCGCAGAAGTTCCACTAGTGCAACTCCTTACAACAGGGCTGCTGGCTGGTGTTAAAGGCTGTCTGGTTCTGGCTGTCTCTTTCCAGACCTCATGGGGTTAAAGTCTATTGCTGGTACTTACCAAGTGGGTACCATTGTGAAAGTGACATCTGTATCTCCAGCCATAGTTGCAAGGGCTTGGGCATTACATAAACAAATGACAGTTTAAAGAAAACCTTGAATGTTTGAAAGCGAACTTGTAATACTTAGACTTTGTAATACAAATGTGGTGAGTTCCCAGATTTCTGTCATTTTGAATGGGTGGACTGTAAAGCTAAAGTCTACTTAGTCCTCAACTTTTGTTCACACGGCAGTACTGAGGAATACTTGTATTCTGTCACTCTCAATGTTAGATCTTTTAAACTATATTTTTTTCTTGCTGCAAGATACATTAGAGGATCCAAAATTTGTTCTTTAGCTTGAAAGACAGGAGCCTGGAATTACTGCCACTTTTACTACCTAGGCACTGGGGGGGTGGGGGAGAATGTACTCCAGTAATTTTGAAAATATGGTACAAAAAAGTGTGGTTCTGACATATCACTATGGAAGAGTATCTAATTAAAAGTTACAAATTTCTGAATTATTAAAAAATGTTACTTTATTTTTGTCTTCAGATTCCAGTGACTTGATGCTAAGAATTTACAGAGCTGAGTCATATGTTGGCCTCCAAGAATATAAAACAGCCATAGAAGATCTAAATTTTGTTATTTCTAAAATGCCAAATTGGCCAGAGGTAAGTTGATATGAACTCTTCTTTTTTTTCAAAATCTGTTTTTATCTTTAAAATCAATGAATTCTAAATTATACTTGCATCAAGTTAAGAACTTACGTCATCTACCTTAAACGTTATCTTGAAGACATGCAAAATGCTAAAAGGTGTATCTTAAAATAGTTACTTGTATGAGACAGGCTACTGATGAGCATGTCAGGTTAGAGTTGATTGACGAATCTACTTGGAACTGTTAATTTAGCCTTCATCAGAAAGTTCAGGTATTTTCATTTCGTATCCCAATGTGAGATGGTGTCTTTGGATGAAGGGTTAAGTGCAGTAGAACTGACTTTTTGGGCAGTGTTATGAAGTACTTTTTTGATGTCTGCAGTTACTTGTTACTGATTATTTTGTTTCTTTATAAGAACACTTTTTTGTGTTCTTTAAAAGAAGTTTTTAAATATTTACAAGCGTAACTTCAGCTTAATGCTATTTGAATGGATGGTTGGCTGAAATTGTGCAGCCAGCTGTAATTGATTGAAATCTGAACTTCTGAGGCCTGTACGTTCTGTAGGTTGATGTAGTTGAGTTTTAAAATTTCTTATGCTATGTTCGAGTTAGTCCTTTTAAAGCTCTGTGCTTCCCTGAAGTGTTTACACTTTGATTCTGTTTCCCAAAGTCAGAGAATTTTAAGCATTATCTGTTCTTGAGAATATCACGAGATGAGCGATCGCTGTTGCCAGTCAGGACTAGAATTCTTGGCTCTATGTTAAGTCAACATTTCTCTCATATTTTTTGAGTTTTATTGGTAAAATAGTTTGCTGTATAAATAGGACAACACAGCTTTCTTTTCCAAATGCTACCAAAGAGTCAAAAAATATTTAGCAGAAGCAATAAATTCTTTTGCAATAGTATTGGGTAAAAAAAATGTAAGCATGTTTTGGGGCCCTTTTTAGTGGCTCCAATACTTGGAGTTGGAATAGTTTATGGTGATGTAACCTGTAACAGCTGGGATTTGGGGTTTGTTTTATTTGTTAATTTTTATTAAGAGAAGGACACTTTGCTGGTTTAGCTTGGAAAGCTTTTCTTCAAAAAGCCCAAAGAAACTCAGTGGGAACTGAACTTTGCCAATAGTGCAGGCAGCTGGGGAGTCACTGGCCTTCAGAACTGTGAGATCCTGCATTTTGCAGCCATGTCTAAACCCTGAGCACAGCAGGGGCGTCACGATCGTGCCGCACAGGGGGAGATAACTGCAGGTCCCTCCTGTGTTCAGCAGTTCCGTGGTTACTGCAAACTCAGAGAGCATCCCACTTTTTGCTTCTCAGCATTGGTAGTACTGTCTACTTTTTTTTCTATGTGTTTGGAAAGAAACCTCACTTCACTTAACTGAGATTGGTTTGATAGATTTTTCTGTAACAGTTATTATCTCTGTAGGAAAAGAAACTGTCTGTAATAGGAGGATTAGCATACTTTCCTTCTTCAGGATACATCTTAATAAAACTGCCCGAATCCATCAAGGATGATGCATGCCCTCATTTGACAGCCTTGTTTAACAGACTTTACTGTTAATACTGGCAGTCGTTCTGTAGAAACTGCGGGGGGGGCAGGGTTTCTTTCTTGCTTGCTTTTTTTTTAAATTCAGTTTTCTGGCCCATTATCCAAAATCTCATATGCAACTAGATGTTGTTTTATCTAACTTTTGTTAGTTAACTGTTGTTTTTATCTATCTTGTATTTGTATTACTGCAAATGCAACTTTTGAAAATTGAGATAAGTAAGTTGGATAAGGGACTTCTTAGTTGCAATGTCATATAGGTAGGTTCAGCAAACTGCATTAGTCTTTTCTCCCTTTTTTTATTTTCTTTTAGAGAATATAGTAAACAGATTTTTTTTTCCTGGCTGCTGTCTAGTGTTCAAGAATAAATATAGTTGGAGGAAGCAATTCCAAAAGTGCATTGTTTTGCGTTAAGAATATAGATATATACATATAGTGTACATATGCATGTAAGGGATGCATGGTTGTGTGGATGGTTTTGTTTGTAATTACCCTTCTCCTGCAAGCTTTTAATGAAACAGAGGACAAAAAGAGTATCCTGTAAGCTGATTGTATGAGGTTATGTATTAATTTGCATTGTGTGTCCCTCTTCTTCCCCTCCAAAGGCTCATTGAAGGGGGAAATTAAGGCCTTTTGTGAATTCAGCGCTAGTCAGGTTTTTAACCCTTCATGTAAGCCAAAACAAATTACTGGAAGGAGATTAACAGCAGCCTATCCCGTGACTCTTTTTCAGACACTGTAGGGGATGTATGTTAGACCAGGCACACGGATCATCCACCCTGTGCACAGCTGGAGTTTATTGAAGAGCTACACTCCTTTTGTCATAGAGGGTTCTAATTCTGTTGTAATGCCTGTAAGATGAGTACTGCAGTTCTACGTACTCTCTAGAAATGTCTTCACGGTATCTGTTTTTCAGGTCTACTTCCAGAAAGGAAAAGTGCTGCAAGACTCTGGCTTTGTAGGTGATGCCTTACAACTGTTTCTACAGTGCTTAGCCCTTGATGAGGACTTTCTTCCAGCCAAGCTAGAAGTAGAAAGGGTAATTTTATTTATGAAACTGTGTTACTGTCTCTGACTTGATTCCTTTATAAAGCTCGCATTGTGGTAGACTTTGAGCATCTAAAAATCTTCATACGTATAGAGAAGATTCAGGTAACATACTAGTTCCTTTCAAGATGCATCACTCTATGTCGAAGAGATAGTCATAATGTACAAGTGTTAAGTACACACTTCAGAGTGCTTTTGAAGTTATTAAATGGAAATCTAGAAAACCAGAAAACAGGCAGCAAGTTAAATATTCTAAGTTGAACTCTTTTGTTGTGCCCAGAGCACAACAGTTTTTCTTCAATAATAAAAGTTTACATTGAAAAAGCCGCATGATACTGAATTGATGATGTCTTAACTCTGTGTGAAGAACTCACTTGTAGAAGATTTCTGTATAAATTTCTTTTTAGTAATGTAGGTACGGAGGTTTCTGCTTGTTCTTAACTGTTCTTTCCCAGTTACTGCTTAAATAAAGCTCTGTTTATGAGGATAACTTTGTATAGTTTAAATTCTTATTTTTGGTATGTAGTTTTATAATAAAGCTGTGTCTAGATCCCTTTTCATTATTATGAACATTTAGCTGTTTGTTTTCTAGACGTTGTGTGATGTGCTGTCACCAGAGAACTTAGGAGAGAGTCTTCTGAAGGAATCTGCCTGGAATTCACCACATACTCGAAATAAACCTTTTATACTTGGTTCTGAGGTGACTGAGTCTTACTGCAACTTACAGCTTTGTCCCGAGCAGGTAACAAAAACTATAGGATAGCTTTTCTTTTTGGGTGATACGCAAACATCAGACGTTCTGTTACCTTTGTCATACTTACTTTCCAGCCTAAATGCTGACTTTCTGTAATTGGCTAAATTGGAAAAATAGAATTGTGATTTGGGAGTGATGTATTTTTATTTGGAGTGTTAGACTCCTTATTCCAGTGAACTACTTACTAGAAGGTCCTGAGATTTGATATTAGTGACTTCAAAATAAAAGAAATACAGTTTTCCCTTCTCTTTGAAGCAGGTGAAGGTTTTTAAATTGTTAATGCTAAGGAAATTGGAGTACTGTCTTATCAAATTCCTCTCGTTAACTAATCAACTAGCTGTGGGTATCAGTTTGGCTTATGTATCTTTGCATGTTCACGTCTTACGTACTAAGATTTGTGTTACTCTAAGTACAGCTCAGTTCATCTTACTATTACAGAGTTTAGGAGGGTCAGAGGTACCAGAGCCTGTCAGTGGAAGCTTAAATCGTGCACAGTCTGCCCATACTCTTAACTCAACAAAAAACCTTGCCAAGGAAGATGGCTTAAAGAGAGTGTCTTCCGAACCCCTTCTCTCTGGCCAAGAAAAAGGTGCTTTGTTGAAAAGAAAGCTTTCCTTTTCAGAACAGGATACAGTTGTGTGTGAAGATGGAAGAAACAAACACAAAAAGCAAGGAGGTAAACAGTCATTTACTTTGAAGTTCAAAGTATCTACTGTTTTGTGACTTTCTCTGAATGAGTATTTTACCTGTCTTTTCCTTAGAAAGTACAAAAAGGGACATGACACTGCCTTTTGGAACAATTCCAGGGGATTTGATTGATGTATCAGATTTCGAGTGCTCTCTATGTATGAGGTAAGATTTCCTCCTTAATTCAGTATTTCCGTTACAGATGCTTGGCCACATATCTGTTCCACATATAAACTGAGGTGCTTATAGATTGTGATGAGTTCTGTTATCAGGCAATAATTTTCAGCCTTCTTCTATCCTTGCAGTTAAATGTTTATTTAAATGTGTCATTTGCTATATAATTCAGCATTATTTCAATCAAGCTCCCTTTTAAATTAAACTTGGCATTGTTAACTGATAACCTAAAAAGGACTGGATCTTTTGTGGTGAAATGTTAGGGTCTCTTTCGGTCAATAAAACTATTTAACTTCTTATTTTGGGAAGGATAATGCCTAGAAGTATTGCCTGTGAACCTCATATTTGTCTAGGAAATGTAGCTCCTTCAGACTATTAGTCTACCTAAATGTAGCTGATGTATTTGAAAGTTCTTATTGGGTCATCTTGGTTTTCAGAATAAATACCTTAAAACGTATGGTGTATACTAAACTGTCCATAGTGATTGTTACCAGTAAGTAATACTGCTATTAAAACAACTTAGCTCCTCAAAGAATCACTTAATTTTGTGTATTCTGAATCTCTATGTGTAAGACCAAAATCTTTGTATATTGGGATAAATGTTTAGATATTACAGTGTTGTGAAACGTGTTCAGATTCATGAGAAAACAAAAAAATTAGTAGTGTGGTGGTAAATGGAGACAAACTGCAGGATAAGGGGGGAAAGTAGCATAAGGAGATATGGGATTAATTGTCTCTGCTTTCTTATGGTCTTAAAAATTAAAGAGGTCGATCACTGCCTTTTTTTAGCAGAACACACCCTTGCCATGGTATCTAACTTCTAACAACTTTTTTTCAGACTATTCTTTGAGCCAGTGACAACCCCTTGTGGACATACTTTTTGCAAAGGTTGCTTGGAACGGTGTTTAGACCATGCTCCTCAGTGTCCACTCTGCAAGGAGAGTTTGAAAGAGGTACTGTTTCTCCGTAGAGCTCACAAATACAAATATTGTATAATTTTTAAAGGCTGTTTCACTTAAACCCAACAACTTTATTCACTTGGGCTGTGGATTGCTGCTAGAAAGGGAAAAACTTGAGACAAACTTTGTCCGTACAAGTTGCTTAGGTTTGCCTCAGGGTCTTTAAGTTTTCCGTTTCTGTGACCAGCTACTTTATTGGTGTAATTAAATACTGAGTGTTTGTAAACTTTGGTAAGTATTCAGTAAAACCTCTATGGGATTTCTGTTTCCTTTCTCTATTTGTATGGCTCTGTAACCTGGGAAATGAATTCTGTCTCTGGTAAGCGTAGCAATACAAACTGAGTTAGACAACTGAGTTGTCAGACACTAAGAATTAAAATAGAGAATCTAATTTTCAAATATTAGAGTAACATTAGGTGTTAAATAATGACATATAAGAACTTTAGAGCTGTAAGTTTTAACGGGTTTCAATCTAATTTATGATACATTTCATGTATCATGGTTTTAAATAAAAATTGAATTTTCTTGAGTCTTTTGTTAATATATATGAAAAGAAATATTAATGTATTTTTTTAAATTGCTTTCAGTACCTTGCAAGCAGAAAATACAGCATCACAGAACTGCTGGAGGAATTAATAATGAAATATTTGTCTGATGAATTATATGAGAGAAAAAGAATTCATGCTGAAGAAACCGCTGAACACTCAAAGTAAGCTTGGTACCTTTTATCTAGAAAACTTGAGAGATTAGTATGGAAGTCCTTTTTAGAAATTTGTTATCATTTTTGTGATTGTTAATAATGGCGTGTTATGGATGGAAGGAGGAGTATAAAGACGTGTTAATTTGGTGTCTTAAATGGGTATGTCAGAAAATTAACAGTTTTTTAACTACTGTGTAAATAAAGAAAAAATAATCACACTTTGCTAGTAGCAATGTGAGGCTGTTAAGTCCTCCACAATATGCATTTTGGCCTTCTGTTTCTCTTCTCTGTCCACTGTCGTGGAGCTTCAGTTTTAGCTTTGCTGCTGTTAATGGAATTGTCCTCTTGAGTTGGCTGCAGATTTCTTTCAAAACGTTAGATGTATAGATAAGTTTGATTAAAAGAAGTTGTTGGAATTTTTTTGTAATCTTGATGTTTATCTCTAGTAGAGTTCTTCAACTATATAAAGCATCATGTATCGTAGATACGAATGTTGGAAAACTGTTTAAAACTGTAGCTCACACAACTTACATAACAGAAATCCATACATTAGAATTACGTTTTGTAGTCTGATCCATGCTTCAGGTAATGTTTTAATGCTAACTTGTTTGTATCAACTGTACACACTTGATAAAACAGCATGCAAAAAATACTTTGTTTTTCAGTTAGGCCTGCTGAGGCGTATTGCAAGGTAAAAATTACACCCAGGATTGTGTCTTTTGATCTGGAGTCCATCATTGAAAATAATCTAAATGGTGACCTAGCTACTGTGTGGTTACTGCTACATCTTTTTAGTTGCAGGAGAACTGTGACTCTGAGGGCATAATAACTATTATGGCTCAAACTAAAACAAAACAAACAAACAAAAAAAATAACGAATGCTCCTTTCCCTGTAACAAAGCCCTTCCTTTACTGACTAGATACTCACTAACTAGGTAACTGTGAAGCTTACTGTCCAGTATGTATTCAAATCAGTACATAGGTATTCGGTCCCTGTGGTTTTAGTGTTTTTATTGTTTAGGAAAGTTATTACAATCTGCTTATTATTAAACTTTGAAAAACTTTGCTTTATGACCTCAAATATAGCAAACATACTGGAAAAAGTGTATTGTCTTGGCATAGTTCAGTGATGAGATTTTTAAGCCACCTATTTCTTTTGATGTTCTCTCAAAGCTTGACCAAGAATGTTCCAATGTTTGTTTGCACTATGGCATATCCTACTGTGCCTTGCCCTCTACACGTGTTTGAGCCAAGATACCGACTAATGATTCGCAGAAGTATGGAAACTGGGACTAAACAGTTTGGGATGTGTATAAGTGATTCTCAAAACGGGTAGGTTTGCTTCCTAATTCTAAGCTTCTCATCACTTATGTCTTCTTTTAATTATAAAAAGTGTCCTTTCAGAACTGTGTAATTGCATTACTGACAAGGTCTCTTTTCTAGTTTTGCAGATTATGGATGCATGCTGCAAATTAGGAACGTTCATTTTTTACCTGATGGACGGTCTGTTGTTGATACAGTTGGTGGAAAGAGATTTAGAGTTTTACGGAGAGGGATGAAAGATGGTTATTGCACTGCAGACATCGAGTATTTGGAAGATGTTAAGGTACTCACAATGCTATCTAAATACTTACTACTGTTAATATGTCAAGATTTTTCCTTGATTTGTTCTTGAGAGCTGTTTCAAATTTTTAGGTCCCTGGACTACTGGAAGACTCAGTGCCAGCACGTGGAAGAAATGGAAGCTAGCTTAATTTTTTATTATTATAAAGCAAAAAAAAATATTGTGTTTTTTATTTGAACAATCGTTTGAAGCTGTAACTTTCTAAAATATCACCGGATTTCTTTACTTACTTTACTATTCATTCATTAGCAATCAAGGTTTAGGAGGATGCAAGAAATGTATCTAAATATAGTTCAAATGGAATGAGCTTTGGTTTCAGCTTAAACATATTAATTGTTTCTTTATCTCTAATGATATTTTGATAACATTCCTCTTATAGGTTGCTGATGAAGAAGAACTAAAGAAACTGAGAGAACTTCACAATTTTGTTTACAGTCAGGCCTGCAGTTGGTTCCAAAACTTAAGAAACAAATTTCGCACTCAGATTCTTCAGCACTTTGGGCCGATGCCTGACAGGGAGGAAAATATACAGGTGAGACATCATTTAATAGGAATTACTAGGTGCTTATTTCCAAAAATGAAATCGCTGTTAAGAACTGCTAAGCATTAAAAGGGAAAAAAAAAAAATACTTTTTACTCAACTTTGAAGGCATTAAGGCTTGCATCTTGTTTCTCATATGATGAGCAACAAAAGGCAATTCCACCACTGTTCAACAGTTCTTGCAGGAAAGGGTAATAAGCTCTTGTGGAGATAAAACTAGTACACTGAGAACACTAGGTTCCAGTAGTGTTTTAAACTGTTAGTTTGTGTAAAGCTGTTAGAATTCAGATGGAAAAAAAAAAATTTATTTTCTTCCCTGAGACGCGTACAGGCAGTAATCTTTGGCAAAGAGGTAATCACCAACAAATAACACTTTCCTCTTTCCTGAGCTAGTGCCATAAACTGCTGCAGCTGCTAGGATTTGACAACTGTTTCTTAAGAAACTAGCTGCAGCGATCTATTCTAATGGTTATTGTAAACAATTAGTAGAAGTTGGTGAGATCCTGAGAGAGTGGAGGCTGGAGAAAAGCGACATTTAAAAGTACGTAAAATCTGTCTTTCGAAGTGGAAGAAAAGAGAAGGCTCTGGGGAGACCTTATAGCAACCTTCCAGTACCTGAAAGGGGCTACAGGAAAGATGGGGTGGGACTTTTTCTCAGGTAATGGTTTCAAACTGAAAGAGGGGAGATTTAGATTGGATATCAGGAAGAAATTCTTTACTGTGATGGTGGTGAGACACTGGAACAGGTTGCCCAGAGAAGCTGTGGATGCCCCATCCCTGGAGGTGTTCAAGGCCAGGCTGGATGGGGCTTTGAGCAACCTGGTCTGGTGGGAGGTGTCCCTGCCCATGGCAGGGGGGTTGGAACTAGGTGATCTGTAAGGTCCCTGCCAACCCGAACCATGCTATGATTCTATATACAAAGTGGGATTTTACGAAAGCCTGTTCCTCACCCATCCGCTACATACTTTTGTGAGACGGTATTAACTGCTCTGGGAGGACTGGAGATGCTGTGGAGGCCAGCGCATGAACTCAGAAGTTATTTTAGAACAAGTTCATAAAAAAATAAAATAAAACAACATACTAGGAAAGAGGAATAAGTGTGCAAAACCCAGCTAACTAGCAGGGCAGCGATACTGTGGGTATGTACCTGAGATTTATAATGGAACACAACTGTGTCACCTGTGTGATACAGATGCAAGGGAGGAAATATCATCCTGGAGTGTGCCACTGCCAGTAATATTTTTGCAAGTCAGTAGAGGTAACGCATTTTCTCTGCAATGATACGGCCTCTACTGATGGGTATTGTGTCCAGTTCTGGGCATGACATCTAAGACTTGGTGTAGAGAATTGAATAAAGGGTGGGAAAATTACATAGTACGTTTTATCAGCTTAGAAGAAACTGATTAAGTAGTCCTGCTCTGTCAAGGAGGTAATGAGAAGGGAGTGAAACTTGGAGGTGATGTTGGAGTCCTTCAAATATAACAGAGACAATTGTAGTGAAAACATTAGGCTTCACGAATAGTCAGGCCTCAGGGATAGCATGACAGGTGATGGATTTAGTTTTTATCAGGGAGGCTTGTTCTTAGGCAATTGTCCTATACTTAGCCAGCTTTTCCCAAAGAAGCTATGATCTTGCTTTGTTGTCTTAAAAATAATTCCTTTATCAAGCTTAGTGTAAGTTTACTTTGACTTCTCAGTTGGGGAGGGATCAGAAGAGTTCCTTTCATAACCCTTCTGATCTCATGGATGTGGAATTCTCTACTTAGTATCAAACTTTAAACTAGCTGTTGTCGCTGACGACTTTGTCTTTCAATGGCTTCGTGTTAGTCAGCTACTGAACTGGTTGTGAGTAACCGACTTATCTTTTCTTTTTAGGCAATGCCCAATGGTCCTGCTTGGTGTTGGTGGCTTCTGGCTGTTCTCCCAGTAGACCCCAGATATCAGCTGTCGGTTCTCTCCATGATGTCTTTAAAAGACCGTCTGATAAAAATCCAACATATACTCACGTATTTTTCTAGAGACCAGTCCAAGTGACTAACCGCCTGGGTCTTCCTGAAAAGTTACTCTGTTCTGGTTGTAGTAGCAGCTGGAATTTTTGCTGCCTTTGCACATCTAGCGCTGGTTTGAGAAGTGTAATGGAACTGCTTTTTCTCTCTCCTCCCCACCCTCCCGACTTCCTGAACCGCCTGGTTCTTTGAATGCACATTTTCCTCGACTATGAGAGAAGACCACTGATGATTGCACAGAGTCAATCCAGCTGGATATGTTTTTCACGTTATCTACATTACAATTTGCACTATGTAGAAGAGAACATTTTTAAGACTTGATAACTTTAGCCACTGACTTTTTAAAGCTGTGGGAAGTGCAGGACTTACGGCTGACAGTCCAAGTTTACAACACTGAGGAGGTGTTAAAGGTTTTGCAAACGTTTGCCTCGTACAACTGTTCTTTTGCTGTTTGCACAAATATTTGAAATTATAGTATTGAATGTCACTGTTGGATATTACTACTCTTGTTGAATTATCTTGACCGTGAGTATGGCACAGGTTTTTAAGTTATCTCGTAAATGTGTGCATCACAAAACCGGTGACATTACGAACTGTATGCTGAACCGAGAGCCAATCTTAAGGAACAAATGCAAAAAAAAAAAAGGTACTTCTGTCTAAAAATACTTAAACTGTGAATATGGTTTACATACCTAGGCCTGTACACGTTAAAGAGGAAACTGAAAACTAAATGCTAGTACCAGTTACATTTCTCCTGGGCTTTTCAGGCTGGCTGTTCTTCCAGGGCACACACTTAGTTTGTAGAGCTTAGAAGAAGAAATCTTAGAGCGTGCGTGTGTGTATTGGGGATTGTGCATCCAGGATTTAAAAGCTTAAAGTTTTATTTGAACTTTTTTTAAGTTGGTGCAAATGTGAGTTCTATGCCTTATTCATATCAATAGTAGAGCACACTGCAGTGGCAAGGTTAGCGTCATGCTGCCAATTAGGTACTTTTTGTAATTAAAGATTTGCATATTTGTGAATATGTCTGATACTGGCTTTCTTGTATGTAAATCGTTTGTAAAATATTTCTTAAATCTTGCTTTTGCTAATATATTTAATTTTCAATAAAAGCTAAAAGTTTGTAATATTTTTAACTTTATCGGAAACTAAAAATCACTTTCATTTTCCATGTGCTTCTATTCTGGGACCTTAAGTAAAGCCAGAAGTGGCCATTTAACCTACAGCAAGGTTGTGGGCACTTCAGGAGGTAACTGGTATGTACATAATCTGCTTCTCGTATAGTAACTGTTTCAGACTGATTATTGGTCAGACAAGTTTTTTTGCTGGTGTCCTGCTTTTATATCTGCTTTAAATTAAGGTAATTTCAGGTATGAAGCTTGCATTTCACAAAACTTCAGTTAAAGTTGTGGGAAACTCTTCTTGCAGAACGCTAGTTTGGTTCACCGACTTGCTCATCGCACGCTCTGGCCTTGTTTTCTTCTGGAGTTTAAGGCTTGAGATATTGCAGGCACCCCAAAATCTGCTGGATTGTTTTTAATGCAGGCATCTATCTAGGGTAAATTTCCCCTTTATTGTATGAATAAAGTCCTGGATTAATATTTGGAAAGCTTTATTTGCATAATGAAGAAAGGGGATCCCCTATTTGTCCACATCAGCGTGTTACAACCTTAGAAACTTAATCTTTGTGTGTCCTGGTTTGAGGACGCTGTATCACCAAGATCTCCTTAAGAGTAAGAATACAGCTGACAGGATTTTATGATTTATTTTCTTTTTGACAGCGAAAAGTCCCTGTGGCCAGGCTTGAAATACCCAAGCAATCTAGTGGTAATTTTTGTTTGTTTGTTTGTTTTCTTGCCAAGAGCTTTGATTTTCAAACTGAGCATTCCCTATTCTATTGGAAGATGTGGCTTCTAGGTGGTTTTATACGTTCCCACGAGTTTTTAATAAAAATTCAGATGAGAAAGCGTCAGCTGCCTTGCACTGTCCTGTGCATACATGAGTTCTTCTCTGGAATTGTAAACCATGTAAAAGAAAACTTCACTTAAAAGAAACAGCAACGACAAAAAGAAGTTCCTGTGGTGAGCACATGGTGCATTAAGAGTGATGGTTAGCGCTGCTGCTCTTCAGTAACTTACACGATCATTGGAGGTGCTGTTAGGAATGACAGGAAATTAAGAATGGGGAGGAAAGATTTTTTTTATTTATTTATTTATTTTTTAAAAGAGGATTTTTAAGTTGGAATTTTTTCAAGTGGTGGCTTTGTGGGCCAGATTGTGTCGCTTTGTGCAGAATGGGGCAGAACCAGCGGCTCGCCTGAATGTTGGCATAGACCTCCCAGTAAAAGACCGCGGAGAGAGGTGCCCTGCTAGGCTTTGTACGTAGTGTTTGCAATCTGGGGGGTACTTCCTTATTCTTTTGATTATTTTTTTTTTTTTAACTCTTTCCCCCCTCACCACCCCCATGTCACACAACAAGCATTCTTTAGATTTCGGACGATAAAACAGCAACAGGCTAAGGACCAAGTTTGGTCAACTTCGTTATAATAACGTAAGTTAACGATGCAATTTAGCCTGAGCAGAACGCAAGTTACCTAGGCTTGAGTGAAAGGGAAAAAGGGAAAGGTACAACGCCATTAATGATTAGTCATACCTGCTGATGAGCAGCAGTCGGGGAAATTGTCAGCCTCTCATGTTCTCTGTCACAACGTAAGGACGTCTCCTGCCCCAGGTGAGCGTTGGGGCACCTCATTTATGGGATTGCACCTTCCCTGTTGAATCCCACAACTGACAGGCTGACGTGGACGCGTTCTTGATGCGAGTACAAAACGAGATGTGTCTCGAAAGACCAGTGATCGGTAAGCAGCGATACAATAAATTGGATATATGTGTGTGTTAATAGGAGAAATGCCATGAACTTCAACATGAGGGACTGGAGTCGCTTTAGTGAGGAGTATCTGCCCAGAAGTGATGTGTGTTCTTCAAACCTTTCTGGCAAGGAATCATTCCCAGTTTTGCCAAATTGTGGATAGAAGTCTTGCTGAAATTCTTAATTTGTGATTGGTATTCACCTCCAGTCTCTTTACCTTAATTACTCTTACCA
The DNA here is from genome assembly GCA_013400035.1 of Rynchops niger. Lineage (NCBI taxonomy): Eukaryota > Metazoa > Chordata > Aves > Charadriiformes > Laridae > Rynchops > Rynchops niger. The sequence goes on along the minus strand of VXBH01002675.1, from coordinate 903,189 downwards.
ACAGCATTTCCTGTAACAACTTGATGCCCTGGGTGAGAACCAATGACCTTCAGGTTCGGAAACAGCTTTCTAACAGGATTTTTCTTTTGGAAAGGCTTTGGTGGGGAAATACACAAACTTCTTCACGCTCTTTCTGGCAACTTTTCTCTCTGTGGGCTTTTCACTGGTCCTACATTTCTTTAAGGACAATATGCAAAGATGGTTGTGAGATTATGTTGGTGGGGGTGACTGTGGAACTTGGAGTGATGGTAGAACATCAGTAGGGAGAGGTTTTTGCTCTGAACCCTGTGAGAGCCTCAGCCAGACTCAAACAGGAGAGCTGCCTGGCAGAAAAGGACCTGGGGGTTCTAATTGACAAGCAGCTGAACATGAGCCAGCAGTGTGCCCAGGGGGCCAAGAAAGCCAATGCCATCCTGGCTTGTATTAGAAATAGTGTGNAGGTTTAGGCTGGACATTAGGAAAGAATTCTTCATAGAAAGAGTGGTCAGACACTGGAATAGGCTGCCCAGGGAGGTGGTGGAGTCACCATTCCTGAATGTGTTTAAGAGTCATTCAGATGTGGTGTTGGGGGATATGGTGTAGGGGAGAACTTTGTAGAGTGGGGTTGATGGTTGGACTCGATGATCCCAAGGGTCTTTTCCAACCTAAATGATTCTATGATTCTATGATTGCTAGGGGCTGTAGAAACTGAACACACACACACCCCCGCTTGGGCAGGGGGTTAGAACTAGATGATCTTTAAGATTCCTTCTAAGCTGAACCATTCTATGATTCCATGATAAACCTGGCTATTTACTGCTGGATTTTTCTAACAGGAAGGTCGTTGCAGTTAGTGAGTAGACATGAGAGATCTGTTTAAGGATTATAGCGTCCCTGCCACTTTGTACCGTACTGAAATGTGTCCATCACCACCTCATTTATGTGCTTTTTTACAACAACAACAACAACAACAACAAAAAGCTGCAGAATGTTTAATGCTAGTATGTGAGTTATTCTAAAGCCTTTACCAAAACAAAGCAAAATAAATCACAGAATGGTAGGGGTTGGAAGGGACGTTCAAAGGTAAAGAGTTCAGTCAGATTTGGGCCTTGATTTTGGTGAAGTTACACTTTCCTGGCTGCTGATGACTGCAACTGCTTTCACCAGCAAAGGCCAACAGCAGGATTTTGGATTTAAAGCCATAATTGATTGCCGCGGTGATAGTCCAAGCCATGTAGCTTAAACGCCGTCAGGAGCGCCCCTGGGGACGTGGCGGGCTCTCTGGGACAAAGCGTTTTGAACGTTAGAGACAAAAAAGTTGGTGAAGAACTCCTTATACTTCTAGTTCAGGGGTTTTTTTGTTTGGTAAATGAGACAGAAGAATGTCCTATACTGGAAATAACTTTTAAAGCCGGCTGGCTATGAACCCGTACTAGCTAGGAAGCCGGGCGTTTACTGGATGTTTGTGTGTTCGACGCGGGAAATGATGTCATGGGAAACCAGGGACAGGGAGCTGTGCTATATTAAGACAAATACAATCACTTTCCAATCCAAATAGAAATTCTCTGGAGCTTGGCATCTTAAACTACTCCATTATATCATCTATTTGTGCACGTGTGGGTTCCTCACGTTCAAGAGCTTTCTGCTCTGTCAGCTAGGAATGCACTTATCAGCACCACGAGCTGTATAAGGTGCTCGGCAAAGCAGCCTGGAAGGCGGTGGGGGTTGTTTTGGGTGTTCCTTTTTTCCCTTTTGTTCTTTTTTTTTTTTTTTTTATCCTTTCCTATTCCATCAGACCTTACTTAGCCCTGACTGAGGGCTACTTGCTGGGGCTGCCCATCCGCTTCCCTGTGCCGGTCTATCAGATCTGCTCATCACCCTGAAGGATGAAATCCTGGTAGCCCGGATGCTCGAAGTTCCTGTGGAAGGCAACCTGTTCTTTCCTGTGAAAAGCTCTGTCCTTGAAAAACCTGGAGCTTGATGCTTGATATTCTCAAGCATCTGTTGAGCTTTTGGCAACTTGTTTGCTGTACGGTTTTTCTACCAAGATATCCTCCTACTGGTGATGATGACTGTCATTGGGAGGGGAGAGAGCGAAAAGCTGTTTCACCAATACGTCTTAATTCCTTCTTCAAGAAGTTTTGAATTTTACCTTCCATGGGGAGCGACAAATTTGTCTTCTCCAAGTCTCGGGTCTTTACATTCAGGGCATTCTCTTCAGGCAGTAAGTGCTGCAGAAAGCTCCCGGCTCCCAGGCATTGAACTGATGTTTCACAGCCATCGTCATTCCCGTACGGAAGAAAGACCAGGATGCGCCTAAGGCCGCTACAAGACTCCCGAGGCAGAACCCCAGAGCTCTAGAGGCAGCTGCAGCCTTGCTGTGGTCCAACCCTTGTTGCAGTTATTTAAGGAAACAAATCGAAAAAAATCAAAAAAAGGGGAAATAAAAATCATCTCTTCCTACAGATCTGCAGATGGTGGTTAAGGAATTAATCGAAGAAGTAAGGGAAATGTTTTAATCCCTTTCTTTGACTAGAGAGGGGATTAAATTCCTTATAACCCAGGTGACTGTTCTGACCTGCAGGGTGCGTATCCCGTTTTGAGTGGATAGGGATGCTTCGGGATCCTGGCTGGAACGCTGGCTTTGTGCAGCCCGCTGAGGCTTTGATGGGTAAGAAGAGGCTGTTCTGCCCTGCCGAGACCTAAGATGCTTCTGCAAAAGCACAAGAGCAGATGGTTCAGTGGTAGGGGACCTCACCTACCCAAAATGGGCTTGGTGGCTTCAGGTCCCTCTCGCTCAAGTAGCCATTGCACAGCAACCCGGAGGAGTTTTGAACGCGCACGCTTCGATCCGAAATGGAATAGGGAATTGGGAACTGTGACTGCAACCCCGTTCTTGAGGTGCTTGAGCTCTGCAGGAAATTCAGCGATTGTGGTTCGTTGTTTTTTTTGTTTTGTTTTGTTTTGTTTTTTTTTTTAAAAACCAAACCCAACCCTCTATGAAACCTCGAAGTTCTCTTGTACATATATTGAAACAAGTCTTGATTGTTCAAACAACCTTTGCACCTTATTTTTGTCTGAGCCCGGAAATCGAGCCTTCTCATGTGTAAGCTTTTGGAAGTTTTGAACAGGGAAGCGTGCTCTGGACACGTGTATGACAAATACAGTGCAACGGGCACCTCTGGTTTTATTTTAAAACATGGCTCAGGATTTCCTTCTGGACACTATTTCACAATTAAGTTGCATTGCTAAAGACATCACTGAGACTGCGAGAAAAAGTTCAAATGTGAGGGAACAGCCATGATTTTTCTTTGGGTATGAATTACTTTAATAGCTTTCAAAAAGAAAGGCGTCAAAAAGAGGGAGTGCCTTAACGCCCTCCCCAAGAAGCTGAGATCGCAGCCGCTCCTAGGCCTTCAGGTCTCTTTTTACAGTTCTCCGCAGGCAGAGGACATTAAAACCGTACCGCCAGGGTCCTGGATAGGTGCTTTAACCTTTGAACTGTGGCTGGCGGATGCACGACTGGGTTTCCCCTTGTTTTTACACTGAAAGCCTTTTTCTGGGTTTGGGGTTGGCTTTTTTTGGGAAGTGAAATGATGTGATAAAGGCTGGACACCAGGTGCCTCTCACCTCTACCTGAAGCAGCGTAGGATGGAAAACAAGTCCTGCCCTCAAGCACTTCCCTCTGCTAAGTCTAAATGGCTCCTTGCTGATACGCAGGTAACTGTTAATTAGGACATAATCTAATCCAAGATCCTTGTTGCACAGCAGGTACTTAAAAATTAGTTTTTCATTACAGGTATTCCAACTCAATTTAAAAAAAATGCTAATAAATTTCAGTAACCACTCTATGTAGTAGTTTTTATGAAGATAAAACCACTTTTTACTTAAGGATTTGTTGGAATGCTTTTTTTTGTTCCAATTTTAAAACCCAAGTGCTGCAAGAGTGATTTCTGGCTGAATGCTCGGGCTACTGCATTAATGTAACAGCCGCAATGCTGAACCAAGGGAGAGTATTTTCATTTCATAGCAAAAGCTCTGTGAAGAACTTCCAGCGAAAAGGCTGATTTGCAGCACTCCGGCCCTTAGGACAACTCTATAAAGTCCTTGCACACATGACAGATTTCGTAGGGTTCTTCTGCTGATCACAGCACCACACTTACCGCTGGCTGCTGTGTCTTAGTACTTCTTTGCAAGGCAACTGCTCAAGCAAGGGTTTGCTTCGGAAAGTTCGGTACAGACTGCACAAAAAAACCCCTCAAACAACACACCCCATCCAAAAGCTGAAGACTGACCATCTCTATGGCAACTAAAGCACTTAGCATGCTCATGCCCAATGTAAATTGGCACGATTTTGCAAATGAAGTTAGTACGATCAGGGTGCAAGGAATTTGAGGAAAGTGACTAGAAACAGTACAGGCTATTCCAGGTGTAACACTCAAACTGTTGTCCGCTAGTAATTTTTATTGCCGGGGGGGAAAGATGGTACAGAGACAGCAGTACAACGCAGCCACGCATGTGGAGAAAGAACCACAAATGGCTGGCTGCGGTAGTCTGTCTCACCCACGGTGCTGGGGTAGTCAGGTGACTAATAGGCTCGTCAGGTTGATTACCCATCGGAGCTACCACCCAGCATAGTGTTGGTAGGGAGGGAAGGAGAGGAGATGACACCTTCACCTCTTGTGTAACCTCTCCCTCAGGTTACGCGTTGTTACACAGCCGAGCTGACAGCCTGCTGCCACCAGGAGAAAGGAGGGCTGGCTGCGCTCTCCTCTACAGCTGTGGACTCTGGTCCTTGTCCAGTTACAAGGTAAGATGATCCAATTCCCTCACTCAAGCAAAGAGCACGCACTCAGCTCTTTTCACCCAGTAATGTTTGTGGCTAGTTGAAGTTAACACCCCTGTCGTGGTAGGAGAGCTGGCTGACAGCACGCTTTCAGATGTCCTAGCGTAAGTATGCACAGGAGAACAACCTTAGTAAATAGTCTGCTTGCTAAAAAACAGTCTTGAGGATCTTCACTTAAGTCAGTGCTTCCACGGAGATGGTATGCCACCAAGGCACTTCAACATCTTTGTCATCACTCACCCTCACTACCATTGATGTTTCATTTAGAAATCCATTAGAAAAGCAGCCACCCTCAATACTAAAGAAAAGCTATTTTGCTTTTGATCAACTTCAAATCCCCTGCACTAAACTCCAGAATAGAGCACTGTTTAGAGCTCTTTGATAAAGCTACACCTGCAACGCAGTCCCCTCCTGTGACTGAGAAGACCAGCGGCAGCACATAATCCAGTTACTCACACTGAGAGGTAAGCCTGACCCGCCCCAGGGTCATAAAGCAGTACATCAGGAAAGCGGCAACAACAGCTTCCTGCCCCAGTGAGACAATCAAGTAGTAGAGTATCTTCCAGAAGACTGTCACCTTAATACCACTCCATGCAGGTTTTAGTGCACAAGCTTTTTACAAGCTTATTCCCTAACTTAAGATCATGAAGTTATGTACCGCACCGCTGGCTAATTTCACGGAATCACGGAATCTTCAGAGTTGGAAGGGACCTCTAGAGATCATCTAGTCCAACTCCCCTGCTAAAGCAGGAATGCCCAGAGCACATCACTCAGGACTGCATCCAGGCGAGTCTTGAAAATCTCCAGAGAAGGGGACTCCACACCCTCCCTGGGCAGCCTGTTCCAGTGCTCTGTCACCCTCACCGTAAAGAAGTTCTTCCGTGTATTTGAACGGAACTTCCTGTGTTCCAACTTGTGCCCATTGCCCCTCGTCCTGTCACTGGGAACCACTGAAAAGAGCCTGGCTCCATCCTCCTTCAGCCCACCCTTTAGATACTGGAATGCCATGATCAGGTCTCCCCTCAGCCTTCTCTTCTCCAGGCTAAAGAGTCCCAGCTCCTCCAGCCTTTCCTCATAAGGGAGATGCTCCAATCCCTCAATCATCCTAGTTGCCCTTCGCTGGACTCGCTCCAGCAGTTCCCTGTCCCTCTTGA
>VXBH01002675.1:855530-887334 GCA_013400035.1 Rynchops niger | reverse complement strand
CCCGGCCGCGGCGGCGGCCCCGGGAGGAAGGAGCGGGCGGCGAAGCGCAAGGAACGCCCCGCCGCCTGACGGCTTCCCCCGGCCCGGCCCGGCCCGGCCGGAGGAGCAGCTCTGGGACCCGTTGTGGACCTCGGCTGCATCGCGCTTGTGTCGCATCCGCCCCTGTTGCGGGCAGCCATCACCGCGATAGAGTGAAACTTCTTGTCTACCTGACATGTCTATGGCGATGTAAAACTGACTTAGGTTCGCTATGCGGACGCAGAACTGCAAAATGAAGTTTGGGCTTGGCTTCCGTTTGGTATTTCAAAGTTACAGTGTTACGCACTGACACGTACTAACCATTTTTTTCAGCGGTGCCAGAAAGGTATCTCCTCCTTGTGGGAACACATGCACAGCCAAACACGCACATGCTGCTTTTCTACTACATGCTGGGCTCCCGTTGTGCAAACACCTACATACTACGTTTGACTTTCCATTGGCAAAACGTGGGCTAAATAATCACATTCCTGACAGACTGGGGAAGTGGGCTTCTCTAAGTACACATGCACTGAATAGATAACAATGATACGTTCTTCTTATTTTCGAGGTCACACACATACAAAGGTTGCTCTGAAGTTGTTTTGGACCAACAACAGAAAACTGTTGACATTGAGACTTACAGTTTATTACAGCTGAGTTTCATATACTTTTACTGGTAAAATGCTGCATCCCTACATGACTGTCATATACTAATAGTTTTCTTTGGGTGGCAGACATATCTTTCATAAACTTATATATATTTGCCAGTGTCCATCAAAACCGTTTATATTGGGAGCGATAGAGCTGCAGAATCCAAGGAACAAAGCCATGTAATCAATAGTCTCATTTTAGGTTGCGCCATTTCTCTGTGAAGAGGCCATAAAAAAAATCTTACCTCATTTGTGCTTACACAGTTAACCTGGTGGACCTGGAGTTTCTTAGTTGGAAATAAAATTATTGATGTATTTTCATCACTTTGCAGCTTACTATCTCGATTTTCATTGCAACCTTATTTCATGGTTTCTCAATACACTTTTTTTCCTTCTATTTTTTTTCTTTTATTTTCTGATGGGCACTTGACAAGTATATTTGATTTCCACGGGCTCTTTAATATCAAATTTTCTCTGTGGAGGACACAACTGTAGACAGCAATACTAATGTTGTGACTGAGACTGTAAGCAGTTCACAAGTTCTATGGGAAGATATACACCTAAAGGCATACATGCACTACCTTCGATTCTGATCTTCTACCTAATAACTGTCAAATTTTTAAGGGATACTTTCTTAGGGGCATAAACATTATTGCATCTGTAAAGTGGAACAGTCTGTTCAATTAGGTATATCTTTGCAAGCAGTCAATAAAATTCTATTAAATAGCTGAGATGTTAATGTTCCCGTGTCCTTCTTAAATGTTTCTCTCTAACCTCTTTGCATTTTTCCTACTGTAAGGTGTAGAAGAGGTGGCATCCCTCTCAGGAGGTAATCAGACAGCAGCTATTTTTCTCCTCCTTTTTGGAATGTCACTTGAAAACCAGAATAAACAGAAATAACAGTCCTTAGACCTCACCTTCAAATTAGTAAGGATGTTTAGGTAATGACTATTGGCTTTAGATAGTCATAGGCATGTTCTTTTATATGTAAATTAGTCCTGTGCAATAAACCAAATCATAGAATTTGACCCTTAATTAATTTTAGATTTTAAAAATCAGAATATTCAACCATGACATTGTATCAAACTGCATTTTTGAGATGGCTGATGCACAAAGAAGAAACAACTGTTGGCAACATGTTATAATTTCTAATATTTGAAATCTTATCTGTATACAGAAAGATCCAAAGTATTTGTTACATGCCACAAAAACACGCGGCATGAATTCTATGTACTTTATGTTCTGATGTAGCTGGTTGCAACAATGTGAAGGACTTGGCTGTTTCTGGTAAATGGCCTAAAATGAGCTGATAGTTTGTATTACGGTGTTAAAAAGATACTATGGCACTGGAGAGATTTACTTCAGCGAGGATGTTCGTAACTGAAAACTTGAAACTTTGTATGCTGGATCAAGCCACCAAAATATTTAGGCAGTATTGAATGGCATGTGTTTGAGTGGTGCTCATTGTTACACTGAAACTATTCTGCATGAAAAATCAGTTTGTACTTGTAAGCAAGGTTCCGGAGAAGGCCCACAAGTGGGCACATCATGAAAGATAAACGATAGACTTGGAATTTCACTACCTTGATGTAAAGAACTTTAAAGGCTTAATTTTGCACTCCTTTGTAGCAGAAGTTAGAACATGGCTTTTTATTGGCTTTTACTTTATAATGGTAAACTGTGAATTAAAATGAAAACCAGTATATTCCTACTCGTAGGCTAATCAAGGCCTACCACACACTAAGAACATTGTACCAATTCAACTTGAGACCATTTAAAAGTTATTTTCATCTGTTTGTAACACATTTTACAGCTATGTTAGCAGTGATTTCTCATTATGTTTGAAACTTAAAGCTGCTAAAGCAAACACTGTTACTCTGGCTTCAGTATTAACAAGGCTTAAAAGAGGATGTTCTAAATCATCTTTACAATTTGTAAGCCAGGGAACAAAGTTACTGTAAAATCCACTGACAGCATGCCAAAATAAAGTGAGAGGATATTGGTAAGAAGAGGACTTTCTTGGGGGCGGTGAGGGAGGGAGGAGGAGGAGTACTTTGAGTTACAAATCTATTAAACGTCATTTGAGTCCTTGACCGGGACAAATTTGTGAAGTTAATCTTGGAACGATTGTGATTTGTGTTAACTTTTTGCAAAATTCCCTGGAACATATTTCTGGCAGTAATACTGTGTACTGAAGCCTGAGGGTACCCAACTTTGTACTGATTTTTAGAAAAGGTCTCTAAAAGGCCTCTTCTGTGCAGGTGTAAGTGCTATTAAGTCAGGGAATCCTCCTTGTCTCAGCTCAGCTGGGTCTACGTATGGAATTTGTGATGAGTATCAAAGTAAATGGAAAGTGGAGGCTTGGCCAGCATCCTTTTTTGATACCTTCCCTGTTACTGTCCACTATGACACCCCCCACAACAGAGCCCAAATAATCACCAATGCAAGTTAAGAATTTTCACTTCTCTTTCAGTCTAGTAAAATTACTGGTTGTTTCCCATTAGACATCCTTCCAAATATCTACACTCAATATAGCATAATGAAAGTTTATTTATCTGTTTTATATACCACCTCTCGGCTACCAGATAGATTTTTTTTTTTTAAAGGCTATTTAGCAAGCTGTTGGTATGCTGTCTTACACTGTAAATCTTTCAAGGAAAAAGCTTGGAATTGTGATAGTATTTTGATGGGAATTTTCTGAGGAACATGGATATGCTACCAGGTAATGTTTGTGATAATTCGGTACGCAACATATTTACCTCGTTCACTTCATCTCAAGAACCCATTATGGGTTCAGCAGATCCTCCATCCCCAGATGCAAGAACTGCAGTGTTAAATGTTTAAATTGTCTAAATGCTAAGATGTTGGTCTAGCTAGTGATTGAGTCTGTATGCTGTTTTACCAGCATAGAGCTCGTATATGCTGGTAAAACATTCCTGCGTACTTTAAGAGACACTTACTCAACATGTAAATGGTAACATTTGATCTTTTAGTTACGTCTTGGTGTATGTTCTGTGCTGCTAGGTACTGACAGCCCAGTTTAATTACATGCCACACAGGTTACTCCCACAGGAAGAGAGGAGGTGCGAGACCTTTTTGCTGTGTTGAGCTGTTACATCGCTAGGTTGTTTTATGCAACTTCCTGCAGGCCACAGGTTCCTGCATGCTGGGAAAGTGAAGATAAGCCAGATTTCCATTCTAACCAAGTTCAAATCTCTTAGATGTACATATCACCAAATGCAGTTCGGTCTCAGCTCTTATCTCTGGATGTGGAGTAAGCAACTGGAATGAGATAACGTAAGAAGGAGCGGAAAAAACAGGAGGGAAGTGGTGCTAAAATGTTCTATACAAGAGGATGGTTCAGAGACAGCCAGTGTGTTTATTGTGGCCAACAGACTTTCCATTACATTAACCTAGCCATAGAGTTGGGGTGAGACTGTTAATTTTTTTTCCCATTGACTGTAGTTAAGTCATCCATGTGGGCATGATACAGCTCTCCAGTAATTTTCACAGGATTATTCTGTTGGCTTGTCTGCCCGTACCTTACATTTGAGCCTAATGCTTGGAGGGAAGGTTGTACACAGGACAGGAAGTTCATGCTGGGTGTTTGAGTTCAAATAAACAGTCCTGGCTACTCTTTCTGCCGTTTCTTAGACTACTTTCCTTGAACTTAAAAAAAATCAGGGTTTTTTGGAGGTGCTTTTTATTAGGTTAGTTTTCATTTACATCAGTTCTGTCAGTTGGTTATCTCCTTGACCACATGACTGCTTGTGCAAACCAAAAGGAGACCTTGCTGCAGGGGAAGGAAAAAAGGGTGAGAGTCTGTAGCGAGAGTCTGTTGAGTGTGATGCTGATAGTGCTTGTGGATCCACCAACAATATAAGCATCTCTGCTCCCTGAAACTCATTCTCCAGCATTTGGCCCAAATATAGTTTGGTCTACCAGGAAATAATCTAAATGGGGCAGTCAGAGGACTTTCCAGGGTAACAGCCCTATCAAAGAAGTGTTAAAGTGACCCATTCATCTCAGTGAATGACTGTGCTTTAGAAAAGAATGGAACTTATTAATACAGGTCAGAGTGGTTATTGTTCCATTTATCTGCCACATCTCAAAAATTTCAGTATCAGTCATTTGTAAACTGGAGAGGAGACAGATTTGCCCTCACAGTGATCTGAATGGCCCCCTGCTGCAGATATTTGATGAGGTAGAAGAGCAAAGATCTCTGATTTTATACGATTGCTGCTCTTGCCATCATCGCTTGGTGTTGATTTTGATTATTAAGCTGGATCATTTTCATGACTTAATTTATATTAAGATTCCCAGGAGCAGTTACATGGAAACAACCTGGTCTGCCTTTCTGCTAGAAGGAGCCATGTTGTGGATCTATGTCTAGGAGGACCTCTCCTCCCAAACCCTTTCTGTTTTACAGTAGCGCTCTCACAAATAATCATTGAGCGTGTGTCCGCTGGTGTCCTAAGTTCCACTTAACTTGCCCATAAGTGTGCCTAGGCTAAATATTGTGTGACTCTAATAAATGTAAAGCTGTGATCAGAGCAGAGCCACAGCACAAGCTCAAGTGGATATAAAACTATACTGGAAAGATGAGTTGGATTAACGAATGCTATTTTTGAAGGGACTTTTTTGATAAATCCTTCACTCTAGAAACATTTGATTTAGGCCATTTTCACTACCCTGGGAGATGCTGTCAAAACAAGACAGACCATAGGTCTAGACAACCTGAATTCTAAATGTGCAACATTCATGTTATTTTGTCTCTAAGCAAAACGTGATGTGGAATCGTAACTACAACTGCAGCAAGAAAGGTTGTCGTGATGCCACTTTGATTTATGTATCTCAGCATCCTACATATTCAAATAAATTAGTTGTTATCTGTATAAATGGTAGTAGCGCATAAATATTAGATGATGCCAAATGCCCCATGCACTTGACGTCTCTTACCATCTTTGACCAAAAATAAATGTATGCAAGTAATATAACAGATGCGAGTTCAAGGATTTATCTTTGAAATAACTCATTGTAAAGATTTGCAATGAAAAAATTTTTAAACCAATGATGACACTAGTATTACAAGCCAAAGAAGCTTTATACTGTAAAACCAATGTAAAATGTGAAAAGTAGTAGATAAGCACACCCTGGAGCAACTGTATGTCCATGTCACTGTATAAATAAATAAGATTTTCTAGGGACCCTTCTCTGACTTCTCAGAATTGTTTTAAAAATGCTAGTCAAATGGCAGATAAAATCGACCTTGATGGAAATTATTTACCTTTGCAATGTCTCTCATAAAAGAATTACAAGAAAATAATCATAGAGCCGGAAACAAAGCACTATATCCAGTAATATTTTTGTGTAAGATTTTGTGAAGAGGGATTTGGGTGGAATTTAGGCCTCCGTGTATAAAAACACCCTGGTGGCTGATGCTGCTGCAGTAAGGACTTGACTATTTGACTTCAGTTGTGTCCTTGTGTATGGCCAGAACTGACCTAGCTTTGGCAAGGCTGTGCAGGTCTATGCCCAGCCATGACTGAGATCCAGAAATGAGTTGTCCTGCTTGAATACATTGAAAGGAAATCCCTGGAAATGCTTGCCTTGCAGGCATTAGAGGCTGTAGAGTACTTAAATAATCACAAAACGAAGTAGTGGCTAGTAGGATTTTGTAGAGTAATGGTTACTTATGGCACGGCATTTGTCACTTACCATGTAATTTTTCCCTGCACTATTTCTATGTTTTCTGTACTTGATTTGGTTAGTGGACAAGGCAGACCCTGCCCAGTACAGAACAGGGACCAGAACACATGCCTGCCCCTTCTAGGTGGGCATCAGCTTTGTGTCTGTCCTTTCTGGCTCACTGAATTCTCCATTGCTGCCCAGCACTGTAACTTTAGCAGGCATATGGGGATGGTCCACCACCCCAGCGCAGGCAGGTGGTGAGGCTAGGAGGGGAAATGCTGATAAAGGAATGAAGTGTGTTTTCCCCACCAGCCTTGCCTAACCCAAAAGAAGTTCTCTTATGGCTTCAAGTGTTTGGTTAATTGCAGAGGACTAACTTGCTAGGAAGGTGATAGAGGTGGTAATTGGAAATGATAGGATGAGAATTTAACTGTATGTGTTTTCTTTGATCAGTCAAAGTATTATTTTCCTTCAATTAAGCCTGTTAATTGTGGCATGCAGGTGAGCCGAGGCATGTAGGCAGAGGTTATATCTTTTATTAGAATAACCAATGTCACTACTAAAAGCTCATAGTTAAGTATTATGATGGGAACTCATACCTAGTTTTAGTTTAAATGACTGAAGGTTAATATATTAAAGGGGAGCAACGATGTACTCGCGTGGGTGACCTACAGTCATAAAGGAGTCTATTTCATTTCTCACTGTCTGACAGAATTTCTTTGCATGCTAATTTTGTAGAAAGTTCATTAAACCAACCTGTTGTATGGCTGATGGATCAGCATACAGCTGTGTTCTGTTCAGGTCTTGCATTTCTTCCTGCTTACAAAGCCTTTCTAACAGTAACTTTTTGCCTTCTGTTACTGTGTGCACTCTCTCTGTTAATAGTTTTTGGAAGTGGAGTATGGTGTTTTCAGAAGCACTTTTCTTAAGTGGAACAGGTGACACCTCTGTGGACAAAAGCAAAGGATGTAGTTAGAGTGCAGAAGTCAATGAACTGCTGATGCTGAAGTTTAGCACGTGCTAGATTTTCCCAATGCTGTCCTTCTGTTACACTCTCTTGGCAGGCGTTGCCTGGTGTTGTGTAAGGGGTCATTGTATAACGGCGGGTAGGAATGAAGCAGTCCTTGTAAAAATCACTCATGTTTGAAACTTTCAGCTTTGCCTAACTACTGTGTTCTGCAAGACATACTTATCTAATAAGCAATAAATGAAAGTATATTTAATCACACAGAGTTAGTCCTGTGTGATTACACACACGGTTTGTGAAACAACACACATAGTTTGTGATGGTGTACTGTGCAGGCTGAATTCAGAAATGTTGTGGTGTTCAGATCTGTTTGTGTTCATCTGTCTGTAGACAAGATATCATTTTAGTATTAAAAATAGGGGTAGCCTCCTCAAAACTAAGTTTGTCATCCCTCATTGTTGATCTTTTTGATTTTTTAGGGTCTGACAATTCTGCCAGGAAGAAAAATAAGCTCCTGACCTTTCCTATTTTGGATTGCATGCTGCATATTTCTATCCATCCCTTCATTTTTCTCTCCCAGTGATTCTATACCATATCTTCTCTTTGGAGTAGCTGTCTTAACCTGTTTTCTCTTGTACAACATGTTAGACATGTCTAAACATGTGATTCTCCTCTCATTTACTGACACATAGTATAATATGAGGAAACCACAGACACAACTGTGATACTATCCCTATTCTCCTCTGAGCAACACAGGTAATTAAGAAATCTTCTTTTTAAAATCTTTTAATCTTTTCCTTGCACTTGATTCTTATAAATCAAAGTATTTCCTGATGTTTACCTCATTTACAGCAGGATGAGGATTGAAATAAAGAAATCGCAGTTTTTCTTAGGCCCGCATTTTTATCAGGACTCTTCTTTTGCAGATTCTTGAGAGTGAGAGAAGAATGTTGTTTTGGAGCTTGGTGTTTAATTGTAGGATTATTTTTTTAACTGTTTTAGTACTGGAAGCTAGAATCTGGCATCCCATTTAACAGGAGTGTATAGATGCTTTAAAAAGTCAGGGGTTCTTACCATCAGTCCATGTTTTCCTCTTGATACCCAAGGATCCTGTGTTTGCTGTAACATCTCCCACTGAAACTTAGACGAGAAAAACAAAGTTTTAAGTATTTTGCAGAGATTCTCAAAGCACAGTTGGTCACACACCAAAAAGCTTTATACTACAAAAGCAAATGCATTGGGACAAGTGACCCGCAGCAATGAGAATCTCCTAGAAAAGTTAGGTGCTGGGTTGGCATACAAAATCAGGGTGGAGAAACATTTATTTGGCAGATGCCTTGAGCAGCTTAATAACTAAAGCTTCTTTTCTGAAAAGTTATTGTTTTACTATCTCCTATATCAGCATTCACAGCACATATTACACAGTCCTTTTCCAGCATGCTAAAATGTAAAACAGCCAGGTTGGCTCAAATATTCCTGGTGTTGACAAATTCCATTCACGGAAAGCAGATTGAGCAGTAATATCTTCAGTTTCTGGATTTGCAATTTGTGCCTTAAGAATGTAATTGAGCACAAGAATGAGGCAGGTGAGAAGCAGTGGTGTCATCCCATGACTGTGGGGATGTCACTCCAGCCTAAACTAATGTCACCACCATACGGTGCCCTTGGACACCTCGTTAGGGCTCTGATTAATGAGTGAGGACAGCTGGCTTAAGGATAGCTCCAGCGGTTTCTGCTCAAGCTATCCTCCTGGCCTCTGCTGCAGAAATGGTTCAAGTCCACAACTAACATTTGTGATATTGCAAATTATTATCTAACATATTGAGAAAAACCAGAATTAGTTCTGGTTTACCACAACTCACTGAGCTCTGAGCTGCAGTGTTTAAGTTGCTTCTACAAGAGCATCTGATCTGCCTGCAGCAGGGGCAGGTGACCGTGAGAGCCAGAGCAGTCGCCCAGTCATGAGAACCCTTACGGCAGAGACAAGGCTAGCTGTGGAGTTCCTAGATCAGAGGTTTGTTGTTACTAAAATAGATGCAAACTCTATTTAGAAAACAGATTCTGCTTTACCAAAATTAATATAATAATTACAAGTGCTCAAATAAACATCGCTGCCCTGGATTTTTCTCTCTCTTGATTGTGGTGTGAATTGAATTAATGAAGTTTGCTGTTTTGGAGTCTTTGCACTTGATTGTTGCAGATTCTGCAGTTCTAACTGGTATGGGTTTGCAGTTCTCTGTCCATAGTACTTTGCAAGTCTGCTTGATCACCTCTAAAACCTCTGACGTTTTCTAGCACCATTTCACTGTATCTCATTTAAGCTTCCAAAAGCACAAAGATTCTCCCATAATATTGAACACTTAGGTGTTTTCACTTTTTGTTAATGTTCTCACTTCTAAACTCCTCCAAAGACCATTTCTGTTTGCTGAGCATTGCCTACTTGACCACACAAATACAGGTTCTTCAATTACTTTCCCTTCCCATTCTGGCCACATATTTCACCCCTACAGCATGGGTCAACAAGCAACTTTAAGTTTCATTTTAATCGCTTTATCTCATCACTGAAGGTTTTAGTACCTGATAGGAGACTTGAACTTTCACATCCCCAGCCCGAGGGACCCAGAGGCTGTCTTCTTAAGATACAGTCAACTTCATCGTAAAATCTCATTTTTCTTCTGGGATTACCAAGATGCTCATTTTCCTTCTGCAGCGCGCGGTATTCATATTTTAGGTTCTTGTACTTTGTACGACATTGTTTCCAGTCTCTGTCTATACCACGTTTCATTAACCTTCTGGCAATTTCCTCAAATATTTCTTTATTTCTTGTGGCCCCTTCAAGCATTTGTTGTATCTTTTCATCTGACCATATGTTTATCAGAGCTCTGACTTCATTATCACTCCAGTGTTTGCCTGCTCCAGTATCATTAACTGTAATAACTTTAAAGGGATTCTGTGTTTCTTCCAAGGGAATGTGATTTTCTGAAAATATAAATGAAACAACAACTGAGCATTGCCGAATATACATATATTAAAGTGTAATTGTAGCTAATGATATAGTAACAAGCTGAAGGATTAAATGTTTATAATAATCTCTTGTTATGAAAATCTTTTAACTTTGCAATGTTAATATCCATACATGATAACATTTTGATTAAGTACGCAAAATATGTAGCAAGTGAAATCTCTTGTTTCTCCAAGGCATATAAAATTCCACATTTTCTCAGTGTAATTTTGTTGCTGCTGTTGTCAAATTAGACAGATGTATCCCAGTGCTACATGCAGGAAAGCAATAGGCCTTAAGCTTTAAAAGCAACAATATATCATCAGTGATAAGAAAATGTCTTTCCAGTGCAGTTTCAAATTAGAATGGCAAGGCAAAATATCATACAAATGAAAATGCTATTGGGAATTCAATAGAAGAAAAAAATCTTGCCTACATATTCGGAAATAGGCAGATGCTGCTCATCAGATAAATATAGAATGCAAAGTTGAACTACATTATTAATGCAAGGTTTGCTCATGACAGGGAATAGAGCTATGAAATTAGTTTTTAAGTTTAGTGATAAAGCTAGACTGGAGTCAGAAGTAGAAAAGTAGAGCTGTGTTTACAGTGGAGATCTGGGTGCTACAGTTTTGGTACTGAAATTACAGTGTGATTTTGTTTCAGAATAAATGCATGGAAATTAATACTCACCTGACCCGACTATCCGTTTTGCTACTGGCGTACAAGATCTGTCTTCTGAGGTAGTGCTTATAGAATCATCATCTATAGAAACAGTTTTAAATAAAATAGACCTGGATTTAGACAAATAAATTGCTAATATTATTGCCATCCTCTGCAGGTGACACTATCTTCAATTAAAAATGTCGTAACCCATTACTGTAACCCATTAGTTCTAACAAGTCTTCTATCACATACCTCCCTAAATCAAATTGTTTATTGGCATTTCTCACAAGCCCTATCTTTCTTTCTGCCCCTACATTCCCCAAAAGGTAGCAACACGAATTTAAAATACTTGATTAAGCACATAGGCCTATGTGGATGGTTTCTATCTCGCATGTAAGTCAATTTGCATAACGTGTTTGTACACCTCAATTAGCACAGGTGTGCCTTCCAGATGTGGGGTAGGGCAGGCTCGGGGAGGCTCTGGGGCCATTTGTACGGGCACATGTCTGCGGATTCACTCCAGCCGAGCAGGGCTTGGACGGCAGCCCTTCCCTTCATGGGGCCATGTGATCCACCCTGCTGATGACATGGAATGAGCAGGGACTTGGGCCCTAGAAGGCCACTGTCCCCTCTCAAGTCTGGGAGCTGTGCAGGTGGTTTGGATGTGATGAGGAATGAGAGGCACAGGAGCCTGCCGCAAACCTGCATGCAGTGTGACTGCGAAGAAACTGAAAAGAGACCTTCCCTCCTTATTCCTACCCATTCCCCTCTATTCAGGACTCCGTTTAACCACAAAAAAAAAGTGGTTTCAAGTCCATTTTAGTAAGTTACCATGGTGGGTTTCAAAGCTGGGCTCTGAGGTGTGCCTTTCCCTGATCCCGGGAGCCAGGGCAGGTCGGGATGCTAGGCTTTGCTGGGGAAGGTTGCATCCTTTTACCTTCCATTAGCAGACAGTTGTGTGTGTTTACTTTTGGGTGAAAGGCTAGTCTCTGATACAGAGCTTTTATTATGGAGATAACAGAAGCAAAAGAAAAATCGGAAAGTAAACAATTCATTAATGCTTTTGTGGAAATCTTTAGCCTCAGCTTAAATTGCACTTCCTATATGTAGGGATGGCTTTATCCAAAACTTTTCTGTGTGGCTTAAATGACACAACAGGGAAGACAGAAGGACTATTTTTCATTCTACCAGCATCTGAGTTATCTTCAAAATTCCATCCTTACCAGGACAGAAACATCATTATATTATTTTTTATGCATGTCTACGTGCCAGGTTTTTTTCCTTCTGCAGAGCTGAGACTATAATAGATTTGCACTCTTTCACAGCATAAAAACTATTCCCTTCAGAAGGAAAATTCAGGAGCCCTCAGAATCCTGGAAATCATCTATTTCGCAGCTCTGCTGGCTTTGGGCTTATTTCCTCATGCTTCTCCGAGGCTGAAAGTTCACTTTTGTGTGGAATTACTTTCTGGGTTGGGAGGGAGAAAAAGACCAGTTCCCAGCATTTTGGTAGGGGATGTCATACACCAATTATCTTTAATACAGTTTTTGGTAAAGGGTAGAAGTAAATATTGCTCAGGTTTTGAAAAACTGAGTGTATGGTTTAGACTCTGTTAGAAAGAAGAGATTGTTGGTAAATAAGCAGTGGTTCTTTTGATGTACTTTCTATAATGGTACTTGCTAACATATGCACAGAGTAGTACTTGGAATTCGTATCTGCTTTATAATTTGCTTTCTCTTAAGTGATTTGGTAAATACCTGTTTTCATAAACCATAACCAGGAATAAATTTGATACCTATGGAAAACTTAGAATCAGGAATTATAGTTTCATTAAGTGTATGATTTACTTGGTACTAGAAAAAAAGTGTTTTTTCATAAATAGGCTACCCAATAACTCTTAAGAAAATTTTCCCATCTTCCTTTAACACTTGGAGCTATTGGAAAAACAATTTTGGGCCAAAATGAAGCAGGAGTTTGTTTTTTTTTTTTACACTATAACCAAAAGAATGCATGGCTTTCATTTATGTGCTCATTCTCTCGATCATGCTGGCTCTCTAATCTCTTTCTGCCTTTGGCAATGGCACTTGTGTTCTGCTGACTTGCGTGATTGCTATCCTCAACTGGGTATTACATGACAGGAACAGGGAATTCGCGTGTATAAGGCAGTCGATTCGCACAACATTTTATCCTGTGTCATTGTGTATGAACTCTTCTCTTTGCATTAAGTGTGACTTCGCTGTCTCTGAACTTTCAGGGACACAGATTTGCTTTATCCTCAACGTAACTTGTGTTCCTGCGTGTCATTGCTGTGGTGGCATTGCTCTGATGTTGTCCTCAGTGCCATATGCCTTACAGTTGTCTTTCATAATCAAGATCAGCATATGCAAACAGTTGTAAAAGCTGTGTTGGGTAGGGTGTCTCAGCACCCAAACTCCCGATAACATAATTGCTGAGAAGGAAACTCTGGATCAGAGAAATATTGATGCATACAATAGAAATATTCTTAGGGTAGAAACTTTCATTGTAAAAGGGCAAAGAATTGTTCACAGAATCTTTATAATAGTCTTTTTTATTCTTTCCATTAATTTCTGGCTGTAAACAGCACTACTGTAAAGTATACTTTGATCTAGGCTGTCAGGTCAATAGATTTTAATGTAATGGTTATTTCCTCTGATGCCTTTTTTTCACAACCTTCCATGGCTCTATGCTCATTTATTCAAGAAGATTTATATCCCTACTGTATTCTAATGATTCTAATGTTAAATTTTAACACTTTTAATAAAACAAATCTTCTCCTGAATACTTGTCCTTGAATGTATGACTTCTACATATTGCTGAGGCTCTGATTTCAGTTTAACTTATAAAATAATTCAGAATATTTATGGCAGTTGTTTGATAATGAATGGTCTGAAATTAAATGCACTGTCATGAAGCAGTCTGAAGAAACAGACACGACATAAAATGTTCAGTGTTTCTGAGGCAGCTATTTAGCTCTCCAGTTTATCACTTCTAACAACTGTGTATGAGAAAGAGCAGTATTTATGTCATAATCAAACGCAGACTTATCACATCTAGCATAATGAGGAGTATGATGTCTGGGAAAATAGGATCTTGTTATTAACTGGGGGAGGGAGAAATAAGTTTATGCATTTTTGCAATCTGAAATCAAACAAAACCCAGATTTTATCTTAACCTAGAAGTAGAATGAGTATAATGTGCAGGAATAACACACGAACCTTAGAAACCTGCAGTTGCTAGTAAAGTACAATGTGCTGTTACAACCATCAAGACACAGAGTCTTGACCTACCTATGTCAATCATCTCCTTCTTTATTTGTGTAACTCCTGGAGCTGCCAGGGCGGAGCTGGCAAAGTCCCCATCATCTTCAAGGATTTCTGTAAAAAAAAAATAACGTAGAGAGTTCTTATTAACTAAACAGGCCTTGAGTTATGTCTTGAGGATCACTAACTTCAGACTGCCATTAATGATAACTGTTGTTAAAGATTTAATCTCGTAATACATCAAAGCTGCCATCAAAGCTGTCCGAAGCGATAGGACAAGAGGTGATGGTTTTAAACTAAAAGAAGGTAGATTTAGACTGAGGAAAAGGTTTTTTACGATGAGGGTGATGAAACACTGGCACAGGTTGCCCAGAGAGGTGGTAGATGCCCCATCCCTGGAAACATCCCAAGGTCAGGTTGGACAGGTCTCTGAGCAACTGATCTAGTTGAAGATGTTCCTGCTTATTGCAGGGGGGTGGGACTAGATGACCTTTAAATGTCCCTTCCAACCCAAACTATTCTAAAAAGCAGTGGGTTTAAGAGCAGAGTTTATACACTTACATATTAAAATAAATCAAGAACACCCCCTAACAGTTGCATAAGTTTATGAATTAAATATGCAAAGTCTTAAGTTATTTAAACCTGGATCAGGCTTTGTAGAATGGTTTGCTGATTGTGGCTGTAAGGTATGTAGTAACTGGTGAACATCTACGCAGTAGAAGCAGCAAGATGATGACTTTCATAAGGGGTGCTTTAATACGTACTGAAATTACTGAAAGACTCCCAAGTGGCTGATGCCAAAAGTCACTGAATTAGCCCCAAAAGGGGCAAGGGTCCTGACATTGCATCAGGGTGCTGTGCCTGGACAATTGATCTGCAAGGCTGTCTGTCTGCATGATAAAGACAAAGTACTAAATGCCTGTCCTCAGAGCGTACCCTCTGCTGTGGCTTGGCGGGGTGGACAGCACAGAGCAGGGTGACAGAGGTGTCCCTGGGCTCCACTCCATGGGGAGGAGAGCTCTGCTCCTCTGCCATTGGCTCGCTGGTGTTTCAGGGAGAAATCCACCCCTCCGCCCTGGGATGGACAGGTGGATGATGCAAGTGGTCTCTCCAATCCTCATTTCCAGGTGAGGTCACTGCTGTACAGAGATTAAATGGTGAAGGCCACACTGCAGATCGATGACAGCAGTTTCTGGCTCCTGGCCTGTTCTCAGTCCATTCAAGAATATTGTCCCTAAACATTGAGCAATAATCTAGAGCCATTTTATTAAAAATTACCCCCCAAATCAATACGGCCTTGTTTGGATTAGACGTTCTTTATGATGTGACCAGCATCATGTGCCTTTTTATTTATTTTTTTTTCTTTGGCAAGCCAGGAATGTGGGTAGGGAGCCTGGCTTTTTTTCTAAGCCACTGTTCAGCGTTTTTGGAGGGAGGGCATGAGGAGAGCCAGATGGAGCCAAAGAGAACAAACCATCGACAGTTTCTGGCATGGCTAAAACACAGTGGCTCCGTCCACATTGTTTAGTGAAGCTATAGACGGTTGCCAGCAAATATGTTTAATCTCTGCTTTGTGTTTGAAGCATTGCTCACAAGGCCACCAGAGCAATGCTGTTGCAGTCTTTCCTTGTACCCGCTCAGACTGATACAAGCTCTGTTCTCTTTTGGCACTCTGTCACTGTCACTATTTATCCCATTTTCTGGCTCTCGAGGCAAGATTAGTAATTTGTCTCCTAATCCTTTCTCTCATGTGTGTCTTGTATATTGTAAAAGGGGAGTGGGGAATGTCAAAGCTAGGGAAATTCTTTCAGTGTGTGGCCTGTATTTACTCTCCCAACAGTTTGCAGAGTTGCTGCCATCTCTCCTGCAGATCTGTGAGACTGGATGCAGGCGGTTCTGGATGCACAGATAGGAGTTTGTGTCCGTGGCTCAAGTATGCCTTGGGCTAAGCCAGTGAATAATAAAGAACTTTTGCTTTTGCACATCTCTGAAACACTGCTTCACACCAGCCTAGGGCATATGTATCTTCGGAACTTATATCTGTACATTTTAAAATTCTAAGCATGCAGCAGTAAGTGTTCAAGCCAACATAAGTGCCTGAGTATGTACCAACTTAAGATCTTAACTTTAAACAACAGATTTTTTAAAATTCCCTTGATTAGGAATGTATCTTGGTGGTGTCATGACTTATTCCAAATTTGTTCTGAGAGGGACATATAGTAAAGTATGGGGGGCACCAGAAATCCTAAAAAAATAATGACAAGAAAAGTAATTTGTTTAAAACAAAATACTTGCTGTAAATTTTTTTTAAGAACATCAGGCTACTGGCATTCCTTAGAATCTTGTTTTCATCTCCACGGTTGTTCTCTGGCACTTCAGATTTAATCAAACACCTGTATACAGTCTGTGGTCATACTGCAAAGTCTGACACATGTGGAATGTACATGTAGATGGAGTTTGAATTGACTGACTGCTGTGCTAACTGAAGCAACTGGATATTCTGAACAGATTTCTGGAATTAACTGTCCTTAAAAGTGATCCCATGAAATAGAAAACATGAGTCAAAATGGCTAAATTAAGATTTTATTTCCAGATTGATTTAATATGGGTATTTTTTACCAGAAAAGAGAAGAATTTACAGTGACGCTAGCCTCTCCTAGGCTGCTTTTGCTAAAAATGAAATGGGTTTGTGATTGCTATGATGCTCTTGCACCCTCTGCAGGCCAGCCTGCTGAGAAAACTACTCCAGGGCAGTGCTGCCAGAGAAACTGCAGTAAACTGTTACAGTCTGTAGAAGAATGTATAAGGATTTATTTACCTCCGGCTTTTCCTTCGTGGTTGGGCATTTGCTGCTCTTTGAGGAGTGAATACATGTGGGCAGAGGAGAAAAACAATCCCATGAAACATTAAATAACTAGGTATTTTCCTGAAACTGGTGCATTTGTCTTCTGAGTAATAACATTTTAATTTTTTCCTTACTAGAGTACGGCAAACCCGATGGAACGGTTTGTAAAGTTTGTCAGTGGTGACAGTGTTATGTGGTTGATAACAGAGATCCACACGTAAGATCGCGAGAAGCACATGCGCTTCTCAGGGAGCTTCTGCACCTCTGTGTATTTACAAAGCTGTGTTTGCCAGAAAGCAGACGTCTGCCCAGGCTAGCTAGTATATTTCTAGACAAGTGTATGCATAACTCTGACTGCAGAGTACATTAACTCCATGTACTAATTAGGAAGATACCCTGATACAAGGTTAACAGAATCTCTTAAATTCTTATTTTTCTCGAATTATTTTTTTTACCAATTTTTTTTAGTCACATGAGTATGAATATATAAATTATAATTACATGCCTGTTGAGAAACAGTTTTCTACAGAAGTTCTGTTGAATATGGAGTAGTCCTTAAGAAGTCACATCCTAAAGGCTATCGATTGTCAGACACCTACTGATATCTAAGAACCACTGTAATATAGTGTCCCTGCCTGACTGTCTTTTTCGCTATTTACCAGCAAGTAAATTTGTGAATATAAAGGTACATACAATCACCTTACTTACCAGTTTCACACTTTGAATTTATTTGAACTGTCTAGGAAGCGTGTACCACAATTAGAGAATAAAGGGTCTCCATGGTATTGTAACATAAAAAGTGTGCATCTTTTCTCTGCTCTGTATAATGCCTAATTACGTTACCACTAATAACATTAAAGTCTTGGTGTTTTTTACCACCTGTGATAAATTTATTCGACGATTGTTCATTTGGGAATGAGGGAAAGAATTTTGGAAACTGAAACTGCATCTCTTCATGATGCAGTGCTGTGGTTTTGCCTTTTTTTCCCCACAGATGTTTGAACAGTAGTCCTTAGAGTGGATAGGCTTCTGAAAAACTTGCTATTTTAATCTTTCTCCACAAAATCAGAGTGCAATTACAATTACCCAAAACAAACAAAATATGCAGTTAAAATACATACATTTGACAAGGGAAATGGTAACCAAGGTAAGCTATCGACGTCTAACACCTAACACTTATCCTAAAGGACTGATAAAGTGTCAAAAACGAGTACTCAAAACTTTAAGCATTCCGTTAACTTTATCTTAAATAACTCATTTGGAAGATTGCAGTCCAAAAAGTTACAATATCACACAGCTGCAGGCAACTGCAAACTATGTCAAATGACAGTTTAGTGGCACTGCTGAAGCTATGTATTATTACAGTGTCTTACAACTGTTTGTGCATATGTTGGAATTTTAGTTACTGGCTGGGAGAAATGGAATTTTATGCATTTTACAAGTAGTTTTAATTGGATCCCACAAAGTACCATTTGTGATTTCTTACATATTTTGTCTCTCTCAAAATGAGGTCCCTATGTAGGCAATGCACTTTTCATGACAATCTGTTTTTCTCTAATGAATGCCTCAAGTGCCTATGGTGATTTAGTAAAAGGCCAGTTACATATTTCTTTATTAGTAAATTTAAATTAATAAATGTAATTGCTCTTGAATGGTAAAACAACACTACTGTCCACTGTACCTCAAATTACCTCTCATGATCAACCATGGCTTTACTTACTTGTCATGGCTGCTTCTTTTGCTACATGCAGAGCTGCCAGATTCTGTATTTACAGTAACATCATCTGTCAGAAGATTTTTAATTTGACATTAAAATCTTCCAAGTTCACGTTAGACCATTTTAAATTCTGTAGGATTACTCCACAATGCCTAATTTAGACCACACATTCTGGCTTATGCTACTGAAAGAGATTGTGAAGTCCTCTGCTGTGGACCGTCAAGCCCATTAGTCTTCGAAACTTTCATGTGCCTCTACCTGAATGTTAAATTTCCACTTCCCCTGAAATTTATGCTTTCCGGTGTAAAACTTTTTTGTTTTTAAACAGTGTATGACCTTCACATTCAGTGCTAGTAGTGACACTCTTAAATGAAGTTTTCATCCCCTGACATAAGAGTTTACACAATTATATTAAATACTGATCACATTCTATTGTGAAAAAATGCTGTATTAGTTTATGCACAGGAGACTGAACAATTCTAATCCTTGGGAAGATACAGTTAAAGTAAATGCAGTAATACATTGCACTCAACTTGCTTAGACCAATAGTTTCTTCTTTAGATCTTGGGTCACAAATCTTTGAAAAGATTACTTACTAGACTGTTTATATCAAATTTGGCAGAGCGTTGTAAATGTGCAAGTATGCCTGTATTTATTGAAAGTAACGTCATAACACTATGACGTTATCACCTGCTTAAAAGTTCTTTAGGCCTCTGCATTTTCTAACCATCATTACAATGTGGGCTTACTTTAGAAATCCATCTTAACTTACTAAATTTAGAGTTTTATATATTATAGAAGACTTTTCAGTTTACCTGAGTCAGAAACTTTCTTTATATCTGCAACCCGTAGGTCTTCTGACATATTACTAACAGAGTCCTCTTCACCTGGGTCTCCAGGCATTTCTGCGTAAATAATGCTATGTTAATTAGGGCACCGCATTTGTGTACTACATAACAACAGCTGTGCTGTGTCAAATCATAAGATCCATCCAACCCAGGATGCTCCTTATGCCAGCAAGCACTAAGTAGTAGATGCATTAGTGAAGAGCAACTATTCCCCCAAAATGCTCTTGTAGTTTTCAGTCAGAGATGGTCTCTGTGTTATATCTTTCTTGACTTCTTCCATTACTTTACTAACTTCTAGTCTTATATTTGGCCACCATAATATCATCCTCTGTGTAGGATTCTTACTGTGTAATAGTTTTATGTTTAATTCTGTTCTTAAACAACAGGCCTGTTTCTGGTTGTACATACCAAGAAAAAATGTTTTAACTCCTAGGTAGCATAGGTTTATCAGCCTACTCTAATTCTGCATTGATCCATCCATTACCAAGTTATTTGTCAATAACCGCACAAAAATAAAGGCAAGCTCTGACAGCATTCTTGATGCTATTCCTTTTGCTATTTTCACAATAGTTGTCTCACTAGTTTGGGAGTCTTGCTCCAAAGGCCAGTAAGATGGGGCTACTGGGGACCATAAGAGAAAGACAGTTTAAATGTTAATTTTTTAATTAACGTCTACAACTACATACTTCTTTTGCTCAATGTCTTCATTTTTCCAGTAACACAGTCTCACCATCTCTCTCATCTATTTTTTTAGCTAAGTCGGAAAGTCTCTTCTGCCACGACTTTGACTGGAATGATCTCTCTGTATCACTTCATCTTATCCTATGTCTTCACCTTTTTTTCCCTCTTTTTGTTTCTCAATTCTATTAAAAAAAGAATCATTCGGGGTTGGAACTAGATGATCTTTAAGGTCCCTTCCAACCCGAACCATTCTGTGATTCTGAAAGATTAGGTTATAATGTAAAGTGAACAATTGGACAAAATAATAAATTTACATTCATCATCCCCGCCACTCCCCCACCCCCAGGAAAGTGGTTAATCTAGGTGGTTGCTTTTTTTGGGGTTTTTTGGTACTCTTAAGGTCTCTCTAGAGCTGGAAGACTAAAAATTTTAACTGATATATGGGTATGAAGTACTTACCTACGGAGTCCTTTTCTGATTTTGCTTCTGTCCATTCTGGAGGCCTCTCACTTTCATCATTATCTGATTTACTTGCTTGTTCCATGGTGCTGTGCCCCAGAATAGCATCCAGTTCATTAAAAAATTTCATACTTTTACTGGAAATCCCTGAGTCTTGGGCACTTTTTACGCTCTTGTATTCATGTTTCAGATTTTTATATTTTGTCCTGCACTGCTTCCAGTCCCTGTCAATTCCGAACTTTTGAAGTCTAGCAGCAACCTGTTCAAATATTCTTTTATTTCTCACTGTCCCCTCCAGTTGTTGCTGGATAGTTTTGTCTGACCATATGCGTATCAAAGCTCTGACTTCATTAACAGTCCAGTGTTTTCCTCCTTCATTTGCTACTGTTGGAATAAAAGCCGGTGTTTTGGAAGCCTCTGTTGCTGCTGTTGCATGACCTGCATCACGTGGGGTAGGGGAGAGACACAGACATGGGTTACCTGCATTGGGTGGTCGGGGTGGGGAAAGGACAGAAAGAATGAGAATGAAGTATGTTATTTCCTAATGATTTGTCTCTCCAGAGAAAGACGGAACAGAGGTGGCATTAAAATCAAGCTATTGGTTATTAATTTGTCGGTGTTTTTGTTAATTCTGACATCATTTTTGCCTTCTCCTGAAAACCAATATTAAGATAGTGCATGTACATTTAATTGACCTAAGAGGAACATTTCTTTCTTCAGTGCCCTAATACACTAAACTTTTACTTGTAACACCTTTGAGAATAACCGATGAGCTGTGCTGTCCTTCAGACTTTAGCGAGGAGAAGAGTCCTCTTTGGAAGATATGAAGCGCTGCGTTAGCACAATGATAAATTAGGCCCTGAGTCACTGACATGAGCATCAAGCCTTAACTTTCTGCATTCATGCCATACTTTTGGGTTTACACACACGCAGAACTTTAAACTGGGCAGGGGTCTGAAAAATCCGATCCTTAACTCTTAACAAAGCTCCCTTTTGTTGGGGAGCTGAGGAATGGAGACTTCTGCCTTAAGTCACACAAGCATATTTGTGTGATAACGAATCCAGTTCTCATAGTACCTCCCCCTTTCTCAGAGCGGGTCAATCAAAAATATTTGGTTTTTTTTTAACTAAAAAATAAAGTTTGAGTTGTCTTACTCTGCAAAACTTTGTTTTTTAGTATTAGGAGGTAAACGATGCCATGCAATTACTTAAAACTGATATACGATCTCTTGCAATTTTTTTAATGTTTCCTTGTTTCTAATTATGAATTTGCTTTAGGATTTCCTTTTGATTACCAAATTAGTTTGGAAAGTGGTTTCTCATGCATTTTCTAAATCTTTGCAAAAACAGCTATTTGAGAAAACCCCCACAATTCCAGTGCTTCATCAAAGAGAGCAAACACAAAAGTGCACAGTAACCGACACAGTTTTTTACAATCACACTGAACTGATAAATGCCTTTGCCAGTGTCTTATTCTACAAGGGCAAGCCAGGTTACAAAGTTTGGATACTTAATAGTCACTGAGCTTTGTGTGATGGCAAAAATACCTGGCCTTTGCTTGTACATAGAGCTTCAGTCAAGTGTAGTTGTATATAATAACCCGTCTGGGGACAAACCTGCCCTAGATAGACGCGTTCTTTGCTAGTCTCTGTAAGTCATTCTAGTTGCGAAAAAGGTGTACTAACAGATACCCGTTTTTTCCCTGTTAGTCCTGTGTTAATTGTGACTCTGCAGCAGCCAGCTCACCGATGCGCTGTTGAGGAGGGTAATTTTCAGGGAGCATATCAATTATGCTTTCTTCATTTCTTCCTGAGGGAGTGAAAGAAAATGCTTGTTTACAGGTGAAGGCAACCGTAGGAATTGCCACGGTTGTATACCAACATACACCAGTATTGCCCAGCAGTAAGTTCATTTGCAACTGAGCTCACTTTCGGTTGTGGATGTTAGTTCAAATCAGTTCTAGTGACTCGGTGCATTGCTCATTCGTTCTGCTGCACGCAGAGTGGAAAACAGTGGCTTTGTTTGTTCCTCATTCCCTTTAGAAAACATTCTGATTCAAAATATCTCACCCACAAGCACCGCTTTGAAAAAAGTTGTTACAGTCACTGTGAAAATTTCCTTATGTCTCAAATGTATTTTAGCTCTAATTTGTTTTTAAAAATGGTTAAGACAGGATATAGATTAAATTTTGATATGAAAGATGTGTTTATGGCATATTAGATTTTTTTCTAAGCTTCCTCAACATGAGAAATCTGCTGAAATGAAACGAAAATATTACGGAATATAGATACAAAGGGCTCAACTTCTTTTTTTTTTCAGTGGTGTCTGAAATAGTGCCTGTAATCTTAAAACTAAAAAAGGCACTAATGGAAGACATTTTAGTCTCGGTGCATACTTGAGAGTCCACGCAATTGAAGTTATTTTGCTGGCTTTGTATAAAGCAGCTTTCTCAGAATTTAAGATTTTCTTAGCAGGCCAAATGAATCTGCGTGGCAGTGTGTTGCAAGGGCACTGAGTAACACAGACGTATTCCTGTAAAATTTGAATCAGATACTGCAAGAAAAGTTTTGTTTCTATATACGTGCATATAATTCCATGCGAGATTCTTGTCTCTTCCTTTATTTCTTGTTATGCCAGGTAAGAGGGGTGTACTGTGTAAGGTAAAAGCCGCAGGTTTAGCTGGGGCCTTGTTTTCTTCCTGAATACGGCACTTTGGACATTCTGTAGTGAAAATTGTTGTATCTGGACTGGGATGTGTGTTAGGGTATATAAAAAATGGAACGAGCACGTAGGAAATTCAGGACAGTGCTGCTGTTTACCCAGGCAAGGAATCAGCTCATCGGTTGCCTAATTCTGCCTAAAATGCGTCCACGTTTCTCCATTCCCTTTAGCAGCCCCTTTAAGGGGCTCCCACCCAGGATCTCCTTCCTCTTTCTGGCTTGCCAGATTTGTGCTTTTGCTCCGTAATGACTTTCCTGAGCAAAACTACGGGCAGTTTCCAAATGAGTTGTTGTATGGTTGGTTGGACTAAAGCATTGCTGACCACCCCGTGCTTGGAGAGAGGATATGGTTGCTTTGAAGACCACTGCAAATCTGGATTGCTCAGTGGCACAGGTCTGACCTCTGCATCTCTCTCCTGGCTCATGCTTTAAGCAGAAATTACATGACTTAGAGAAAAACCACAAGTTGACAGGGGTATCACACGCTACCATTTGGCATACTTTCCACTAGCATTTAACAAAAGTAATGTGGTTAATGTGGTTGATATGATTAGGCTATAGCATGGGATGTGTTTTGAATGTGAACGGTGGTCATGCAGATGTTATATCATGTACAGTGGTCAGTATCTTGTGATGCGTGAGACCTCTGAGTGCTAAAATTGGGAAGGAGATGGTGCAAAAGTGTGTCTGTTTTAAAACTGTTGATAGAAATAGAATGACAGTGTATTCAAGCTATCAGAAAGTGCTCTGACACCCATGCTGCTTTTTAGTTTTTCATCTTTCTGTGCCATCATACTATACCTAGTTGAACTGGTCTGACATGGGACATAAAAAGTAGTGGATCTCCCGGAGCATCCTCATCATCTTCTAAAGAAACTGTTATTTTACCTGGGAAGGAAAGAGTTTTTAGATGAAAAATAGGTATGGACTAAATTAGCTTAAGTGAAGATGTCCATACACAATGAGAAGATTATTAACTTTGTAATAGCCACACTTAATTTGTAGTTAAATTAAATTTAAAATTAATTTGGCCTGTCCCCATAAGGGGATACAAGTTACAGGACGTAAATTAAATTATTTTATATCTTGCATGTGAAGCCTGTTTGAAATGTATTTTAAAATTCTTGTAGGAACCAACTCGTTTCTAGTGACTTGTATGCTTTTCTGACTCAGTATTTGGGATGGATAGCACATTAAAGGCATAGTTTGAAAGTAGATAATGAAAAGTAAGAGACATATAAATAAAAGGGGACTTTGCACATGGATTCAGATAACCACAAATCATTTATGTAACAAAAAAAAAATATCCAAGAAGAATATTTAGAGAAGAGTGTGAAGAAAACAAGAATGTTCTGCAAAGATTTTTTGAAATCTGTGGAATTCATTAATGGCTTAGGCAAAGCAGGAAAATATTGTGACCAGAGCACAGATGCATTTGTAGCTGATGGGATTCAGTCTAGCTTTTCACAGTACTCCTACATTTGTTTAAAAAGCAATATTATAGGAATTGCTATGTAAGTTAGAAAGCAGCATATATAAGTCAGGTTCTGAATCAGCTTAATTTTCAGAGGACAGACTTTTAAGTTGTTCTATGGTAACAGAACAGGGGTCCGTATTGGGACCAGTACTGTTCACTATCTTTATCATTGACAGAGACAGTGGGATCGAGTGCACCCTGAGCAAATTTGCAGATGACACCAAGCTGAGTGGTGCGGTTGACACACCTGAGGGATGGGATGCCATCCAGAGGGACCTGGACAGTCTCGAGAAGTGGGGCCGTGTGAACCTCATGAGGTTCAACAAGGCCAAGTGCAGGGTACTGCATCTGGGTTGGGGCAACCCCTGGTATCAATACAGGCTGGGGGATTGAGAGCAGCCCTGTCAAGAAGAACTTGGGGGTACTGGGGGGTGAAAAGCTGGACATGAGCTGGCAACGTGCGCTCGCAGCCCAGAAAGGCAACTGCATCCCAGGCTGCATCAAAAGCAGCGTGGGCAGCAGGTCGAGGGAGGTGGTTCTGCTCCTCTCTGGTGAGACCCCACCTGGAGTGCTGCCTCCAGCTCTGGAGCCCTCAGCACAGGAAAGACATAGACCTGTTGGAGCGGGTCCAGAGGAGGCCACAAAAATTTAGAGAGGCATGGAACACCTCTGCTATGAGGAAAGGCTGAGAGAGTTGGGGTTGTTCAGCCTGGAGAAGAGAAGGCTCCGGGGAGACCTTATAGTGGCCTTTCAGTACTTAAAGGGATGGGGAATAATGGGGACAGAGATTTTAGCAGGGCCTTTTGCAACAGGAAAAGGGGTAATGATTTTAAACTAGAAGAGGGAAGATTTAAACTAGTTTTAAGGAATAAATTTTTCCCTATGAGTGTGGTGAAACACTGGCCCAGGATGCCCAGAGAGGTGGTAGATGCTCCATCCCTGGAAACATTCCAGCTCAGGTTGGACGGGGCTCTGAGCAACTGATCTAGTTGAAGATGTCCCTGCTCATTGCAGGGGGGTGGGACTAGATGACCTTTAAATGTCCCTTCCAACCCAAGCTAGTCAATGATTTGATGATTCTAATATGCTGCATTCAATGTCCCATGTTGACAGGAGGTCTGAAATGTTGATTCACTGTGTGGGGAGTTGACCTACTGCCAGCTCCAGCCAGGCAGGTCACAAAGATCAAAGCTACCTGTTCGCAGGTCCTGCAGGAGTTTGTCATGAGGAACAGTAACAAGGTGCGGTTAGGATGCAACCTGGTATCCCTGACGTAGGTGAAACCAAAAACCACCTTTGAAAACATTATCCTAAATCCTCCTGGCTTTCAGCAAGGCTCAGAATGACTCATAGATGCCTGATCTCCGACTGGTCCCAGCTGTCCTCCTCGCTTCCCTGCCCGGAGCTGCTGCTGCCCACTGGGGCCAGGCTACGGGAGGGAAGGAGAGAAGGAAGATGCGCCCCTGCCTCCACCTCCCACCCCAGGACAGGCGTTCCAGCTGCTTATTAGCTGCAGGGCAAACTATGGAGAGAGGAAAGAACATCTCTCTTGGAAGGCTGCTGAGTGTGCCAGGGGTACTAGGATGAGCAAGTTTAATTACATTGTAATATTAGAAAGAAAAAAAAATATTTTAAGTAAATAAGAACAGTTAAACACAAAATGATGTTAGAATATTTGATGAGGCAATAAAAGCATATGATGAGCAAAACCGTTACTCAATAAGACCACTGCACACTTATTAAAAAAATATGTATATAAAATACTTGTCAATGACATTTTTAAAGTCCAGATGTGAAAAACTATGTATGAATGGCATTTTCAAGTCAGCATTTCTGAAGGATTTTTTTGCATTTCTAGTAGCTGTCTGAGTTTTGTACCTATGGTAATACTGTCATTGCTGATGCATTTCTGCTCAGGCTTGGTATTTTTTCTGCATTTGTTGTGGTAAAGTGAAAGCCAAGGAAAGTGACAGTGTGTTAATATTTAAACATAAAGAGAGTAACTTAACATGAATTACTAGGCGAACTTTACTTTTGTAAATCCTGTACTCAATTTATTAATACTTGCTTTGACTTGAAACAATCAGAACTGGTTAACAAAATGGGAAGGTCATTCATTTGAACTCTCATGAACGATACCATTTTTCATAGTGCATGGATTTTCTCGGTTGTTGGTTACTGGGATAATAAACTAAACTTTAAGAGAAGATAACATGTTGAGTTGTAACTTTTTTAATGATTATTTAAGCTACAACTCTGTGTTTGCCTCTCAAAACATGTATTTTGGGAGGATAACAGGAACATCTCTGACTTGCACTGCTGTGTGTGGTTATACAAAAAGTGTCTTTCCATGAAGGAGCTGGGAATTTTGTGTGTGTTGCTGCCAAGTTTGTCCCGAGACCCTCTCACTTAGATTTGATTGGGATTTTCAGTATTAATTCCTTCAATTACACTTTCAGAAGAAAACTGATTTTACAAGATATGAAGAATAAACTCAGGGAAACACTACAGAAGTACCATTCAGTCCCATGAAAATAGTCTTTTCCTTCCTTCCTTCCCCTCCCTCCCCTTCCCCAGCAATCTTACAGTAGTTGAGATAATCAAGCAAACCACACACAGAGATGTGCTTTGTAGCTTTACGTTAAGGATGGATATGAATATTTAGACTGAGGCTAAGCATAATGGTAAAAAACACAGTTTCTTTGGGAGCATGCGCTGTCAGGCTTTTTAAAAAAACAAATTAGTATAGCTACTAGGCTCTTAAAATAAAGACGTACACGGTTGTGGCAGATCTACGAGCAGAGGCCTGCGTATGGCCAAAGACACAGTGAGCAGAGCACACAGAAACAGGAACGCAGATGTCGATACGGACGGAGTGAAGAGGAACTGGTCCAATATAAACATGGAACAGAAAACAGCTTCGCGTGCTTATCTTAGTGGGAACTGAATAAGGCGACTGGGTTAGTGATGTGAAATATGTGTTTACTTGCCTAGCAGGTGCGTGGAAAGTTTTAGAGCTCGGGTACAACAGCCGAGGCTTGAGAAGAAATAAATGATTTTGTACTTATCACAGCTGGAGTCCGGGCCCTCATACACCACACACGGTGGACAGTGTTATTTGGCAGAGGTTTGAGTTTGTTAGCGTTTTGACTTGCTACTCAAGTCACAAGCCTAGACATCCTTGGTTCCTCCCGCTCTCCCAAAATGAGGGTTCTTGGTTTCCTGTGGTGGGAGCCACACCATCAGGTCTGCCCCCACCACGGGACGTGTGAGCATCAGCCCCAGAGCCACAGGTGCCATTTTAGCCTTACAAGTGCCCTTTGAAGTACGGAGCTGGGCAGACAAGGCAACTCTGACTGCAGTGGGCAAAGGACTGGGCCTCCAGCACAGTGTGACTTGCTCGACTTGTATTCCTAAATGAAGGAAGCTGATGTTCTCCCAGCTGTTCTCTCTACCCCTGTTATGGGTGTATTCATTCTGCGTAGCTGCAGGACACATTTTCACCCTAGTGGGTTTTCTTTGTGGCTGAATTATGGTTGCTGTGGAAATCTCTGCATTTAAATTCTTACCATTAGTGTTGCATTATTACAGTTAGATGCATTTAATTTTTGTTTATCCATAAAACTTGGGTGTTTTCCTCTAAGGGAGGAACAGAAATACTTGTGCATTTAAGAGATATATTTAATCATATCATCTTTAAAACCAGACTGTCCTAATGCTTCAAAATGAGGTGTGTCTCACCCAGGGGTAATTTTTTTTAATATATTCTAGTTTGGGATTCACAACTGAAATGAACCTTTTCTGATTTAAACTTGCTAGAGGTCTAAGGTACATGAGAATTAGGATTCATAGTTGGTGCAAACTAAATCAAAACACAGAGGGCAGATCCTCAGATAGTTTCATGTAGTCCTCAGAAATGTCACAGCTTGTATTAGCCACAGTTCTGCAAGTTTAAAAATAAAAATGGATTGGAATACACAGTGCAGAGAGCACGTTACAATATTATGAAATTGCCTTTTTAATTTAAAGTGACTTTGACAGATTAGAGGCTTTCTGCTAGTGATGACAAATTAAGGTCAAGCTTTTCGTTAAGCTAAACAGTACAAGAAAAATGCCAATTTCTTTTCCTCAGACCTGTAAAACAGCATTGTAGAGGGAGACGTGGAAGGTACAAGGGCAAACTGGATGTCCAGCTCCTTTCTGTGCCTTTGGCAATCTCCCCTGATACTAAGGCTGAGTTTTTTGTTTTCTTTAAAAAGATTCACAGTCTTAATTAATGTAAATTGCCCCATGCTGTGGGAAAAAACGGCTAAACTCTGTATTTCTCTTTTTAGACATCTTATTTTGGTACTTATAACTATTACTGGGGCTTATTCTTCAGTGACATTTAGGATGTGACAAGGAGATTTGAGTGATGTCAAATAGCAGATTGACCCTAATGAAATGTTAAGCACAGCTTAAATGCATATGTAGAGAGAGCTGAATAAAACAAGAGATGCAAATACTTTGGTAAAAACCCCTTCAGAATAAAAGCAGTTCTAATAATTTGGTTTGCCTGAAAATAGTCAGATAAACACGATGATTTCTGCTTTCCTCACTACACAACCATTTTTAATGAAAAGTTATTAAACATCCCTCTGTTTCTCAAATATTTAAGTTGAATTGATTACAAAAGAATTTAATTTACCATTAGTCGTCATAGCTAAATTTTCAGTTACAGAGAAATAAGAATAAAAATCCTAAATTTCACTTGTATCACAAACACCAATTGCAAAAAAAAACCAAACCATGACCGTTTCAACCTTTACTTTTATCTAAGTTTATATCTCAATTGGAGCTCTACAAAACCTGCTTCCAAAGTACGAATGTCAAAGGGAAAGAAAACAGCTTTTCTGAATTTATGTTTCAACCCAGCGCAGGAACCTTGAACCCAGCAAGTACTCACCGAGGCTGCGATAGAAGCAGTTAGCATAATTTTGCTAGAATTACGCTGTATTTACAGACTTCGACACTGGTGGGTGCTAACATTTTATTCCCCTGCGCGAGGAGCTCATCAAGTCAGTTCTAACAGCGCTGCTGGGGCTGCGCAACCTCCGCTCCGGCTCCGGCAAACTCAGCCTTCGGCTTTTTGTTGCCTTTGGGTTTTAAGCAAAGAGAGGGAAAAAAAAAAATAGAAGCAAAAACAGTTTTGGTTTTTTTTACCTTGCGTGCTCTCTGTTGTGGGGCTTGTGTTCGGCTGCGTCTCAGTCGCAGAACACCTGCCGTTTTCTTCTGCTGCTAATTGTGTGACAGGTTCATAGCGCAATATGGCATCCAGATCATGGAAAAACTTCATGGTTTTAGTGACATCCCCAGAGTTGTGGGCATATTTAACCGTTCTGTATTCATACTTCAGATTTTTATACTTTGCACGGCACTGTTTCCAATCCCTGCAAACTCCTAACTCCTGCAACCTTTTAGCAATGTAGATAAATATTCCTTTATTCCTCAGGGTGCCGTGGAGTTGCTTTCTGATATTTTTTTCTGACCAGACGCTTAACAAGGCTTTAACCTCCTCCTCAGTCCAATGCTTCCCTGCTCCACTCTCCATGTTGAAAGTGACCTGGAAATGATTCACTATTTCTAGCCAAGATTTTGTTTCCTAGGAAACCAGACGGCTGGTTGTCAGTAAGCTCCACGGAGATGAAAGGATCTAGTTTTACTGGCTCAAGCTGCCTGAGGGGAGTAACTTGAGAAACTGCCAAATAAGNCGATGGGACCATGGATGGGATCATCCTGCTTTACATCTGCTTCTCTGTGTGCTATTTGGTTTTGAGTCAGGGGTCATATATACACATTTTTAACTCTGATATTCATTGGTCATTAGTGATGTTTGAATAAAAAGCTTGCATACTTAAAAACCTCACTAAATTGGTGAAATTGTATAAGCTTTGTGGCGATGAAACTGAGCTTCCTTTCATTAGTGCTACATGAAAGATGTAATCCAAGGACTTGCAAAGGCCTTTCCTTTCGGATGTTTGCTTCCCTCTTTCTCTTTTATTGATTTTGCTGATGTTTAAAGGGACAGTGTCAGTGTTTAAATGGAAATTGTCTAATATTAACATTTGAATTTCAAGTTGCTGAATGCAGTATATCAGCCCTTAGGTTTTACTACCAGTCAGTGTTTATGGGTGGGACATCATCTTCCTGAGTTAAAATAAATGTGTTTAAGAACGTCCACATCTCTGATTTTTCTCTTGAAGATCTGCGTCAATAACAGGGTAAATTCGTTCAGATATGTGTGAAGTTTGTTTGGTTTGGTTTTCTGTAAGCAAACGTTCTTTAAAATTTTGCTTTACCTGCAACTGGGGCAAGTGACCAATAAAGGGATTTTAAGAATTGGAGAAGATGTGTAATGAGTGCAGCGACTCCAGCCTGTACTTTTCCACTCAATCCAATGCAGGATATAAGGGGGCTGCCTCGGGCTGGAAAGAGGGTGAGAGACATGAGCGCACTTTGAAGATACAGGGGACACCCTGAAGTGCTGTGACTGCCTCCTCCTCCCATAGGTACGACACTGATAGGCAAGAACGCATAGATGAAGAAATATTAACCAAATTACAAACCTTAGAAACATCACTAATATGGATAGGGGATGGACAAAATGTGTTAAAAACACTTCTTTCTCTGTATTGTGATTGGGAGTACAACTCTCGAAGACTTTGTGTTACATCTCTCCTCTGGAATACGTCGCTACATGGCTGGGAAATGGTTAAATACCATCTCCAAGGTGCTTTTGACATG
>VXBH01002675.1:742578-855375 GCA_013400035.1 Rynchops niger | reverse complement strand
ATGGCTTTCGGGGCTAAATTAAGGAATCGGTGTATTTATTGCCTTAGCCGGGTTCTTTTTGATTCTGTTTTTAATTGTGTTTGGTATGATATATAACCCACTAAGAGCGCCATGATGAGTAGAAGCACAAGTCATGGCGACCTTGTTAATAAATGGTCTGGTGTTAAACAAAAAAGGGGGAGATGTGGCAGATCTATGAGCAGAGGCCTGCGTACGGCCAAAGACACAGTGAGCAGAGCACACAGGAACGCAGATGTCGATACGGATGGAATGAAGAGGAACTGGTCCAATATAAACATGGAACAAGAAAACAGCTTTGCATGATTATCTTAGTGGGAACTGAATAAGGCGACTGGGTTAGTGATGTGAAATACGTGTTTGCTTGCCTAGCAGGTGCATGGAAAGTTTTAGAGCTCGGGTACAACAGCCGAGGCTTGAGAAGCAATAAATGATTTCGTACTTACCACAGCTGGAGTCCGGGCCCTCATACACCACAAAACACTTTTATCGCAGGGTCCATATACCCTTTAGAGGTGTAAATGTTACCTTGACTGCTCAAGTGCAAGAATGCAAAAGCTTCTGCGTAGGTGATCCTTAGGGAAAACCGTCAGTTTATTAACACCCCTCCCCAAGCCAAAGCAGAAATAGAGTAGTGCTATAGAGCCTGTCACTGCAGCCTAGACTATCACTGCAAAGTGGCTTTTCAGCTTAAGCATCTGCTGTTATTTTATGCCCACACTGAAATAGGACTGCAGTTAAGAGCCTGAGCCAGTGCTTATTAGTGGAAAAATTCCCACTGAATTCAGTGGGCTGAGGCACAAACCTTATGTGACTGTTTTGAAATAAACCATAACATGGGCAAGAAACCAGTTTTGATTACAAGCCTGTAAAATAAAACAATAAAGAAGCTTACATTAAAATTTCATGTTGCAAAGAACAGATGAAAAATCACCAATCCATTGTATGTTAAAGCATTTAATTCTAAGCGTTTCAGTGTTTGATGTTGATTACCTTTTGTCCGTAGGGGCCAGGAGAGTGCTGGAATTGTGACAAGTGATGGCGAGTCATCCCAGGCATTCAAAGTGCACAAGGTAAAATGCGTGTTTTGTAGATGTCTAACTGAGATGTGTGAAAGTTTGTTTCAGCTAGGAAACAGAATAATTAGAGGCAAAGTAACATGTTTTGATGGACTGTTTTGGTTTTGTCAATGATAGTATCTAATTACGTGTGCAATTTCTCTCTTAAGTGCATGTTTAAAACAAATAATGCCAGCGTTATGCTGCTGGGTGCGTCCATGCAC
Source organism: Rynchops niger (assembly GCA_013400035.1). NCBI lineage: Eukaryota > Metazoa > Chordata > Aves > Charadriiformes > Laridae > Rynchops > Rynchops niger. The sequence continues at coordinate 854,075 of VXBH01002675.1, read as the reverse complement.
GCAGTGGCAGACACACAGAAATATCCAGATCAGGCTACTGATGTCACAAAAACTACTTACCAAAAGTCACCCCGCACCTAAGGTGTTAACTCGGGGCACCGATGCAACTTGAGATGAAAAGAAACACTATGAGCTATGCACAAGCAAATGGATGACTAATTCTTGCCTTTGTGAGACTCAAGGAAGTGGCGGCTACTTTACCCATAGGTAAAAATAAACAGAAGAAAAGATTGAATGGAGGCCTGAGAAGGTCATTCAAATGGCCATAGCCTTGAAAGTATTGTGCCAGGAGAATACCTACATGCTCTGTGGATATTTCTGCTCATTCTGAATTGAACAGTGATCAGGAAAAAAAAAAATCACCAGCCTATTCCATCCTGGAAAAGCAGAGAAATAAAGAAGAGCTGGAAGGAAGGGAAATCAGGAAGAGCAGGAAATAAAACTACATCAGCAAAATAATCATGGGGCAATTGTCGATGTGTGTTCTCTGACCGCAATCGGAAAGCAGTTTGTCTTCATGTTCAGAGGTCTCTGAGGAAGATTAATTAAGCTGTTCAAATGAGTCCAAGAGTAAGAACTGCTTTGCTGCAGCAGCCTGTGTATCTATGCACCACTGCTTAATGCCTCATGCACAATCTTGTCTCATCAAGCATCATGTTTGTCGCCTCTTCAGGCATTTCCCCCCTCCTGTCTGTTACTTACAGCCCGATACGCGCGCGCGCACACACACACACTTTTAAATGCAGCTTTTCTCAACTTTAACATCGTATTATCTGTTCTTCATTCCTGCTCCTGCTTGTGTTTCAGCTTTTCTTAAGATTTACAGGAATTCCAGCCTCCTTTAATGTGGGCTGCTGTATATATCCCATAGTAAAAAGAGCTTCTCAGAATGAACTTCCAGCAGGTGATACCACAATTTGTAGTGTTTCCATGATACTGAGCTGCAATACTCAGCTGTCATGCTAAGAATTTAATTGACTATCTCATCATATCAGCTTTGATATTTTAAGAGTTGCAGAGCATGTGATGGTTTTCTTTTATCCTTGAAAGATGTTTCTCAGCTACAACACTTTTAAAATATGTAATAACCACAGTGTAATAAAGAGCCTGTGGAGTACAATTTATATGACTTGTTTAATCCTGGAATTGGTGCTCATGTAACAAACGTGTGTCTGTTACACTGGTGAAAATATATTTAGGACTCTGACTTGTAAACTAGTCCATAAAAATGTCAGCAGCTAAGATGCTACTGTATTCATCTGGCCTCCAAATTCCGGTTGTCTCTTCTTCACAGCAGAGAGAACAGGATAGAAAAGGTGCCTGCTTCTGACTGCATGGATTTACTACCCAATTCTTCCGTGCAAATACACCTTTGTCAGCAGATGAAGGCAATGCGTGTATTAGATTACAAACTATGGCAGGGGTATGTGTTCCCTTCTGGTTATTGCCAGCCTTTGGCCACGGATTAATAGCCCTTGACAAAGTCTATTAATCCTTGGTTTTAAACTCTCCCAGAAAGACTTGCCCAGATTTGTCTGTCAGAACGTTTCAGCCAGATTTGTATAACAAGACATTACTGTCGTAACTTTATTAGCTCAGGATGTGGAAAAACTTAAATCTCTTGCATAGCCATAGCCATAGCCATAGCTATGCCGGTGGGAGAAAGACTTTGTCTGTTTCACACTTGGATATGCAGAAAAACATGTTAAAGTAGCTATTCTTCAGACCATTATCATGTTCTGGCACGTACCAGGCCCTGTATAATAGAAACATAGATTGTCTTCATTGCGAACTTTTTATACTGGTGTAATTCACATTCGCCATCCCACACCAGTGCAGTCTCAATCAGAGGAAGATTTCAAACTGCAATTAAAAGATTATGTATTTGTGTAACCAAATCTGTTTTAAAATTACATTGCTTGTTTAAGCTATTGCAATGCTTAATGCGGCCACATCCATTAATACCGGACCTGTGAACTGCCAGATCTCCTGTTAGGTTAGAGTTGGCCCAAGTGAAATAAGAGTGCATGCGTGCATTTCTGTACGTATATCAGCACGTGACGTAGACTCCAGACCACCTTTATGTCATCTGTGAGACAATAAAGCAAATTTATACCAGTTTGACAGTTTTGAGGCAGGAACTTTTTAACGTGATAGTAAGTACCCTGAAATCACACGTGCAACCACAGCCTCTTGGTATTCTGACTCTATAGCAGTCACAGCAGAAAATACCCTGAAGCTGAGCTTTCTTTAAGCTCTCTTGGTCAAGCTCGGAAAACAGCTCAACCAATTCCTGTCCCACCCCACTCTCTTGTTGTTGTACCTACAGCACAGGTTATGAACCGTTCACAACTTCAGACCTCTCCCATGTATGTTCAAAGGTCCTGGAGGCGTGTTATCATGTGTGCTATCGTGTATATCACAAGTACCACACATGATAGAGAAACTGAACTTAGAAGGATGTAAATATTTCCCACAGGCAGCAGCAGAAGCTGGAGTTTGTAGGAGGGCCTGGAATCCAGTCTTTATTTCCGCTCTCTGTGCGTTTTTTTCAGACTATTCTTACTGCTCGATTGTCTCCACACAGTGCTTGTTGCCAAAAGAAGCTCCTGAGAGCTGACTAAAAAGTTTTGATGCATTTTTGCTTTAGATAGAAGGCAACTTGACTATACAAAAAGTTTGTTTTAAGTAAACAATAAAACCTCTGAAAATAAGCTTTGCTTCTGACATTGGCACGAATGACAGTAGAATCTAATAAACTTTATCACAGACCCAGTATAAAAGTAAATCCAATATACTACTAACTTGTAAAAGGTATTCTTTAAATAGAATTTTCTTCTTACAACTTTTTTCTTCTTTGCCTGTCTTCTGGCGGTTTTTTTTTTCTTTCCCTAGTGTTTTTAAACATCACAACTGTTTTGTAGTGTTTTTCAGAAGATGTATTTGTAGTCAGGGAATAGGTTATTCCATGAACTTCCTCAGCACAAAAATGTATATTGCTTTATTTACAAACTGGAGTACTGTAATCGGATATATCGCTGTGACACCTGCTCAGCTTCTTTCTTTCCCATGTCTTTCAGGTTATTTGCCTTTCTCTTGAAGTTGCTTGCATTAGTGCTGTACCAAAACCAAAGGAAAAATGAGGAAGTTGCCAGGAAAACAAAACCAAACAGAACTTTTTTTTCTTTTTCTCCCAAAGGGAATGGGTCTTATAAATCATGTCTTCAACGCAGACAGCCTGAAGAAGCTGTACGTTTCAAACCTGGGTATTGGGCACACGAGGTACTCCACCTCGGGAATTTCTGAGCTGCAGAACTGCCAACCTTTTGTCGTAGAGACTCTTCATGGGAAGATCGCTGTGGCGCACAACGGGGAGCTAACAAATGCTGTACGACTCAGGAGGAAGGTTAGTATCTCCTTTGGGGGGCTCTGGCATCACTTCTTTATGAGCATGAGGCAGCAATGAGCAATAAGTTTGCTATGACTTTTTCTAAATATCAAACTATTTGGAGTAGTGAAAGAGCACCATAATCAAAACAGATAATTTTGGGGGGAAAAAAATCTTGGGGAGGGGAGACATTTGTAACTGTCACAGGGAACGATTCACCAGTCCTCCAAACTGATGCTCGCATTCCTGTTGATCAAGTGAGAGAACTAACTCAGCCATAACAAAAGGTAGGTTGGCTTGAAGCTCAGCTCCTTTGTGCCACCTTTGCTCCGGACAGAAGGAGCAAATCATGTGCTTAGAGTTAGGAGAGGCGTAATAAGGTGAGGTAATAGTAATACGAAATGTCTGGTTTGGAATATTGTCTTTATTTGTATTTGTGGCTTGCAAAATTAATCATGAGCGCCATCAGGACATAAACCAACAAGTGACAAATTTTATAGTGTGGCTAGAAGGGTATGCGTTAAAGAACCAAATTAAAATTCAGCAGATGTTTCATTGTGAAACCTTTGCTATGATGTGTTCCATCCAAAAGCGAGAGGACATACTTTTGCATTGAAGTGAGGAAAATATATGGCATGCCCAAAGGAACCTAGCCCTTCTTTAGTCAGAGCCACAAGTGTATGAGTGGATGGGAGAAAAAAACAGTGGTGAGGCAGTGTGCATTCAGAGGAGAGAATCAGAGTTACATGGTGGATGATTTCTAAAGATACAAATTAGGAACTGTAATGCATATAGCATTGAATGAGTTGTAATAGTTGGCTAGATACGCTGCAGGTTCTCTTCTCCCTTAGAAGCATCAATACACCAAGACAGAACAATTTGACTGACCAGGTCTAGCAAACTTTACGTTGTGGGATTTCAGCTTTTTATCCCACTCTGCTTCTCTTCACACCTCTTTTTTTTTTGTTGTTTTGTGCCCAAACCACCATTCTGCCTTGATATCTCTTTCTGTATCTACTATAGGTAGTTTCATATTTTCTCTTGTATAGTTTCCCTCTCTTCCCAGAGCAAGCAGAAGCACAAAGCTGATTAAATGACCCAAACATGAATTTATGCCCTGAATATTGATGGTATTAATTTTGATTGCCTGTGGGGTGAAGGAACGGGATGCAAAGGGAGAAGTGTAGGAACAGGCATAGATGATTGCACCAGCTTGTTTTACATATTTGGTTTGTTGGAAGAAATTTGCCATTATTATGATCTGATCACCAGAAACACTGATGTGTTTTAAAACATTTGTTCATTGCACAAAGGTGCTGTTAGATTAAAATCTGAGCAGTGTTATGTGGGTATTTTTTCTTAAATGTTGGTAACACTTTTGTTTTGTGCCTTAAAAGCTTATGCGGCATGGTGTAGGACTGTCGACCAGTTCTGACAGTGAACTGATCACCCAGCTGCTGGCTTTCACGCCTCCTCTAGAAAACGACGATACAGCCGACTGGGTAGCAAGGTGAGGAGGATGGGTTTCGGAATCAAGAACAGCAGTCTGATCTCAGCGTGATACGCAGCTGTAAATGCACATGATTATGTTCACCTATGTCTCATTTCAGAATTAAAAATCTAATGAATGAAACTCCAACTTCATATTCATTGCTCATTATGCATAAAGACATAATCTATGCAGTACGTGATCCGTATGGGAATCGCCCGCTCTGCATTGGTCGCCTTATTCCAGTAGGGGACATGAATGGAAAAGGTAAACCATACATATATATTCATATACACATATATACACGTATATGTATAGTTTGTGCCTGAAATCACTGATAAGTAATTAAAGCCCCACTTACTGAGGTGTAAGTAGGAATATGTGATGCGAAAGTCAATTTTGAAAATTCAAAACAAAAAAAATGTTGGTGAGGAAAAAATAATTTGTAGGAAGTCTGCAAACATCTTTTCCGTGCCCCAGCAAAAGGGAATCCCAGTCGCTTGAGGACAGTGTCAGAATTAGCCAGCCCAACTGTAATAGAATATTCATGAAAATTTAATTAACATCTCATCACCTAAACAGGAAAGCAGGGATGAACAGAATCACAGAAGGGTTGAGGTTGGAAGGCACCTCTGGTGGTCATCTGGCCACCTACAAAAGTTCACACAAGTGATACAGTTAGTTAGATACAGTTGTCTGTATCTGAAGTCACTGAACTAGAATTGGAAAAGTTTGAAATAGTGCAGCGATAACAAAGGTAGTTAACGGAATTGTCTTCGTGAACTGGGAATATGATGCTGTTACTTCCGCTTCTGCTAGAGCAGGTTTATGGTGTTTACATTGTTTGCTTGGATTTTTTAATAATATTACAGAAACTTTGGAATGCTATACCTTCTAGTTAGAAATTACAACAGTCTTTAATTGTGCGCTTGGCAAGCTAAACCATAGCAAGCCAGATACTGCCATAGAAATGCAATTGCAGGGGGTAATGGTAAGAAGAATTGTGGACTCTAACTGCAGTCTTTCATTTCAGGAAAAGATAACAGTGAAACAGAAGGATGGGTCGTCTCCTCTGAATCCTGTAGCTTTTTGTCTATTGGTGCAGAGTAAGTGCCACAATTCTTAATTTCTCTGAAAGCTCCCCTTGAGCAGCAATTAAACATTAAACCTCAAATTGCTAAATAACATAATCTATAACAATGTGAAAGACATCAAGGACTAGTTTGTTTGGAGGGTTGATTTTTTTTTTTGGCAGTCCTGTATTTTGCCAGTTTATTTTATGAATTAGGTGTTCAGAAAGTAACAGTAAAGATGACTTTACTGTTGTAAAGTAAGTGCCTCTTACTTGTTGAATTAAACCTGGTTATCCATGTAAGTTTTTAAATTTAGCCTGGTTTGCAGCAGAATCGTTGTATTACAAAATAATTCTTCACTTACAGAAAGGTTACATTGGTAGTTCACAGGCTGGACTAACCTGAGCTGTAGCATACGCTGTTGGACGAGCCAGTCCCCTTGTTTGAAAAACACGATGGGCGCCTGAAACTATTTCCATGCGTGCAAACACCCATCAGAGCCAAAAGACAAGACAACATTCACATTACCTCTCTAGCTAAGATAGTCTGAAAATAAAGGTGTGATACTGTCTCTGGACAAAAGGGAAGGTAAGAGGCTCTTCAGGAGACCCCAGATTGATCTTCAGAAGTTTGGAGTGGAAGGCAATTGTGAACTAGAACATAACTGAAGGAAGAAAGATTATGAGGAAGTATATTTACTGTATGTCCTAATCAGACATTATAAAAATGTGCATTTGGGGAGTAGGCTAGTAAGTCAAGGTGGATCCTCATCAAATAAAAAAACGTTCAAAACTGCATTAAGAACACAACCACTCAATAAAAAGAAATGTAAAGCAAACTCAGGAAGCAACGTGACTCTACTTTGTCCAGTACTGTGTCCAGCTCTGGAGCACTCAGCACAAGAAGGACGCTCCTGTTGGAGCCTCCAGAGGAGGCCACGAAGATGATCAGAGGGCTGGAGAACCTCTGCTGTGAGGACAGGCTGAGGGAGTTGGGGGTGTTCAGCCTGGAGAAGAGAAGGCTCTGGGGAGACCTTATAGCGGCCTTCCAGTACCTGAAGGGGCTACAGGAAAGCTGGGAAGGGGCTGTTTGCAAGGACATGTAGCGATAGGACGAGGGGCAATGGCTTTAAACTAGAGCAGGGCAGGTTTAGATTAGACATTAGGAAGAAGTTCTTTACAATGAGGGTGGTGAGACACTGGCACAGGTTGCCCAGAGAGGTGGTGGAGGCCCCATCCCTGGAGACATTCAAGGCCAGGCTTGACGAGGCTCCGAGCAACCTGATCTAGTTAAAGATGTCCCTGCTTACTGCAGGGGGGTTGGACTAGATGGCCTTTAAAGGTCCCTTCCAACCCAACGCATTCTATGATTCTATGGGTCTATGACTCTATGCTACTTTAGTAGTCTTTTATTCCATTCTGCAGTGATTTATTGAAGGTGTTCTGTGTTCTTTTACTGTAACTTCTACCCTATCTGTGTAGGATCTGTGTTAGCTGTTGGTAACAGGGGCTTTCTTGAGGCATTTTATTCTACATATAACTGTTTGCTGAAACTTCTTCAAAATCTCTGTTAAGAGAAGCTTACCATGTAGGACCATCAGCTGAAGCCTGTGGGGTTTTTTAAAAGCAATTTTGTCTATAAAGTTCTGCGGTAGCCAGTGCTGCTGCCTGCTAATGCTAACATACCACCAGCAAATACGCACAAATTGACTCGCCTCTGATTTAGAACTCCAGACTATTTCAATGTTGTGTGATAGATTCGGACTGAAGGTGTTTGAATAGACACCTGAGGACTCACTAAAGGATCTAGAAAAATGCTTAATAAGGTTAAAAATTGCAACATAATAAACCCAATACTATTCCATATTACTTCAGATATGAGTATTGGAATGTATGTTTCCAGTCAATTTTACGTGATTCAGAGGTAGCTGCCTGTCACCACTAGACAGGTATTTCTCTGGACTGTGGAGCAGGATTTTTTTGGCTACCATCTTTATTGTTGATTATGTTTTTTATATTCTATTATAATGTTTATTAGCTGTCATAGAAAAGTTCCCTAGTATTGCTCTAGGGCTAAATGATTAAAATATATTTAATCTGCATTAAGCCTGTACTGTATGTCTCACATATAGGAAGAATACCGCAATTCTCTGGTACTAAGTATTAATTTACTGCTTTTGGTTATTAATTCACTGTTTTAGTAAGGATCACTTGTTTTAGCATGTTGGTCTCAAAACACCCTAGTCAAATCCTAAGATAGAAACAAACTGTTGTGCTAGGATGTTCAAAAACATTTTTTCTGTGAGTTTAATCTTGCTTATATTTTGAAGCTATCATCCAGGTTCAGGACATTTCTAAATGCCACATATTTCTCTTTCAAGATACTATCGCGAGGTCCTTCCTGGAGAGATTGTGAAAATATCCAGGTATGATGTTCAGACACTGGATGTTGTACCAAGACCTGAAGGAGATCCCTCAGCATTCTGCATCTTTGAATATGTTTATTTTGCAAGACCAGACAGTATTTTTGAAGGTAAGAAGATACAATGTACAAAGCCCTTCCCCATCCCAGGAGATGTTATCCTCGAGAACAATGACTTTGGAAGGGATCTGGGATCGCAGCAGGGTACCATGGAATGTGAGCTTGCAGAGCAGGGCTGGGACAGAACGGGTTGGCACAGTTCTTGAGGAGATAAAACTCATCAGGAGGAGCATGTAATAACATCACCTTCCTGTTCCTGGCCGTGCACATGGCCTCAGTCAGGCCAGCCTGTGTGGTCCCACGGAAGGGATGAAAAGAGCCACAAACATGATTAAGGTAAAGGAAACAGCCCTTAAAAGTGAGAGACTTAAGAAAGGAACTTTATTAGTTCTTGGAAGACTTTTTAAAAATTAGACTTATGAAATAGGATTTGCAAAATAACTCTATCTTGGCACTTTCTTTGCAAGAAAGGATTATTTCAGGAAGATGCTTTTAATATAACACGTCACTCTATGGATTATTTAAGTACTTGGGGTTGGCAGTCTAATGCTTTTATTATTATTTCAGTAGAAGCCCTCAAAAATTGTCTTAGTGACAAGGTATTAGCTAAGACTCTCATACCTAACAGAAAAGCTCTTCTTTGCTTTCTACGGACATGTCATCTGTTGGTCCAATGCAGTTCTCCACCTTTATAAAGCCAGTTTCATCCCACATCCCTTCTTTTCATGATCCTTTTGCCCTTCAATACCCTCACTTCTTACATTCCTTAGGACTGCTGCGGTACCCTTTGCCACATCCCACCACAATACTTCCAGTTCCCTCCCATGTTGCAAATTTTTTAGGGCCTTAAAAGCTTCTGAGGCCTCTCATCCCCGTACTAAATTTGGGGTGAATTTTGCCAACTGCTTCAAAGTTAGTAAGTGGGCAGAGGCAGACAGCAGGGTTGAAAAAACTTTGCAGGAGAAACCAGCCTAAAATTAGAATATGCACATTATGAACACACAGGTGTAATTTCTACTTCTTCTTTCCTCCTGTAAATAGATTTTGTAACATCCACAGGACCTTTAGTTACCAGATTAGGGCAAACTGGATTTTAATTCTCTGTGTGGTGATACGAATGTGAATGTTAAAATATGACATTATGGAAGGAAATAAAAAATGACCTTATGTGAACGCTTATTAGTTCTGGAGCTTTTCTCACTGACTTGTACGCCTGGGACTTGCCACAGAAATTTGTAGAGCAAACAGAGGAAATCGGAATTATGCATACCAGGAAAACCACTTTTTGCTGTCCTTAGGTCAGATGGTGTATTCGGTCAGGAGAAGATGCGGGCAGCAGCTGGCCATCGAAGCGCCCGTGGAAGCAGACCTGGTCAGCACCGTTCCAGAGTCTGCAACCCCAGCAGCTCTGGGTTATGCTCAAAAGGTATATGTTAACTTGCTTAATTTATTTCCCCAGCATATTTACACGTATCTCTTTTTCTAATGGAGTATAATGGTATGGGCCGTTAGAGTTTCGTAAAGCTTTTTGGTTACTGTGAAGTCATACTAAGTCCTGAGGTTGTTTTAAAAAAACAGTAACTGAAAATAACCGGTTCTTTAGATACTAATTCTGTTTAACTGTCTCCTGTTTACAGTGCGGACTACCATACGTTGAAGTACTCTGTAAAAATCGATATGTAGGGAGAACGTTTATCCAGCCAAATATGAGGTTACGGCAACTTGGTGTTGCAAAGAAGTTTGGCGTTCTGTCTGATAATTTTAAAGGCAAGCGAGTTGTTATCATTGATGATTCAATTGTGAGGGGCAATACCATTTCACCCATAATAAAACTACTGAGAGAATCAGGAGCCAAAGAGGTAAGTTAATTTTCAGTCAGTACAGTACAGATGTAAATAGGAGACTGATGGGAGGGTAAAGCACAGGGTTTTGTCTTCATTTGTACTATACATTGTTTCACTATTTAAAAGGACAAGTGTGCAAAAAAACCAATGGCTAATGCATGTTTATTGTTGAAGACAGGTTTGAGAAGTTTCTTTTGTATGACTGTTTTTTGGGTGGTGAAGGGGAGAGGAACAGGTCTCCATTTATAACGCAGCCCAGAAAGCCAACCGCATCCTGGGCTGCATCAAAAGCAACATGACCCAGCAGGTAGAGGGAGGGGATTCTGCCCCTCTACTCCACTCTGGTGAGACCCTACCTGGAGCATTCCATCCAGCTCAGGGGCCCTCAGCACAAAAAGGACATGGAACTTTTGGAGTGGGTCCAGAGGAGGCCACAAAGATGCTCAGAGGGCTGGAGCACCTCTGCTGTGAGCACAGGCTGAGGGAGTTGGGGTTGTTCAGCCTGGAGGCTCCGGGGAGACCTTAGAGCACATTCCATAAAGGGGGCTACAGGAAAGCCTTTGAGGGACACTTGATCAGGGAGTGTAGCAATAGGACAAGGGATAACAGTTTTAAACTCAAAGAGGGGAGATTTAGATTAGATATAAGGAAGAAATTCTCTATGCTGAGGGGTAGTGAAACACTGGCCCAAGTTGCCCAGAGAGGTGGTAGATGTCCTATCCCTGGCAACATCCAAGGTCAGGATGGACGAAGCTCTGAGCAACGTGATCTGGCTGAAGATGTCCCTGCTCATTGCAGGGGGTTGCACTAGGTGACCTTTAAAGGTCTCTTCCAACCCAAACTATTCTATGGTTCTATGAATAACATTAGGAAATATTATAAAAATAAATTCTAAAAATCAGAAAAAAACCCCTTATCTTACTTTTAACTGTAATGACTTCTGTGTAGTGCTCTGCTCTGTTCTTCATGATTATTTTGCAGAACTGAGACTTTGCTATTGTGTTATGATCTGTTGCCCTTCATCTTATAAAGGTCTGTTTTGAAACTGTATTTTTATTCAGGTGCACATCCGTGTGGCTTCACCTCCCATAAGATTTCCTTGTTACATGGGAATAAACATTCCAACTAAAGAAGAACTCATTGCCAACAGACCTGAATTCCATGATCTTGCAAACTATATAGGTAAATGCTTCTTTTTTTCCCTTTTTTGCTCTTTTTTTTTTCTTTCTCCTTTTCTTCTCTCTTTTTTCTTTTTTTTTTGAGAGAGAGATTTTACCTGTAGCTATTTTATTGTCTACATCAAGATTAAGGACAATACATCAAGGCAACAGTGGCAAAACTGACTAAGAAATCCTATGGTTGATATACTAAATTTCTGCATTGTTGAGTTACCCTACGGATCAAAACAATTCAGTTACACCCTTTTTTTTTAAACACAAGTTAGTGAATTATATTTCTCCAAACAACAGAAGGCATTAGAATAATTGCATAATCATAAGTTACAAGTGAGGTGTGACAACACAGCTTTCCAATACTTAGAGGTCCTTCTGGGAAAGTCTTTACAACAAGGAGCTGCTGTCGGCAAAATACCAGGAAGAAAATACGTGGTGAAAATCTATCCTATAATAAAAAGCTAATGTAGTTTCACTCTCATGATACAGTCATAAAAATAGGTTTGGAATTTTTTAACACCTACCGATTTTCCTATGAATTTAAATTTATGTAAATCATTTTAACTGCATTATATAGTCCACTTTAAAAGAAATAACATTTGAAACTAATCAAAAAATGTTAAATACATTCTCAAATCTTTAGAATGAGTCCTGTTCACAGCAGAACAAAAGAACCGACAGCTTATGTTGCTTGTGCTGTGGTAAATAACGTGCTCTTCATCTGGGTATCGGCAAGAGAAGTCATGTGAAGGCCTGAGAGTGAGGAAATCTACTATGCACGGCTTATTGTGCTGCAAAAGATTTCAAAAAATAGTTTAAGAACATAGCTGTGGTTACAGTTAAAAAACTGTAAACTTGGATTTCCTGTGTTAAATACTTACTCTAATATTGCAATGAATTCTTTTCCCCAAAATTATGATGAAGGCATGTTGAAGTATTCAAGTTTGTACTATCTCATTTTCAAGTATTATTCACAAAGTAATGAGTTCAAACAATAGAAAACTAATGATGTGAAAAGGCTTTCAAACTTCCCTACTGCTAGCACATTCGCACGAACTGCAGAGTGAATTTTTTTTTAATGTGATGGTTGTCCCCCTCTCCAAGTTCCAGTAAGGGTTTGTGGTCCAAGCCGGGCAGGTTGGGAAGCACCAGCCATGCACACATCTGCTTCCAGACCCCAACTACTGGGAAACTACAGGGAGTTTAGGGAGTCTTGATGCACACTGTGAATTTTGGTTCTCTTTGTGCAATATGGGCGACGTATATTCTGTATTTCCTCTAGGCGCAGACAGTGTTGTCTATCTTTCTGTGGAAGGGCTGGTATCATCCGTGCAAGAAAGCATCAAAGCGAGACAAGAGAACGAGAACAGCTTTAAAAGCCAGAAATCGCGCCTTGGAAAGATTGGTCATTGCACGGCGTGTCTCACTGGGGAGTATCCTGTGGAGCTGGAGTGGTGAACGTTCAGTGGATGGGCATCAGTTCATCTTTCGTGGAATGTACCTTTTTCAAAGATGCTAAAGGCCTTCTTACATTTAGATCATACAGAAAGCTTATTACAGCCAACTAATCACTGTTAATAAAATACATCTTTACAGTAAAGACTTGCAGAAAGTCCGATGTGCTGATGAAAACAATGTAAGCAGATTAAAATACAAAATCATGTAGTTTTGATGCACAGTTGTGCCTTCTATTTTCTCACAAAAATTTATAAAAACCAAAGCTTTTTTTTTAATTATGTAGCAGGCCCAGCGTTTTTTTGTTTCGGTCTTGCCCCCAATGATATCCCTGTTAGACTTGTTCACAAATCATGAACCGTGTGGTGTAATTTCAAATTACCGAAATCTTAATGCAAAAGTCTGTGAAGTTTGCTTTTCTCCTTAGGAAAAATACCAGATTCTGAAGAATCAATTGTTTCCTCAGCAGTTCTTGCTTAGGCTTTCTAAGAATAGACGTACCTAACTTTTGCATATATAGCTACACAGCCTTTATTAATCAAGCCCTTTGTAACAGATTCTATGAACATAATACCTAGCGTATGATTTTAACAAATGAAGACTCAGGGAAAACCTCTCTAGTTTTGTAACTCAGCCAAAACCTCTCTAGTTTTGTAACTCTCAAATTATTTTTTTGAAGTCCAGTGTAGTTACATTATCTTGCTGTGCTTTTATCAATTGCCAATAGGATCTGGAAGGAGAAAAAATACTTGGCACTGCCATTTTTTTTCTGTTTTATATCTTGTTTTCTCCAGGATAAGTCCTCAGAGTTTCTGAATTCTGAGCTAATGCTCAGTGTGCTTTTCATACGTCAACATCCAAAGTAAACTGAAAATAAAGTAACTTTTAATTTTTAACAGTAAAAACAACATATCAACATATCAAGATTATGAGTTGTTTTGGGTATAGTCTTATTTTGCTACATTACTGCTGTTACAATAAATGTAATGTTTTTTTAAAAAAAAAGAGTTCTGAAGAGCCATTAGCTATTGAATGCATTGTGTTTTTTAACTGGTCACAATTACACAGTTACTTGTATACATGAAGATCACTTGAACAACAAACCACTTAGCTGAAAATGGAAAAGCACCTTTTGAAAACTTAGTGCAAATTTACGCACAATTGTAAAAATATTTTGCATACCTCAGTTTTTTCACTGAATACCAGCAACTTAATTTTAGATTTTGTATTTAATATTGTGTATTTTGGCCTCATAATTGTTTGTGACGCTGTTAAAAAATAATAGCAAAGTTTAACAGCTTCTTCCTTCCCCATCATCTTCCACATGGTTGAGAATTACAGCACTGGTAATTAAATTCAAAAGTGAGCTTTCTTATGTGGGATTTATAGCAATCGTGTCTGACAGACAATCACAAAACAATAGTCCCAATTCAAGAAAGCGTATAAATACATTTAATGAAGTCAAGACTGTGCCTCGTGCAGTGGAATCACAACCTACTTGCAGTCAAGCCTATGGGAGAATCTAGATTTTCATAAGCAGCGGGCTCTGTGTGTTCTTCAACAAAGCCCAGATCTGCATATTGGGTGATATATGAGTATCTCTTTCGTCTAATTAGCAAGTTGGTTTGTTTTTTAATAGAACCGTAACAGTTCATCTGGACAGTAAATTGAGCAAAGAAGAAAAAGGTTCCAGAATAACCAGGGAGGAGTGTGAGAAAACAGAAAAACTGTCATTAACATTTTTCACCTTTCTTCTCTCCTGCCCTCAAAAAAAAGCAATGATTTTTAAAAGAAGGGATAAGTTGAGATCTTAGGTTATGGTTACATGCGAGGAGCTCTTTCTACTTGAGATGAAAGCTTAGGTGCGCAGTTTAACATGGTTGCAAGCAGAATTTATCTGAAACTGCCTATAGAACCTGCTGTAAATGAAACCTGTGCAAATACTCTTTTAACGTTTTTTCAACATAACTGCTCTTTTTGAAGTCTGGTAGTAATTGCTTAAGTATGATTTGAGCATTCGGTGGCATAGTTCTGATTTTGGTAAAATGAGTCCTCATGCCTTTTTCCCTTCCATGTTACGCATGTGACATTACAACATCTGCTGCTGCAAACCCTGTAAGTTTTAGACATGCTAAAGGGGAGATACTTTTCAAGTGTCACTTTGTTCTCTGACAGCTGGATTTATGCTTCAGGTTACCAGACCTTTTTTTATCACATACAGCACACACACACATGCAATGAGCGCGTTGAGGGAAAGAACTCTGGTTTTAGGTGTCGCTATTTGTATAATTTTAACGTTTTACTGTGAAACTGTTTCTGCTGTATTACCGATTTGCAACTGTGCGAAATCATCATTTACAAAATGTGACAAAACAGTAGAAAGCTAATGTCTAACTTCTCCCGTGAGCAATATTAAAAACGGATATGAACCGGTCTTCTCGTTCGCTCTCCCTTCGCTGCACTCGCCGGCAGTACGTATCCAGCGTTCCTTTAATAAAGTCACCTTGAAAACGCGTCGTAGCTGAGGCAAACCACGCCGTGTTTTACGCTAACGCCTCCGGGCCCGCAGGCAGCCCGTGCAGCACTGCCCGTGCCGCCTGCCCTCAGCCTCGGCTACGGCTTTTCTTACCCCCCGGGACGGAGGGGACGGAGACAGACGAGTGATCTGAGCGCAGCGGGGAAACCTCGCTCTCCACCCCAGCTCCCTGCACGTTTTGTAGCCTCTGTCTCCTCTCCGAAGAAGCGCTGCCGGAGAACCGGCCAGGGCTGGGAGGGCTCCGACGTACCCGCCGCTCCCCTCACCCTCAGCAGAAAATGACACCGCCCCACGCAGGCCATCGGGCGCAACTTCCGGATGACCAAAGAGCGCGACGGTGGCCGGCCAATGACAGCGCGCGTTACTCTCGAGTCTGGCAGGACGAACGCCGTCCCGCCAATCAGAAGCATTGACCTTTGGTTGCTAGGTGACAGCGGGGGAAAGGAGGGCGCCAGGAGGTGCTGCTTCAGGTAGGGGCTTGGGCTGCCGCGCCGCTGGGTCCGGGAGCGGACGGGCGGTCTGTGTGAAAGCGGTGGCCGGGGCGGGGGCTTGGAGGTGGCGGGGTGCGGAGGAGTCGCCTGCCCTCGATCGGGACCGTTGCCTCGGTGGAGGCCGACGCGGCCTTCCTTAGTCTGGAGCCCTCCGGTCAGCGGCTCGGTGAGCCGTGACTGGAACTCGGTTATGCGGCTCGGGCGCAAACGGGAACACAGGAAATTCCATCTCAACACGAGGAAAAACTTTGAGGGTGGCAGAGCCCTGGAACAGGCTGCCCAGAGAGGCTGTGGAATCTCCATCTCTGGAGACGTTTAAAACCTGCCTGGACGCGTTCCTGTGCAGCCTGCTCTGGGTGACCCTGCTCTGGCAGGGGGTTGGACTAGGTGATCTCCAGAGGTCCCTTCCAACCCTATGGTTCTGTGATTCTATGGCGGGAGGGCCCCGCAGAGCAGAGACGTGCTCCAGCACGGCCAGTACCCTGCAGACCTTGGCAATCGACGTTGGTCTTTCAGCTGGCAAAGGAGAGATTGACATTTCACAATTCTGTTAGTGATTTAGTTGTGTTAATGAAGCCATTCAGTTGTGCCTAGCTTTAAAAACAAAGGTGCAATACTGAGCTCCAGACACAATGAAATCTTAGTGAATTACTGTATCGTGGGCCCTAGGATGAGACCCATGGTAAAAGGCATTATGCTTTACACTTTTGCAATATAAAGTGTGATGAAACTGTGTGTTTTGTGCCAAATATCTTTTTTTCTACATGGTAGTGTTTTGTGTACTTTGACTAAAGTATTAAAAGTTAGTAGATGACAATGCAGTCGGTTTTGTTAATCTTTCAGGGGGACTGAAGACATGCAGCTGAGATGACTCTTCAGGAACTGGTGAATGAGGCAGCTGGCCTGTACTCTGATAGAAAAGCAGTTTGGTTTGATGAATGCAACGACAAACCTCCAGCTTTCTACACGTACGCGACGGTCGTTAAGCTTGCCACAGAACTAACAGCTTTCCTTCAAAAGCACTGTGATCAGCGAGGAAAATGTGAAATAGGCCTTTACTGCTATCCAGGAATAAACTTACCGTCTTGGATCTTGGGGTAATGGCTTGAATGCTTGCAATCTGTGCAGGTTTTTTAAGGGCCGCTTCTATAAAAGCAAATTTTCGGTTTGTTTATATTTTTAATAACAACAAAAAATGCAGTAATGCCATAGTAATATGATCAAGAAGCATTGGAGTCTTGCATTCTTAAGGAAAAAAGATGGCAGTAATATAATGTTTTGAAAAGCCGCTGCTGAAGTTTTTTTGAATCTTAAGTTCATTGATCTAAACTGTATGTAACTAGATCCATTTTCTTAAAAAGTCTAGGATTAAGCATATTTATAGAAATTTTAAAAATTAATTACTAGTATCTTTGTAGTGCTTGTTTAAAAATGGAGATGATGTAACAGAATAAATGTATATATACAAAAAAAGGAGTATGCGGGTTTTTTAATGTATTCTTGTCTTGCTAGCAAAAGAAAGATGCATTGAAAACAAATTTCATGCTTTAAGCTAATTGAGTCTACAGTTACAGTTCCATTACAAATACTGTAGAAAAAAAGTAATGAGCGATGCAGCACTAAAGTGACATTGATTATTTAATGGCTAGGGAATTGAAATATTCCTGATCTCAACACTCATGTTAATTCAGCAATTTTAAAAATCCTACTTCTGCTGATGAATTCTAATGTTTGTATTCTTTATACATGTAACTTTTATATACATTGCATTTATGATGAAATATAGAATTGCAGCATCACAAGCATATTTCTTTTCCAGCTGATGTATACAGCAGCAGTTGTGCTTCTTAGGGGGATGATCTGTCTCAGTGTTTTCCTGCACCTAAAATACACAACAGTGTAAGATGTATCACAGTTGACTGTAAAGATGCAGTGAGGTGAGCGAGTGCTGTAATGATAAACCTCCCAGAAGCGCTGAGGAACTTTCTCGCTGATTAGGAGCCACTTTTCCCGCAGTCCAGCAGTGGAGCGGGTTGCCCAGAGATGTTCTGCAGGCACCATCCCTGGAGGTTTTCAAGGCCTGGCTGGATGAGGTCCTGAACACCCTGGTCTGGTCTCACAGCTGCCCTGGCTTGGGCAGGAGGTTGGACTAGGCGTCCTGAGGTCCCTTCCAACTTGCTTTGTCTTATATCCCAGTGAACTGAGCAGCAACACAGTTTTCTTTTGCTGTGTGACTGGAAACTACTGGGGAGTTTTGATTCCTACAGCCGTTGTTGCTGAGTAATTAACTACTGTGTATGATGCAGGACAGGCTTAAGTGCTTAGTGATTCCAGTGGCTGTTCGAGCGTGCAGAATGCTGCCGTTTCCAAGTCTTTGTTCCGGATCTTGTCATTACTGCAGCAATAGATCATTTGCAAAAAGGGGAAATATAATTGCACGTGGGAACCCAGCTTTGGAAGAAAAGTGAAGATTTATGGGAACCGTTCATATTTTAGTTGCCACTTACTCATCTTGGCTTTTTGTGGTGTTAATAAATTCAAGTGCTTGTCTTTATCAAATGGAGCCGCTAGAGGGGAGGATTGCAGTGAGCAACGGTGAGGGAGCACAACAAAAGCGCAGTGAATGAGCAGAATGATACTTCGTGTTCTTCTGCTTGTTTATTAGGGAAGAAATTCCAGTACGTGCTCAGATTCTCTTATACTGGACTCTTTAGACTAGTGAGAACAGAAAGTGTTTTCAGCATGCAGGCTTCCAGTGTTTTGTTAAAATAAGTTTATACACGTATGTGTATAAATGAAAAGCTTGTATTTCTCTTCCTAGTCGATAGCAGAAGCTTTTAAAATGTGGTGCTGTTGATGTCAGTGGTACCTTTGTCATCACCAGCCTGCTTGGCCAGGAAGAACTTAGAATGTTTTCATCTAGCTTTAATGTTTGTCCTTGCTGTAAAATACCAAAAGGCAGCAGTGGTTATAATTTGCTTCCTACTTTATTTCTAACAAAATCTTTAAAAGTCATGTTATGACTACATTTTCTGTCTCTGGGAACTAATTGCAGTATAAAAGAAACGTTAGTGAAATTTAAGAGGATTTTCTTAATTTTTTTCCAATACATTTAAAACATTTTTGTGTTGCTAGAATCCTTCAAGTTCCAGCTGCCTATTCTCCTATTGATCCAGACGCACCACCAATGTTATCTGCTTACTTCATGAAGAAAAGCAATCTTCAATATATTCTTATTGAAAATGACAAAATAAATGTAAGTGTTCAGGCTTCCACAGGAAGCATTAAAGGACAATTTAGAAATGTGTATTTATCCAGGTTGCATTCTGTTTTAATAAGCTTGGGTGGGGTTGTTTTGTTTCTTCATGTCAAGAGGTTGTCTTTCTCATTCAGAAAAGAACATGTTTAAAGTTGGAAGTATAAAGTGCTTCTCTCCCTGTTAAGAAAAAAAAAAAATTAAAAATTGCCTACTTTCCTATTAGAGTGTTGCCCAGGCAAGCTTGTAGGGTACTGGTGTTGGAAGACTTGTCCAGACTTCTTTCTCCATACGTCAAGGTTGAGAGTTGGAAATCTTTGCAATAGTTTGAAATAACTCCTGTATTTAAGTCTTTGGTTTCCCTTTGTCCGACTCCTTCCAAATCTTGTACCATCACTCATTGCAAAGGGAACAGACAAGATTGGACTGTCTAGTTATAATTCAGCATTCTTTGTCTTCTGCAGAATTCATTTGTATATTTTCCCTTTTTTTCCGTTATTTGCTCAGAGAATTGTTTATTTCTCACTTATAAAGCCTGTGTTCACTCATATTTAATATATAAAAATACATGAGCTTAAAACTGTCCTCCAAATGTAGAGGAAAAATCACAGCCTATTGGTATGAAATGCTGTTTTATATTCTGTTGCATACCATAGAATAATAACAGTGCATCCTGAGTTCTGCTGTTTAAATTGTTTATTTTCTCTTACAGAAATTCCAGATGTCCCATGTTGGTTGGTTTTGCCACAATTCTTCTGCAATAGGACATATTGGTTTAACTCTGTTCCAAATAAACTCGAGCAATGCTGATTTAAATTCACGAGTAGATGATGTGAAAAGTAAATGTGAACCTTTCAAAGCTATGGGTAACTCGCAGCCAGGATATACTGTTTGCCCAGATCAAACTGAAGTAAAAACATCAGCAGGAGGATACATAGACGTTGGTCAGAAATACCCTTTAGCGTACGTCTTGCATACATCAGGAACTACAGGGATCCCCAAAATAGTCAGAGTGCCTCATAAATGTATAGTGCCAAATATTCAGCATCTCAAGTAAGTGTGGTTTCCAGTTTTCCTTTTAAATGTTTTTACGGATTTGTCAGTTAGGGACTCTTTTTTTTTTTTTAATACTTCAGAGGAGTGTAGGTTGGGTTTTTGCCAACACTGGTTCACTTCTTCCTCCTTCCCTGCCTTTGTAGATTTCTTTCTGTTTGTTTCTATTGTTTCTAAATAGTATCATATAAGATTTTATTTGTCTGAATGTTATTTTTAATGTTTAAATGGTGCTTTATCTGAATTTTTGAGGGGTGTACTTCAAATAATATGCTTTTGCTGTAAGTCTTGTATTCTGGCTTGCAGCTTAGAAGAAACAGATAACAAAGTTATTCATTCGGAGTTATATTTAGTGTGTTCTGTAGTTTTTAAGTCCTAATTCCTTTTTGGCTAACTGGGTTTTTTTCTGTTTCATTTAATACTTTCTAAAACAACATATTATGGAAAATACCACCCTTTCTTCTTCTCTTTTTCTGCTTCCTCTCTCTTTTTTCCTTCTCTCTTTTTTCCTTCTCTCTTTTTTCCTTCTCTCTTTTTTCCTTCTCTCTTTTTTCCTTCTCTTTTTTTTCCTTCTCTCTTTTTTTCCTTCTCTCTTTTTTTCCTTCTCTCTTTTTTTCCTTCTCTCTTTTTTTCCTTCTCTCTTTTTTTCCTTCTCTCTTTTTTTCCTTCTCTCTTTTTTTCCTTCTCTCTTTTTTTCCTTCTCTCTTTTTTTCCTTCTCTCTTTTTTTCCTTCTCTCTTTTTTTCCTTCTCTCTTTTTTTCCTTCTTTCTTTTTCTTTTTTCCTCTTTCTTTTCCCCTGTTAGTTGAAATATGCCCTTCGGTGTACTGTACTGGTGCATAGTGTGGTGGATATTTTTGTAAAGGACTTCATTAGTTTAATTAATAGTTACAGTCTTGATGCAGAAATTCTTGTTCGAATTGTCTGCCCTGCATATGCTTATATATTAAGAGCCGCCCTTCAGACCTTAGCTTTGCTAAAACACATTTCTTTCATGCTGCTCTTCCAGTTTGGATTTGTTTTAACAACCAGCATCAGATTTGTAATTCTTAGCTTTCTTATTTTAGATCCATATTTGAGATCACACAGGATGATATACTATTCCTGGCTTCTCCTCTAACATTTGACCCGTCTGTGGTTGAATTGTTCATCGCTCTGACAAGCGGAGCCTCTCTCCTCATAGTACCAAACACAATTAAAATGATGCCTGTGGAGCTGTCTGCTGCGCTATTTCGCCGTCACCATGTGACAGTGTTGCAGGTAGGCAACACCTGAGATAAGTGTCTTCAGTGTCTTGCTTCTCATCTTTGCTAATGTGTACTACTTTTTCATCAGTCCAGATGCTAATGATAACAGAGCAGGGGCGTTCCCCTTGAAAGCATAGCTCATGCTGTGCTTTCTGCTGTAGCACGTTCGCTGTTCAGAAAATTACCGTTTGATCGAAGCCTCAAACATTTTGTGGCAGAGAACAAGGAACTGAAGATAAAACCGACATTTGTCTTAAGAAACCATTACTTCTTAAGAACTAATTAAATTATTCTGTTAATTAAGCAGTTAGTTCCAAAGATTCTGGTAATGGAGTAACCCGTTATAGACCTTTTTAGCACTTTTCACTGGGCTTGATCTTAGAGCCTTTCCTCATAAACAACTTGGAAGTTTTAGTGGTAGTCTTTATGCTAAAAATACAAGAACTATACCAGTGCCATTTATAGGGTGATAAAATGTTGGTTTTACAATAATGAGAACAAGAGAATGATTGATTCCACAGCAACAGTTATGTTTTAAGGCCACCTGCTTATATGAGGCTCAGAATAGATCATGTCCTATGTGATCTCAATTTTTATAGTTTTAAAGTTCACTTTTGGAAAATTTAGTTGAAGTTACGAGTGTCCGGCACGCCTTAATAAGCCGAGCCCTTGCCTTGTACTATAACAAGGTACTTTGTAAAACTATTAATTGAGTATAGAAACTTAAATCAGGGTGTAGGGGGAAGAGGCGCTAGAAATGGATCTCACTGGTAACTTTGAACAAAATGAGTATGGTGTGATTAGTCTATGAATTGTGATAAATCAACCCCCAAGCCTTGCTTTGTCATTAGCGTTGTAATTCTGAAGTACTTGCACTCATCGAAATGCTGAGATCTCCTTTTCTGTTGCAGAAATGGTGGTAGTTGAGATTGTAGGCTATAAATTTATGAGTAGTTAGTTGAAGATTCCACAGCAGAAAAAATCCACTAGTTACAAACATTTTGTAACTTTATTCTCTGCTGTTATTTTTATTTGTGATGATTGCTGTAAATCTTGATGGTGTAGATTTTCCTATCGTAGTCAAGTTTCTTGATCGGTTTAGCTCACTTGTTTTCAGAAAAAAATTCTGAGGTATTAATCTCTATTAGCAAGATTTTTAAAGTTTGTTTTTTAAGACTTTTTAAGATATGTATTTTTAAAGCATGTTAAGGGCTAATAGAAAAAGGCAAAATTTGGTGAATGAAGGTATTTGAGATGTCTAAGAAAAGTTTGATTTTGTGATTTTTTGATCATTGTCTTAATCAGTGAAGCGAGGGCTTCTCAGCTGAATTAATGACAAAAATATTCTTATCGCTTAACTAATAATTTTTTAATGTTTCTTAAATTATAGCAAGACATTGCCTTCCCTTCTTGACTTGCTTGAGCAGACTTGAGAAATATGAAAAATGATTATGAGGGAGGGGAAGAGTAATTTTTTTCCTCCCTTTTTCTTTGTTATAATTCACTAAAGGTATAATGATCAGTTGAAAAGGGATGGTCTTAATCTATTACTAGAAGAAAGTAACCTGATAAGAAAAAATTCCATAAATTTTCCATTAGTCTTACTCGTAGAAATAGTCAAGAATGAGAGTGAATTGTTTACGTTAAAATAATTTGCTGGTTTACCCTTCAGTGAAAAGACTCTACGTCACCAGTAGTTTTATACAAGTAGTGGTATTTAAGGAAGCTGTCTTGTTTCTTTTTTGCTGTTTCTTTTTTTTGGTCTTTTTTTTTTTTTCCTTCCTGTGCTTATTTTAGAGTGTGATGTGAAAAGTTTCAGATAACTAATCTTTGAAAACCGTTACAGTTACACAAATCAGGAACAACCCAGAATCTGGCACCCTAGGAGTTTTTAGTGCTATGGAAAGGTCTTTAAATACTCAATACGCACGTTAATCAGACGTATAGGTTATATTTCAGCTGTAACGTGCTGGAATGAAGGGGAAAAAAGCTCAGACAGTAACATCAAGAGAATATCGCCCTTGCTGCTTTCTGTTTTAAAGTAATTAACACAAGAACTAATGTGCACACACTTTAGATAATAGCTGAGACACAACAGGGAACCCATAACACATCTAATTATAGAAGAAACTCTGCAGAAAAATATAGGTTGGTGCTGATAGTACTCATTAAAGGCTCCACATAAGAAACAAAATCTCGCAAAACACCAGCATGATATATACTTGTATCTGATGGTTGATGCCATCTACTATACATAGACTGTTAAGTACATCCACAGTACAACAGTGGATATGATAAAGTAGGAAGAGGTTTATTCATATACTGAAAAAATATAACAGGTCTTTCTCTTGTCCTTTTTAAAATTTTTTTAAATATGTATCATACAGGCAACACCAACACTTCTCAGAAGGTTTGGAGCTCACATTATTAAATCAACAGTGTTGTCTGCAAATACTTCACTTCGTGTCTTAGCCCTTGGTGGTGAAGCATTTCCTGTACTGAATCTCTTGAAAACTTGGAAGCACAAGGAGAACAAAACAAGTATTTTTAATCTGTATGGTATTACTGAAGTGTCAAGCTGGGCCACTTGCTACAAGATTCCTGAAGAAGTTTTTAGTGATGATTTTAGGTAGGAAAATTAACTGTTTTCGTGGTGTGACATGTGAATGATGAAAATCATTGGAAATAGAACCTCGGTCTCCTGTTTCCAGGGCTACTGAGTCCTCATGAGTGTTTATGCTGGTACAAGTTACATTTGATTTTTGTGTAGGAATAGACTAATCTATTTTCTCTTGTTCTATTATAACTTCCCTCAAGTAAAAGCTGTTGATGGGTGATTCTTGAATGACAGAACTGCAGTCTGAAATCCTGTGTACTTGTAGGCCTGTTGTTTCACATAATGTGTTGTGATGGTCTCTGTTTTAGTCATATCTGTATCTAGACCTCTTCCTCATTCCAGCTTGGCATTCCACATGCTGAACCTGGACTAGCCTAGTCCAAGGTGTGCTGTCTCTGACTATCTGGCAGTATTGAACCAGTGTTGCACTTCTGCAGGCAAATGGCTCCTACCCAATTTGCTAATAACTTCAGTTAGCCATACTCTTGCTCATCATGAGGCTTTTCCAGTGCAATCTTCCATGTTCAAAGAGGAGAAACCTAATGAAGCTGTCAGTGAGAGTAAAGAAACGGGGCTCTGTAGCTCTCAGTCATAGCCTGGGAACAAAGATAAATTCACACCTTAGCTCTGTCAAGTTCAGAATGTTAATTCTGTGATTTACTTTAGGAAAGAGACCAGTGAGGCATGGTGGTGGAGTTGCACTCTATGTGAGAGAGCATTTGGAATGCATCGAGCTCTCACTAGGGGTGGATGAAGAGAGGGTCAAGAGTTTATGGGTAAGGATTAAGGGGCAGGCGAATATGAAGGACACTGTTGTGGGTGTTTATTACAGGCCACCTGATCAGGATGGGGAAGCTGATGAGGCTTTCTAGAGATAGCTGAAGGTAGTCTCGCAATCGCAGGCCTTGGTTCTAATGGGGGACTTCAATCACCCCGATACCTGCTGGGAAGACCACACAGCCAGGCATGCACAGTCCAGGAGGCTCCTCCAGTGCATTGATGATAACTTCTTGACACAGGTGGTGCAGGAGCCAACAAGGAGAGGAGCACTTCTGGACCTGGTGCTGACAAACACAGAGGGACTGGTGGAGGACTTTAAGGTTGGGGGCACCCTAGGTTGTAGTGATCATGAGAAGATAGAGTTCAGGATCACGGGTACTACGCACAAAACATCAAGAAGTAAAATTACAACCTTGGATTTCAGGAGGACTAACTTTGACCTCTTTGAGAAACTGCTTGGAGAGATCCCGTGGGCTAGGGCTCTGGAAGGCAAAGGGGCTCAAGAAAGCCGGTTGATATTCAAAGACCACTTCCCCTAAGCTCAGGATCGGTGCATCCCTAAGAGAAAGAAATTGGGCAAGGGACACAGGAGACCTGCATGGTTGAGCAAGGAGCTTCTGAAAAAGTTCAAGTGGAAGAAGGAAGTCTACAAGAAGTGGAAGAAGGGACTGACCACTTGGGAAGATTACAAGAATGCTGCCAGAGCGTGCAGGGATGAAACGAGGAAAGCCAAGGCTGCCTTGGAATTAAATCTGGCTAGGGATGTCAAGCTTAACAGGAAGGGCTTCTACAAGTACATTGGAAGCAAAAGGAAGACCAGAGAAGTTGTGGACCATTCTGGCAGGGGGTTGGACTAGATGATCCACAGAGGTTCCTTCCAACCCTGTGATTCTGTGATTCTACTTATTTTAAGCAAAAATGCTCAAAGATTACTTTCAAGTGTAATCAGTAGATGTAAGTGTGTTTCTTACTGGTACCTGCTTTTGCCTGCAGTCTTTAAAACTCCACAAATAATCAATTAAGTGGAGTCTAGGTAGTGGGTTTTTTCTGCTATTGGATATTGTACTATTCAGCAAATGATCCCACTGATATTACTTGACTAGTATGTATGACAGAAATTTGTCCAAAGTGGCTCACCCAAGGTCTCACAGCAATTTTATTCAGACTTCCAGAAGTCCTTTCTTTTCATCACCTAACACTCTGCCATTTTTACTCAATTACTGACTGGGTTTTTTTGTTCATTGTAGTTTATAAAGAGAGTTGCAGGAGTGTCAAGGTTGTGAAAAGTCCTTCCAGTTAGCTCAGTGTTTCATTTGCTCTCTGAAATGTGTGATTATTCCCTGGCATGATAACTATACATGTGACTTGAGTTAGATGTGTCCTATGAAATGGGACGTTTTGGACAAACGATGCGATATATTAACCTGGTACGTAAACCCTTGAAGACTGAAAACGGTGGATGGTCATAAAGTGTTATTAAATTTTCATGCAAACCTCATTTTTATTCTCATTTCTCTGAGTTCGAACATTACCTTCTCCACACAGAACCTGTTTTTTCTACTCAAAAGTTTCTGTGCTCCAGAGGTAATGCGGTGTTCTTCAGTCCTAACTGATGTACAGTTCGAATGATGGAAGTTTTAATAGTCTCTGACTGTTGTCTCCCACCCTTCACCTCCAATCCTGTTCTCCCTAAGCCTCATTGCAAAGGGAATTAGGGTTCCTTTGCAGAAAGCAGCCCCAGATACAACAAAACCAAGACAGAACATTTTATGTCTTCTTCATTTCTTAGTATCGGTAGGACAGTTGGAGTACAGTGGACTCTTATTTTTGCTAGCTGAATGACAAAAACTGGCACCATTTCTAGAGGACACTAGAAAAGGAAAATAATCAGCACAAAGTTAGTGCCTTAGTGGTCTGCACCCCTCTGTTTTTTAGATAGTTTGGCAAAATTAAATGTCTGATCCCAAGTCTTGTAATAATAGTGGCCAAATGAAGTGTTGTTTGTCTTTTATTTTTGCTGTTCTGTGGTATATGTAGGAATCTTGGGGGTTTGTGTGGCGATGTTAAACTCTACTCTTTTTTGGTTTTGTCTTTCTTGGGACTTTCCCATGGTATGGGGCAGACACATTGAATATCTGGGGTGCTTTCTCATACCTATTTGTCAAGTAATAATATTTTAAAGCCGGCCGGAAGAAAGAAAAGGAGAAGATTTTTACTTGGCAGAAATACACATTTTAGAAAATATGTCTTTTTTTCGATCAACTTGAGATAAAGAATTCATTGACTCATCAGAGAAAAGACGTTTCAACAGCCTAAGTAACAGGAGTTGAACAAGAACTGCTAGGTTAAATTATGATACTTTATGATAGAAATTGAACTGGAACCCATGTCTAACTTTGTGTATTACCAAAGTTATTTGAAGTTACTTTGCTTTTTCAATTTTGCTTTACTAAAGAAAATACATTAATCTCTAGTTCCACTGAGAAATATATTCAATAAATGAGGCTCTGCGAGTGCTTGAAGAGGCTAGAGAATGAAGGGAAAGGAGGGAGTTGGTCTAGAGCTCAACAGAAGTCATCTATAATAGATACATGACACTGAAATTACACTTTCTTTTATTTCTTCTCTTCTGAAAGAGTCAACTGTACCTGTTGACACAATATCAGCAATGAAATAGAATAAAAGCTCAAACTAGGTAGAACAGGGAAAGAATGAATTAGAAAGCAGTTACGTGTGTTTAAATTGGTTAACTTGGTGGAAGGTTCCACCTGGGGCTCTTAAAAACTGGCTGAAATTCTCAGGGTCTTTCAGGGTCCGTTGAAGTCATATTTTCTATCGTTCTGGGTTTTTTTTGGTATATGATAATGAAACCCATGCACACTGATGAAGTTTTTAATTTTGAACACATTGAGATGTTTTTAAAGAAGAAACATTTATAGAAAGAAGCCCTAAGCATCTACTTTTGCTCTAGTACCAATCCTTTAAAAGACAGTATGATAACTAATTTCTGGAACAGTTGTTTTGGTTCAGAGGGGAAAGATTTTTACTATTTCTTTCTTTTTTTTGCATTTAGAACTGATATCCCTATACCTTTGGGATCACCGCTCATTGGAACAAAAGTTGAGGTCAGAGATACCAATGGTTCTGCAGTTCTGGAAGGCGAGGGACAAATATTTATAGGTTATTTATATTTCTTATCCTTCTAAGGTTCTTTTCTTAATTGAGTTTTAATAATATCTTGAATATTTTACTTCGTGTCTGCCTCTGATATACTGATTAATATAGCATTTTAAGTTCCCCTTGGGCCGGGAACCTTCTGATGGTATTTTAGGTTGTTGGAATGATGAACAGGAAATTACCATAATTTTATCTGCAGACTCTGCTTTCATTATATTGACCTTTTTTCCTGCTTGCATTTTGACGTTCTCAGTTGAAGTACTTTCTGTGTATTAACTGAATTAACTGCATAGACAGTTTGTGCATTGCAGAAGTTTAGACATTGATAATAATCTTCTAGTACTTCTTACTTAGAGTTTAGGAGAATTTGATAAAATAATACACTTCGTAATTTTAATTTACAGTTAGCCATTTAATGTTTGTGACCAGAATCTTTTCTTGTGTAGGTGGTGAAGAACGAATCTGCTTTCTTGATGATGAAATAGCTGTACCCCTGGGCACAATGAGAGAAACAGGGGATTTTGTAAGAGTACAGAATGCAAATTTGTTCTTCTTGGGTCGGAAAGACAATCAGATTAAACGTCACGGCAAACGTTTTAATATTGAATGCTTGCAGCAGGTAATGTAACATCTAGTGAGTAGAGTATGCTGGTATAAAAGAGGAGGGATAAGGAACACGTTGTTATCATCATAAATGGGTATTTACTCATCTTCGGATGACTTTTAGGAGTCCTAAAGAAATTGGGAGGGTGTATTATCAAAAATCTAGTCACATAATTTAGGGAGGAGTTTGGTTCTGAGTTCTTGGAAATCTGTTTTATTTTATGGTTTCTTCCAGCAGTGTTGAGAACTGTATAAATGCCTGAAAAATACTGAGTGTTGCACTGCAATGCTTGTAGAGTGATTGTTCTGCAAGGCTGAATGGATTATATCTCCTTCATGTCATTTAGGCAAATAATATATATATCTCTGAGTCCATTTTTATGTGAAGAAATACAAACTTTAGCTACTAGAGAAGGTATTTCATAGGATGTTTTGTAGGAATTGGAGACAAATACAAATTTCAAATGTGTGTTCTTTTAATTGTGGTTTTTTTACTCTACTGATGAACTGCGTTTCAAGACAAGACTAATATTTTTAATTACAGGCTGCTGAAGATCTTTGTCAGGTAGAAGCTTGTGCAGTGACCTGGTATCAGCAGGAAAAACTTATCCTATTTGTTGTACCCAAAGATGATTTGGAAAAGGGAGAAACACTTAAAGAGCTCCAGAAACGTCTACCAGCTCATGCAGTCCCTGATGAGCTTGTACTGATTAAAGCTTTGCCTTTAACATCACATGGTAAATTAAACTATTAAGTACCCTTGCCACTTATTTTAATGGTCTCTATTCCTTTTTTTTTTTTTAATTTACCAAAATCCAGTACTTGATTCATGCTTTTTAAATACGTAGGTTAGATAACCAATCTGCTAGTAGGAAATGATGACCACTTACTATGTTTTGTTTGAGAATAAAATCAGTTTAGTATTAAGAGTGCATATTTATTTTCTCAGTCATTCCTGTTGCGGTATGCAACAGAACCCTGACTCCAGCTGTGGAAAGATCAGGCCCCAAAGGTGGGATTATGTGGGGGGAGGCTAGGGTAAATTTTTAAAAACCTTATTGGGTTTTGTTAAGTGTTGTTGATCGACTGGGTAAAAAAAATACAGGTACAGTTGAGTTTGAATGAAGAAGTGTGTACAAGAATAGAGTGACTATTTGGGCAGAGCAATGTTTGGAAGTGTAACTGCTAAAAGAGCTATGAAAAAAATCATACTTTATTTTCTACAAAGGCAAAGTTGATATATCTGAACTCAACAAGATTTACCAGAACCATCTAAACTCCAGAAGGCGTGACAGTAAGCTGAGTGACGCAGAGGAATTGTGGGAAAGATTGCAGTATTTATGGAAGGTAGTATTTTGAGTCGCCTTTTTATCTTTGCAAGTGGATCATTATACATGTGTCAGGAATTAAACAGTTTTAAGAAGTATGACTAATGCAACCAGAACGTTCTAGCTGCCTATAGATATAAGCAGTACGGCTCTTTCTGTTCAGTTAATACTTGAATACAGTTGCTCTGCAGTGGCCAAGAGGGAGTAATTTATATTTCTCTATCAGATAAAACTGCAGGCTATGAGGTACGAGCGATTAGCATAGGAAGGACGTAACCTGTCAGCAGCTTTTTGAATACTGCTTCACATGCCAAAGAAGGTATCCCTAAGGGAAACAAGGAACTGGGACATGGAAACTTTGTACAAAATAGCTACTGTATTAGTAGAGTTTCATATTTCTCAAGATAATTATGAATTGAAGAGTCTTTTTTTTAAATAGATGGCGCAGTTGCGTAATTGTCTCTTGGGCTGTCTGTTTGTATTGTTTCTAAATTTCTGTGCTAAAGACTTGTTTTCCAAGGTACTGAAATGTGATGCCAAACAGCATTACTTTTTTTTTCTTCAAAGGTA
The DNA here is from genome assembly GCA_013400035.1 of Rynchops niger. NCBI lineage: Eukaryota > Metazoa > Chordata > Aves > Charadriiformes > Laridae > Rynchops > Rynchops niger. The sequence continues at coordinate 823,517 of VXBH01002675.1, read as the reverse complement.
GACTTCCAAGTTTCACCTGAAAGTGTGATTTGCTGTGGCTAGTTCTTGAACAAGTAAATATAGTGAAATTAGTAACATAATTTGTCTGTGCTGATACTTCCTGTATTGGTGCTACAGAAATGATAACCCAAAGGGATGGGATGTGCCCTAGACCCAATATGGACAGCAGGAGGTGGCTTCCAAAACCAGAGGATTTGGACTTCACACCCAGACTTAAGAAGCAGGGAGTACAGCGAGAGGAGACATAGAAATTGCTGTTTGTTGTAGTAACAACGCCAAATCCAAAATCTGTCATGAATTGAAGGGGTGATAGTTTCAAAAGTAGGTAGATAAGTAGGTTACTTACATAATTCAGAAGTAAAAGATACCAGTTTATATAAGTTTCATTAATAAAATAAAGCACCTAAATCAATTTTATCAAAAGGCATCAGTGTTTTATCTGCAAAGTTGTCATTGATAAATGGACTCGAGATTGAAAACAGCCAATGAAAATACAGCACAATTTGCTTTAATTCCTTAGACTGCAGAATTGGAATTGAGCAAAACATTTTGTAGTACAGAACTAGTATCTCCCTGTTTCCCCATTTGTCCCCAACTCTTGTTCCATCACTACCTCTATTGGTACTAAAATGTTTTGTGTGATTTTTTGCAGATTAGTGAGTTTCCTCAGTTGTTGATTTTTAGCGGGACTTCTGGGCAGTCATGTGGATTTTACCTGAGTTGAGTTTTTGTGTTTGTGATGTGGTGTAACACCTATGGGCTGTTACCTCTTTCCTTCTTCTTTTCTCTAGTCTATTTTGGGTCTCCTAGATGATTCCAGTGGAATTTCTAAAGATGCGGTATTTCTGTACAGTGGTGGGGACTCCTTAAAGGCTCTACGATTGTATGATGAAATTGAGATGCTAGTAGGCAAACCTGTGCCTGGACTCCTGGAAGTTATTCTCAGCCGCTCGATTGAAGAGGTTTACAGACATATTCTTAAAATTCTGTTTCCAGATGAAGACCATTCCATAATGAATTATGACAATGTTGTGAAAAGAAAATTAAGTGGGAACAGTGGGGAGGAATTCCATGGAAAATATATTAAACTGAAATCTGAAAGAGATCTCGAGGTTGCTTCAGGGTTAATTTCATTTATTGCGGTAAGCAGAGGAAATCATTTTTTTTCTATGAATTTCAGCAAGTCTTTTATGCAACACAGTAATACAGTACAGGTAGGAGTGGAACTGCTACAGCAACCATCCTTTCTGCATTTAGCGACTCCAAGTGTAATGAAGAGCCACGAGCAAGGGTATGAAACGAAGAACAGAATTTTAGCAGTTACGAACAAGGCAAATAAAACTGACTGTTGCTCTGTACAGCAAATCCACGCAGAATGTAGTCATGTAACAACGGCAGAGTTGGCATTATGCATAAGATGGAAGTCAAATACAAGAAAATGTGTTGATGCATCACCGCTGGTTATAATACCAGCTGAAGAAGGAGTGTCTGCATCTGTGTATGTTGGCTCTCACTCTCATGCAATGCAGGCAATTGATCTAGATTTGGGAGAAATAAAATGGGAGAAGAACCTTGGAAATCGTATCGAATCTTCTGCCTGCGTATCTAAGTGTGGAAAATTCATTGTTGTTGGTATGTCTTTTGTTTTAGCCTTCATTTGAAATTATTTTTTTACTAAATACAAGGGGAATGACAGACAATCTTATTTCTTACCTCTGAATACCCTCCATCTATATTTATCCCAAAACTTCCATATCTTCTTCAGAACTAATTTATTGTAATATAGGAACAGAAGGAAGAAGTAATTTAAGTTTCATCATAACCAGTGATGGAGCTTATCTAACACACACACACTTGTGATTTATTATATGCCAAGTTATTAATAAGGCCTTATTAAGGAATAGTCAACGGGTATGTTTTCTTTTTAGTGGTTGATTAAGGTGTGGCCTTTAAACTATTTTCAAAAAAAAAATGTGGAAAGGTGATACAGTCCTAAAATGTCTTTAAAATTTGATAGAGGTAGAAATTAGTACTTGGTGGCTCAGATTATTTTTGACAGCATTTAATTATCTCCTTTGTCTCTTCTTTTTGGAAATACGAAGAACACGTTTGGATAGGTTTTTTGGTTTTGTCATACCTGTTGTCAACAAAGTTGCCATTATTCATGTTATCTTTTTAGCTAATACTTATATATCACTGATTAGAACAGACGTCCAGGTGGTGAGGTGTTTTTATGCAAAGCTAATGTTATTATCTTTTTGCTAGTGGTTTGATTGCTATTTTCTCTGATAAAAAAAATTAATGTTTCATTAAAACTGAAGGAGTTTCTAGCACTACAGTTTTCATTAGAAGACATACAGACTTTATTCTTTCAGCATCTTTGTTTTCAGAAAGGAAAATTAGGGAAAGAGGTAATTAAAAAAACATTATTATTATTGTCCCTTTTCAGCAACTCTCCATGTCTTCTAATATTATTACTGTAACATTTGATAGAAAGGCAGTGAAATAAGTATATTCTAAATGTAACCCGGAAAAAACGCACAGAACAATCAACTTTGAATGTATGAACTATCAGCAAAGACTTTGAGCTAAAAGAAGAGGAGGAGCTTTGGAAAATGTTTTGAAACTGTACCTCGTGAGTCATCTTACAGCAGTGATGAAGCTAGCAGCTAAATCACACCGTAAATGCAAATATTCATTATCCTCTTTTCTTTCACACAGGTTGTTATGATGGCTTAGTGTATGTCCTTCAAAGCAGTGATGGAGAAATACACTGGACTTTTGTTACAGAAGATACTGTGAAAAGCTCTGCAGTTGTAGACCCTTCCAGTGGACTAGTCTACATAGGATCGCATGACCAACATGTATACGCTTTGGATATTTATGTAAGAACACTGACTAACTTGTATGTATAGAAGAATAAATATCCAACTTAGACCATATTTGTAGCACACTGATGATGCTCCACAGGTGTTAACGTTCTCAGGAGTCCACAATTACACTTCTGGAATAGTTAAGCCTGCTTGAAGTGGTGTTAGGATTATGTAGTAGTAAATAGTTTCAGTGATGTTCTCAGCTGTGTTTCTTGTGCTACTAGTCCTGGTTGAAACCAAATCTTAAGTTTCTTAGTTATTAAATTCTCTGTGGGTGTTTCAGAATAGGGTGCCCAGCTTGAAATAAAACTGTGGCTTAATGGTGGAGAGAGAATCTTACATTCCAAAAGAGTAGATGAAGGGAGACGTAAAATAAGAGGGGCAGATACTGCCTCATCATTAGCTGAATTTGTAAACATGATGTACTTCAACTCCAGTTGTAAAATTTTTTATTTCTCTTTTTTCTTGTGGCTACAGAAAAAGGCATGTATATGGAAGTTACATGGCGAAGGTGGAGCTGTGTTTTCATCTCCTTGTCTAAGTTCTTTTCCACATCATCTTTATGTTGCCACTCTAGGAGGACTATTATTGGCAGTAAACCCAGTATGTACCTTTGCTTACTTGTTTTTGATCCCAGTCTCAAATTTAAATGAAACCAAAAGTGCATTTCTGAAGCTAAGATTGCTTTTTTGATGAAAGGAATTAGATGATCATATGTTACCATAAGATCCTTTTCACTTGAGGGCCTTATTATTATACACAAGGTTACCATAATAATTCCTGTATTTCAGAAAGATAACTGATGATAGTGAACTGAAGTGACTTGCTTGAATTTACATGCTGACTGTAAGCCAAAGTTGGAATCGGTGTCTTCTCGTTTCCATATACTACCTTATCAGTTAAACTAGTGAGTGAGAGCATGTCTGTAAATTATTTTTCCCCTCCCGCCCTTTGAAAGTAGGATTCAAAAAAATACACAGAACTTACTGAAATCAGAACAGAACAGAGGAAGAAGCCCCTTCATTCCTCTTACTGTTTCATTCCCTGTAGTCATTTAAAGAGCTGTGCCCCTTAGTCTTGGACTGCTGTTCTGTTCTCTGCGCTGGGGAAATGGCATTCTTGATAAATGTGGAGCAATTTCATGGATTTCATTGTTGGCTTACAGCTGGTCTTGCCTGATAAAAAGAACAGTCACTTGGAGCAGCTGTTCATGTTTTTCTGTTCAGACAATCCAGAGCATCAGTCCTAACCGTCTTTACCTCCCACCTGCTACAAGCTTCATCAGTAATACCCAACCTACTGTCAGAAGACCAGTGTATGGTTTTGCAGCTCTAATGGGCTGTGGTTAAGCATAAACAGATAATTTTTCTTTTTGCATAATCCTGAGTAACAGGTAGTTGAGAAACCCAACTGTAACTCCAAATAATTATTTATAAAACTGGGAATGTGCAGGCTACATTAGGAGCTTATTGTGACAATCATAGCTTGTGGGTTTTTATTTATATTTATAGTATTTATAGTTTATGACATAATCAATATGACTTGTTTTCAAGATATTCTCTCCTTCATTGGTCGTCTTCACATACTAAAGAGCTGGGAATGGTATAAAAAAAGAATCTGTCATTTATTTAAACTACTACTACTACTATGCTGTTATTATTTTGCATAGGGGGGAGGAAGAGAAAGTTGAAACAGGGGTATTTAGTATTCCAGGGAAAACACTAAATATTTTGTTGGAATAAGATTTGAAGAGTAGTTTTGCTTCTGGTATGCATTTTGGAATGGAGAAGCCTGCTTTTCTTTGCTTCTTGTGTTTTATTGGTTTTTGGTTGTTTTGTGGGTTTGGGGTTTTTTCGTTTTTTTCCCAATTCTTAAGGGCTGGGTCAAGCTGTGAAAGAAGGATTGTTTAGTGCAGCTTTTTACAGTTGTGTTAAGCATCACATATTCCACACTGCCATTTACAGGTGACAGGGAATAAGATTTGGAAAAGCTTCCTTGGAAAACCGCTCTTCTCCTCTCCTCACTGCACTGAGAAGTATGTTTGTGTTGGGTGTGTGGATGGAAACTTATATTGTTACACTCATTCTGGAGAAAAGGTAAAAATGTTGTTGGGTTTTTTGTGTGTTCATCACAAAACCCTGAATAAGGTGCTTCATTGATACGGTTTTCTAGGTTTAATGATTAACATGTACCTTTTTGTGAACTAAATAGAGGAGAAAGAAGAAAAACTGTTTGTCTAGGGTTTTGCCATGCAGTTCATGGCAAAACCACAAATAAACTGCAAACTCTCAAGTTGCTTCATGTAGTAACAGAATTTCTAGGTCAGAGCTTACACCCAAAGTAAATGGTCAAGAGTAGTACCAGCAAATTAAATGGTATGGTTTTGTTTCTGGGGCTCAAGCATGTTTAAAGCCATCTCTTCTGTAAGATGGTGGCTGTTTAGAAATAAAGGTTTCTTAGAATGTTTACGCTTTTATCAAAAAGCATTGACATCTCAGCCAAGTCATAATTCTGATAAAATATGTGTCAGCCTTCGCATTGAATTAAAGCAGCATAATATTAATGTGTTTTGTATCTGGTGTTAAAACAACTGACGCTGTTTCTGTTTGTTTGCCTGGGAGGCAGTATACATGGCAATTCCTAAGCCTTTTCTGATTATAAAATATGTCTTAGCCCATGCCCCGCTCTCTCTCTACTTGCAGCAGCGTTGCAGAACTGATACTCTCTTGAGGAGGGATCTGCACATCATTAGCATGAGCAGGGGAAATGTATATTACAAAAGGAATATTTGCCTTTCTGGCAAAGTATGGCATGTTAACAGAATTCTCGAAGTTCCTTACTAATTGTCGTACAACAGCCCAAGAATACTATTTCCCCAAGTTGGCCATCTTTATGTGGGCCTCACAGAAGGTAGTAACTCTTGCACGTCTATTTTATGCCTTTTAGCACTTACTCTGTGTGTAAAACTTAACTTGTAATTTGACAAGTATTTACCAGCCCTTGCTGAAATCTAGTATGCTCTTGAAATAAAATGCTCTCCTGTCAACAGCTAGTCTATTAAAAAATTACAGTTCCTGTGAAACTGATAATGTGAACAACCTTTGATAATAGGTGGTTGTGTTCTTTCTGTAGGTTTGGCAGTTTTCCACTAATGGACCGGTGTTTTCATCTCCATGCATCTCAAGTTTAACTAATCAAGAAATATTTTTTGGCTCCCATGATCGCTTTATCTACTGTTGTAGTATGGAGGGTAATTTACTGTGGAAATTTGAAGCTACTTCAAGTGTATATGGAACACCATTCGTTTTCCAAAGCGATGACTTAAAGAACAAAATTCTTTTGGCAGCAGTATCTACAGATGGCAAAGTGTGGATCCTGAATGCCAAGAGTGGAACAGCAGAAGGAGCAGATAAGCTTCCAGGAGAGGTTTTCTCTTCCCCTGTTGTATGGGGAACAAAACTTCTTGTTGGCTGTAGAAATGATTACGTCTATTGCCTAGATTTGTATATAACAGGAAAAAAAGAACAGCTAAGATGTTAAGCTGCTTCCTTTTTATTGTTTACATTTGTAAATTAAGAACTCACAGGTGTTCTCTACCTCTCTGCCTACTGTAGGCAAGATGTGCTCTTTGCAGACCTCTCGGGGAGCATTTTGCACCAGGCAGTGTCCAGAGTAAGTAAAGTGATATTTGTTGACTTGCTGTACTGATTGAGGGAGGATGGCTGCTCAGCACCCAGCCAGAAGTTGCACTGTCCCTCCCTCATTTCCCAGCTCTGATTCATGAAAGAACATGTTTCAGGTGGTTTGGATTTGAAGGTTGTGCTTTGACCTGTGTAATAAGAAAAAGAAAGTCACTAGTTTGTCTTTAAGAAACTGTGGTAAAGTGCCATATTCTGCAGCTTGGAACAACGTGCTTGTCTCCCTGAGGGAGGAATGTGTTTCTGTCTGTGAGTCCAGCCTCGCCTGTGCCCTGAGGTTCCTTCGTAGCCTGTGCCTGGCTCTTCCATGCATCAGACTGGTGTTTGTCTAGTCTGACGAGGTTTCTATGCTGTGGCAAAGTAACCCAAGTCCTTTTTTGAACCTAACTTTTAGTTTGATTTCTGAAGACATAGTCTGCCTTACTACCTGGTAGTAGTGACCTGTTTACCATAGTTTGTATAAACCAAATTGTTCATCTTTTGTGAGCCTTGCCCCCTGCCCTTTGGCTTCAGTTCAGCCAAGCATATACTTAAACTCCATTGAAGTCAGTAGGAGTTACTTCTTGTATTCTCAAGCGGAGAATATGTGTATATGTATTAAATTTCAATGACAGGTACAGTATGAGTTCCAAGATGAAGTGTGCACTGCTCAAATCAACCATTGTCAAATCATTTTTTAAGAGATTTGAAAGAATGCTCTATACAGTGTCTTTAGAGAGAACTATTAATAAAGGGTTGTGTAAATTGGTTTTGGTTGTCTTTAACTTCTTAAAAGGAATTACCAGTGGTCTTAGTAATGCGAGTCAAGTATTTGCAGTGACAAAAGTACACTTAACTGAGAGCATCTTGCTAATGATGAGTGTTCTAAAAGAACTATAGCAGAAACTGTTTTCTCTCTCTCTCCCTGATGAGCCATCTACTTTGAATTCTACCATCTTGAATTAAAAAGTAAAGTAGAAATTGCACTGGCTATGTTGCTTCATCAAGTCTGGTTCCTCCAGTTTATCGTTAGCAGAAATGCACTTGTAGCTCTGTAAAAAGTTCTATTTCTAAAGCAAACCTGGACTACAGGGTTAGCAAAAGGAGACACAGAATAGATAAATTATTAATTAGATAATTTTGACTGGGTTATAGTTTAATAAGAATTAAAATGACATTAGTATAATAAACAATTGCACTTTAAAACATTTGAAAAATTAAAAAAGTACACAACAAATACCCCACAATTATACATCTTATAGTTTTTATACATTACTATATGAACATAGAGGTTAATCGTATATAACCTTGTCAGAAGAAATGGTATTTGTGTTTATAAGTTACAAAAAATTGAGACAATATACTACATAGTGGTTTGTTCGGTTCTTAAAACATTTTTGCTGTTTCAAACTCGGTAGTAATGTTTTGGTTTTATTTTTACAGATTTCCAACACTTTATCAGAAACGGTTGCAACAAAGCTAAAGCAAAGTAACACTTCACTTCATTGGTCTTTAGTGCAAATTTTTGTTAATTTAACATGAAATGTCACTGTTGAACATGTACATTTCAGAAATGTTTCCACCAAGTACTGTACATAATACAGTTTCCATTATTACACTAGATACCTTTATGGTTGGAAAAAACCTCTGCTTTGAAGCTTTAGATTAAGACCATCCTTAATGAAAGTTCTATTCTATGTGCTATAAACGTATTGTATTGGAAAATTGCATCCTTATGTCATGCGCAATAGCACCTGATTTTGCTATGCTTTTCAGAATACCGGTATCTTTAATTCTTTAATCCCAAATTACTTCACCTTCTCTATATTTCTGCCTGTCTCCTTCTCCCAAGAAAGAATCATAAAGATGGATTTCAGGCAGTTTAGTTCTTGTAATTACAAATACATACTACAAGCTTATAAACTCGGAAAAAGTGTAAATTTCACTTAACAAGCACTAATTCATGGTGCTAGCGGAGCAAAAATAATTATGGGCACAGTTCTTTTTTTCAGATAAGCTTGTGTAGAGATTGGACTTTGAAGGCATTACGTGTGTTTTTTTCCCAAGCATTTGAGAGCAGCATCGCTCCATCTCTCTATAAAACGTTTTAAATGCTTACATTAAGGGTAAAAAGCTACTTTAGAGATTCTGGTTTTAAATATGAAACTGAGCAAAACTGGTGGCTTGAGACCCAAAAAGCCCAATCTGGCTGCTGCACGTCTACTCAATTGAACATGTTTGTTGTGTTTGTGCTATTGTAACCGTGATACTGCAGCGTCGCTTTGTTTGGTGGGAAATAGCGTATTCAATAATGACTTTTGCTGACAAGCCCTTTTTGATTCTCGGAACGGGAGGATCTGGCAGGTTTTATTCTGTTTTGTGCATAATTTAAAGTGCTGCTCCTCATGCTGCATACAGCAGTTTGGCTGAAGTACTTCCGTGAAACATATGTGGTATCATTCTCTAACGATGCAATTTATTCTCATGAAAATCTCTCCCTTTATGATGTTGTAGGCTTAAAGGTTCCTTGGAGCCTTCTGGTTATAAGAAGGAGATGTTCAAATTTGTTAAAGACTTCCTTGTAAAACAAACTCGGGTGTGTTACAGATTTATGTACTAGGGTGACTTTTTAAAGTGCAGAGCTAGCTATTTCTGCAAGATGTTGAGGACAGTAAAATTTTTATTACATTACAGACTTTATCCTTTTTTGTAAGAGGGAGGCGGTGAGCATTTCTATTTTAGTTACAAGAAATAATGAAGTGTTCAATTGCCGCAGCAGATACCTGAGATGGGGTAAGTAAACTCCTTTCTGAAGTGTTCTGGCTGTATTGGTCAAAGTACAGGAAGTTATTGTCTGAGCTACCTGCAGTTGCACATGGAGTAAAATCAGGAAGAATGCAGAGGTGAAACTCCTGAGACCCCACTGACTTAGCTTTCAGTTCTCCGCTAACTTCAGTCCTGAAAGTCTTACTCCTCTGGGAGCTCACCGAGACGGATTCTACAGCTACATGAGCACAAGAAAAGTTGTACTCATCTTCGTTCCAGTTGATTGACTTAAAGCTGTGATTTGCAATCACTGTCTCTGTGCATCTTAAATATGGCCAAGCACAAAGAGTGATGCGCTTAAATGACTAGAAGAAACAGTGGCTCCCTGGCTTCTTTCTGACTTTTGCGTAAATAATGGTCTTTTTGTTAAGTAGGTTGAATTGTTTTCTTCCTAGGACCGAGGGAATGGAGACATAGTGTATTAATCCTGTGATGAAAGAAATTACCTCAGCGTTTGGACAGTACCGTCCTTCTACTCATCATTTGCAGGTGGAAAGATACCTCCTGAAGTTCTTCATTAGGGAAGAAGCTTTCAAATACCAGGTAGAACTGACAGTTCTTAACAGTTTAACACTTAAAAAATAAATTAGGAATAAGAGAAGGGAACATGCATCTTGCCTTAATTTTCAACAATGGAGTGTTGAAAAATTTTTTCTGAGATCTCTATTTAAGTGTAGAGATCTAAAATTCCAGAACCGAATACCCATAGAATTTAAGGAGCTTCTGAACTGAAGTTCTGGCCCTTTTTATGATACTCGCTAAAATTTACATCCAGTATCTGAGCATACTTAAATTTTTGAGAGGGTCTGGCTCTGAAATCTTTGCCGTGACCTCATTTAGCTATTTGTCAAAGCAATGGAATATATGACTCGAGTAGACTTTACAGTGAGCTAGAGCAAAATGGTAATCAGTTCAGTTTTCAGTCCTTCAATACATGCATTTTCAGTTTTGTCTTGTGTAAAAAGCTGAATAAATAAAAAGAAAGCAATTAATAGTCAGCAAGAGAGATGTAATGTTACAGTTTACTTTATGATCTGTGGACAGTCACTCCAGGCTTTTGCTTTCCTCTTGGCTAATGCCAGCCAGGCTGGTTCTGTGGACACAGGGTTCGCATCAGGCGTGGAGAATCTCTTGGCCACCTCCTTTGCCAGGGGGGTTGATGGAACAGAATCTGAAATTTCCACTGGTTTTGATGGTTTGGGGAGGGGAAAAGAAAAGAAAAAAGATATTAGTTGAACCCTGTACTTTGCAGGATTCTCGAGATTTCACTTCTTTTTCTGTGAAGATGTTCTGACCTAACACTTTCAGATTTATTCCCAACCCTTTTAGTTAAAGTTTACTTTTTATTGTATTTGCAAAATAATCGAGTTAGGAGGGGCTGAGCTTCTTTTTTTCAGAGGTGACTCTGAGTAATGTAACTCACAAAAATCGGGACAAAATTTTCAATCTCTGTGAGATCCAGAGAAAACATTTGCAATTTGCCAGTCATCGTCTTTAATTACATCTGCAATGTAGCAAACAGTGGGAAATAAAACTGGATTATTTTTTTTTCTCTTTGGTAATGCAGCTGCTGAGCACGTGTAACCCAACTGTATTCAGTAGGATTTAGATTACCTCTTCAGATTAGAGTTCTTAAATAAACACAGAGAAGAAAGCCGTCCTATAGTTTTCTACCTCAGTTAACTGTTCCCATGCCATGAGACTCTCCTGAAGAAGAAATGATCCAGCTTTCTCCGATAGCCCTTTGTCACATTTTCTTTAAAACAGTGTATTTCAAACAAACAGCTGTCTCGGCAAGAACATGAGTTGAATAAGCAACTGATTTCTAATACATGACTTGATAGAGTTAATTCTGAGACGGCGAATGCCGTTGAAGGCAGCCTGGGTAGAAATGAGTCCTCTCTGAAACCTAGGAGAGTGACTCTCAAAATCTTAGTTACAAAATAACTCCTCACTAATTCCCTCCCCCCGCTTTTTTTTTTCATGAGACAGAAAGCTCTTTTTTTGTTAAATGTTCATGCTCAGTCCAAATTGCTTTTTGTTGCTTTTCATTTTCAGGTTTTGAATATTTTAAAAAGCTTTAAAATGGCATGGATGGCAAAAATTGCTTATTTTTCTTTTAAGTACGTCTTTAATCATGTATTTTTAGCTATAAGTAAATGAACAGTAGTGGCAGCTATTGCTGCAGACAGACACTTTGAAAAACTAATTAATTTAAAGGTTATGTTAATTTATGCTATTTTAAAGGTTACACCCTCTTATCAGTTCCTGTTGTACAAGACTCAAGTCTAAGTCTGATATATAACAACTTTTTCAAGTTTTTGGTGGGTTTTTTTAATGTCCTTAGTGGAAGACTCAGCAAATTTTTATTTTAAACTTGTTCTAGCCTGCTCTTCTGCCCTAAATGCTCTCCTAATGGTGGGAAACACAAATCAGTGCTGTCATCCATAATAAACAAATGTTTGTTGATAATGGTTACCTGGTTCCAAATGTCACCACGGAATCACACAGTCACTATTTCCTGGAGGGCCAGCATGGTTCTGTGCTTTCACTTGAGGTAGCTCAAAATTGCTAATTCCTCCTGAATTTCCTCCTGAAGCTCTTACTCTAGTGCAGGCCGACCAACCAAGGATAAGTGGGGTTTGGCCCCTCTTTGGTCTGATTTGGCATCATCTATTGTTGCTAGAGTTTGATTGCTGCTGGAGTTGACCACATGCAGCATAATGCCACACTGCTGCATCTAGTGGGGCAGGGCTGCAGTAGAGCCCTCTTGGAGGTTGACAGGAACACTGTGAAGGTGCTCCAGCTGCCACCTCCAAAACCAGTTTGGACACTGGAAGGAGGCTAACGGGGAGCAGGAAAGTTTTGGGCAATCTATGTGAGATCTTAGAATGGTTTGTGTTGGAAGGGACCTTTAAAGGCCACCTAGTCCAACCCTAGAGGTTGCAAGGGAAGTTCTCAGGGATATCTGTGCTGGCGTGAAGTGGACATGCAGCTGCTGAACCAACAGAATGCATGGGGGTTGTTCAGCTTGGAGCAGTCTGTAATGCCAGAGTAGCATTGATCAGATAAAAAAAAAAAAAAAGATAAACCTCACTGCCTTCAGTAGCTGTATTCCATAGTTCTTGGCTGGGAGTGGTACTGGATAGATTCAGCTAATATGTGGATTTACTTTCAAAGAAGCCCACACTATTAACCATGCAACTTGTAAAAAGGTTTGACACCTATCCCTTTGCCTAGGACTGGTGTTGGCTAGGGAAATACTTGGCAAGTCTCTATTTCAGCAACCATCCTACGCCACCCCAAATATTATGCCCTTTGGGGAAGTATTTATTTTACCCTGCCTGCCTTTTGAATGCGTAATTGTTTCAGTTTAACTGAAGTGACAGATAAAGTAGTAGGTTCGGGTTCCAACCTTCGATACCAAATACTTGACTGGGAGGGAAAAGCCCTAAATTCAAAGTGACAGGCTGCCTTCTACTGAATTGATTATGTTTTGCATTTCTTGAATGAAATGACACCACTCATTCCCATTATTCTGGGGGAGTATGTCTCCTTGGCAAACTGGGAGGTGTGGGAACACAATATGCTTATTTTTCTACACAAATACACTTTGTAGACATTAAGTATTGCTCCCCCTCTGTGCTAACCCCCAACCTAAAGGCAAAACAGTACTGCGATTGCAATTTACAGTAAACCAAATCCCTCTAATGTGCATTAGTCCTGTTCCAAAAATACTGTTGGATATGGCTTGGGGAACTGAGGCGGTTCTAAGGAAATGGAGTAGTGTGCCCTTAATAACCTGGTAAAACCTGTTAAAATTATGTACTTCCAGCATACAATGGCCAGCACACGAGACTGCGACAAGTTGTGTTGCTCCGTGCTGAAAGAACGCAGAATGCATTTGTTATTCTAGGGGGGAGAGATGGGGGGGCGGGGGGAAAATTGTTGGTTCATTTTCTCAGAATCATGCAACGCCATTTCCAAAGTGCATCGCTCCCAGAGTAAATCTGGAACTCTCACTCTACCTGTCACAGAAGTTGGGAGGGTGTTCGACTTTTTTAGCTGCTCCCTCCTTTCTAGTCTTGACACAGCAGTCTCGATTTTCTTCTCCCCTTCTTGCGTTGTAGATTTCTGCAGCGTGCTTGGTTTGCTGCTGCTGCTGCTTTTATGATCTGGCTGATGGCTTAGAGCAGCCTAGAACAGAGAAGGGAAACTTCTAAATGAGAAGCAATCTGTCATGGAGTGGCTACACGGGAGAGACGTCGCACTTGATGCTTTTATCCATCACCTGTCCTTTCCTTAACCTTCCTTTTCGGCGAAGACTCAAAACACTGATACATCTAAAACTGGTCTCTTCCGACAATTATCTATGGCTGTAATTATGCACGTGTCCCTCAGAAATTTGGGTCTCATAACAAACTTCAAAATATACCTGGTTATCCACATAATCTCCCTTTTTTACCATCCGTGATATCTGTATACGGCATCACGGCTTGTGTGGCATCACTCCTGTGCCGTCAGTAGAAGTGCTTTCCTTGCTAATAGGAAACCACGGATAGTAAATAGCAATTCAGAGAACGGGAAAAAAGTGATACTTTGATTCAGTGCCTGCTTTAGGCATCTGGATGTTTTGCATGACGGTTCATTTCTTTCTTTCATCTACATTTTACCCAAACAATACACGTTACGATAAAAATAAATTCAAACTTACTAATATTCACCTATAAATGAGTATTTCAGCTGTTATTCCCCAAGCATTAACATCTTACTTACTCAAGCTTTGAAAGAATCATACTGCATTCAATTTTTCTGTTCCATCACCTGCGCGGTGGTTGTGCTTATCATTGCCATTAACTGCCACTTGATATTAAGGCAGCAGGGTTTACGCTAAAATTGTCACGCTATTGCACAGGATTTTTGCAGAAGACTTTCAGACTATTTTTTACTCACTGTCATTTCTGCTTTCATGAAGCCTTACAAGCCAAACATAAAAAAAAAAAAAAAAAGGAAAAAATCCCTTTCACATAATAAAACTAGCAAACAGGTATAATTATGGTATCAATACTTCAAAGACAGTTTACATTTTCTTTAGCCAGCTTCTCTGCTTGCTTCGCCTCCCTGGCTTGTCTCCTCTCTTCCCTCGTAGCTTGCTGCTCGCGGAACCCCTTTTGCTTTTGCAGCGCTAACGTAATCCAAAGGGGTTGCGAAGTCTCAACCTTTTCCATCAATTTAGAGCCGTCTAAAGAGTGCCTGCTCTGGAGGACGGGCTTTTCTGAAAGAAAACGTGAAAAGAATTGGTTAAGTAACGCACGCTTCTTGTCTCAAGCAAACCCGTACAACTTCTCTACCTTGTGAAGGCTCTGGAGCTAAACCCATTGAATGCTATGCCATTCCCGGACTGCATGTCAAATCCTGAGACAGATTTTATTCCTCAAGAATAAGACCTAATTCAACATACTCATACAGCTGTCCAAATTTAATCCTTTTTTTTTTTTTTTTTTGTGAAAAAGCCTACCCCAGACTCTTAGAGCTACAGCCTAATTTACTACATGTACTCCCACTGCACGAGATACTTAAGTGGTACGTATGCATTGATTATTTATACCTCTTGATGAAAGGGATGAAATACCACTAGGAACTGTAGTTCCCTGGTTTTCCAGTTGTGTTTAAGGGAAAAAGAGTGTCCAAACTTCATCCAAAAGAAGGGGGGCTGAACTTAGGCACTCCTAGAAATGCAGCCCCTCTTAAAAAAATGTGGTGTGTTGTTTTTTTTTTTTAAATGACCACTTGAACATTTGACTCTCTGTACCCTGGATGAAACTGGGGCTAGCACCCAGTATGGAGCCAGGAGTGGCCCAGAGCAGCACTGGGGTGCAAAGATGCTCCTGCGGATCTCAATGAGCACAGAAACCTTCAACTGGCCCACGCCTGGCAGCGGCACCTCCAACTAGTTTCCAGAAATCCTCATTTAAGAATGGAATTGAAAGGAAAAAGTGTTAAAAAAAAAAAAGAAAAGAAAAAAAAATTGTAAAAAATAAGCAGCAGTGCAACTGAGACACGGTTTTAGACGTGTCTTGATGCTTGCAAAATTCAAGAATGGAAAAAAATAGTGGGATTTCCCAATTAAATGCTGAATTCCTGCCTTGCTCTTTGGAGTGTCCTTACGCCAAAAGGGTAATTTTTCCACTTGGACAGAATTTCAGGACACAGGGGCTTTCAGCCCTCCTCTGAAGAGCCGCTATGCCTACTGTATTTGTTCCTGTCACTGATGAGTGCCTCTGAAATGCAGACTCCCGCGCCCAGCTATATTGGGTTACATAGAGAATTTGCCCAGGACAGGCACTAAAAGAGGACCTAGATCTTAATATCTTTTAAGGTAGATAATATTCCCCTAAAAAATAGAAACAATGTCATGTAAATTATAAAAATTACTCCCTCTGCTCTGATGATACTATTACACGTGGAACACAGAGTCCGTCCTCTGACTAAGTAACATCTCCACCAAGAAAATCACACACGCACACTCCAGTTACCTCCTTGACATTAACTTTCTTAAGCAGGTTGCGCTGGTCACGCTGAGTTGTGTGTTTCCCAATTAAATTGTGGGGATGGGAAGTCCCATTCATTCAGACAACCCTAAGCAAAGTAGCGGTACTCCACAAATAACACACCAGGTAAAAATTATAGCTTAAGACCAAATGTCTTCCTCTGGACCTACAGTATCTCATTGTGGAAATGCTAAAACGCCTTTGAAAAATACATACCTTTCTTCGGTGGCTCAGGCTTTTTGTCATTTTTTTCTCTCCATGGAATACTTATAGATGGGAAAAAGGACTTCTTTTCTCTGATTTCTTCCTCTTCGTTTTTGTACTCGTTGGGTGGCGCGGGGTGCACCGTGTTTGCTCTGTCATCTTTCCTCCAGCCGCCGTCGGATTCAGCTTTAACCAGCCTTTGCCCTGGCACATCCGCTGGGTTCGGTCGGTGGGTTTTAGAGAGGGGAGAGGCTGGTGGTGTCTGGTTGGTGGGCTTTGGAGCTAGGGCGGGCTTCTGTGGGACCAGTGACTTGCATGCCAGTTTCTCATGAGGGGCTAAAGCACCCTGGCCGGTGGTTGGCAGGACCAGTGGCGTGCCCGCTGGTTGTGGCATCTCCACCACAGTCACTGAAGAGTCTTTGGAGTCTTTAAAAATACCGGTGACGTTCGTTCTCCCCGTGCCAGGGGATATACTCTCTTGGGGAGCAAAAACAGCGGGTTCTTTCTCACCTTCTGTTGTGACTAGTGGGTCAGGCACACCCTCAAAACTATCCCCTGCACTGTACCTTTTCTTTTTCCTCTGTTCTGCCTGTTGATCGTAATGGAAACGTAAAGAGTAGTTTGTCCTTCGCAACTTTATCCCAAAAGGAGAAACATTTTCTTCTCCGTTTGGTGCTGATTTATCTGCTTTTTTTGTGCTGCTGTTCTGCTGGTTTTCCAGAGCACCCGGAAGTTCTGCCTGGGGTAATTCTTTACCTGGAGAATGAGGAAAACTCGGAACAAGGAAAGATGGAAGATCTTTTGCAAATTTACAGCCTTCTGTGTTGTCTGCCATTTCACTACGGGGTTCCATTTTCTCCCTAGCCTTTTCAGCTAAGTTATCCTTAAAAGTGGGAGCCGCATCCTCCTTCGAATCGGCGGATGGGCCAGTGATTCTTCCTACAGCCACTGTTTCATTGCCTTTTGCCGCACTTACATTCTCTGCCTCCGAATTGTTTTTTGAAGCTTCTGAAAATTTCTGCCATGCTGGGGTGATCGAGAACTTTGCGTTTGCAGAGAGGGTTTTCCTCAAGTTGCCGTGGGGACCACCCCGTCCTCGGGGTGTCCAGTCATCACTGTGTCTGCAGGCGCTTACTCGGTCTCTCTCGTTATATTTGCTGTTTTCTGCGTTCTTTAGGATCCTGGAGCGGATAGAAGCCCACTCGGCCAGTACAGCCTGGTTGTTCAGTGCCTCCTGCGCATATTTCATTTTACTGCTGCTGGGTTTGGGCTCCTGGGGTTTTTTCTGGGACTTCTCTGGTGAAGGAATATCCACATTTTTTCTTTCTTCCGTTAAGCCAAGTAACGATTTACAAGCGGTGTCCTTTATCTGGTTCAAGTTAACCGCTGTGCCACACAGCTGTGCTCCAGTAACCAAAATAGCTGTATGGGGCACGCACACAGACGACGGGAGCGTGTGAGAGCCCTTGCTGGACGCGTGTGTCCTGTAGTCTTTGACGGATGGAGAAGAGAGTCCTGCTCCTTTGGCGGGCATGACTGGACTCAGATTTACTTTCTGAAATATGATCTGTTTATCTCCAGAAGACACTTGAAAGGTGAAGGGTCTGGATGTGGTCTGCCTTTCGTCTACCTCTTGCCACCTAAGTTCTTCGCCTATTCGCTTTTGCTCCTGAGCTTCCACTTCTCTCTTCAGTTTCTGGGCTAGGACGACTTCTGCTGTTTTATTCCCTTTTTCTGGCTGTTTGATTTTTTGAGGTCTTGATCCTTCTTGGAGCTTCTCCTCTACCGGATGCCTATTGGCCCCTCCAGAACACAACTGAGCCTTGTCCTGTTGCTGTTCCAAGGATTTTTCTTGTTGTTTTTGCTGAAGATTTTGTCCTGTGCCTACCTCCTGCTCTTCCAGCTTGTTCCATTCTTGTCCGTTTTGTTCCTTTTGTGGCTTCAGTTCATCTTGTGGCACACCCTCTGCGCTTTCCATGTGCATTTGTTTTGTGAGCTTGTGTTTTCTCTGCTCTTCCCGTTTCTTTTTCTTATCCATTACTTGCTGGGGTTGTTCCTTCTCTGTTTTTTCTCCTTCCTCCTTCAAATGGTGCCTTTGTTCCTCCTGATTCTTCTGTTCTTTGAGGCTCTCCGCTTCTTTCTCCTGCTTCAGCTTTATTTCAGCTTGAAGTTCTTTCTCTTCCAGCTCTCCTCTCTGTTTTTCTTCCTTATTTTGTTCTTTGAGTTCTTTTTGTTCCTCCAGCCAATTTCTTTCTTCTTCCTCTTGACACTGTTTTTCAGTCTCCTGTTGCCTTAATTCTTCCAGCTCTAGCCTTTTCTGCTCCTCCAGCTCTCGTCTCTGTTTCTCCTCCAGCTCCTTGCGCTTCTGCTCTTCCCATTCCTGATGCTTCTGCTCCTCCAGCTCTTGCTTCTTCTGCTCCTCCAACTCCTGATATCTCTGCTCTTCCCGTTCCCGGCACTTCTGCTCCTCCATCTCTTGCCTCTTCTGCTCCTCCAACTCCTGATGTCTCTGCTCTTCCCGTTCCTGGAGCTTCTGCTCTTCCAGCTTTTGCCGCTTCTGTTCCTCTAACTCCTGACGTCTCTGCACTTCCAGTTCCCGGCGCTTCTGCTCCTCCATCTCTTGCCTCTTCTGCTCCTCCAACTCCTGATGTCTCTGCTCTTCCCGTTCCTGGAGCTTCTGCTCCTCCAGCTTTTGCCGCTTCTGTTCCTCCAACTCCTGATGTTTCTGCTCCTCCCGTTCCTGGAGCTTCTGCTCCTCCAGCTTTTGCCTCTTTTGTTCCTCCAAATCCTGATATCTCTGCTCTTCCTGTTCCCGGTGCTTCTGCTCCTCCAACTCTCGTCTCTGTTGCTCCTCTTTTTCCTGGAGCTTCTGCCCCTCCGGCTCTTGTTTCTGTTCCTCCTCTTGTTCCTGGTGCTTCTGCTCCTTCACCTCTCTTCCGTGTTGCTCCTCCAGCTCCTTCTGCCTCTGCTTCTCCAGTTCCTGGTGCCTCTGCTCCTCCAGCTCTTGCCTCTTTTCAGCCTCCAGCACTCTTCTCTCCTCTTTGTGGCATGTCTGCTCTTCTATTTCCAAAGATGTCTCTCCTTCAAGGAGATACTGCCTCTTCTCTTCTTCACAACGCCTTCTCTCCTGGTCTTTCTGCATCTGCTCAAATTCTTGGCACCTTTGTTCTTCCATTTCTCTTTGCTCTTCCATTTCTACAATCTGCCTTATCCTTTCAGCCTCAAAGATCCCCCAGTGATCTTCAATTCTTTTCTCCTCTGCTGGCTGAGGCAGCTTCTGCTCATCTCTGTTCTGGATTAGCTTGTCTGTTATGATGTGTCCATTATAACCTGGGAATCTGTCTCCATACAGCTGAATTTCTAGGTCCTCGGGCTCAAATTCTGTTATTGTTAAACTTTGTGATCCCTAAAATTGGGAGACAAGTTTGGAGTTACTGAATATCACCTGTTGGCTTGTTATTCTTTACAGTCAACAAACAATCCATTGCAAATGCAAAGCAACTTTTTTGTTTTGTTTTGTTTTTAGGAAAAAACCCACTGATTGAGATCCCGAGCCAATACGCCCACCCCAATTTATGGGTCACATCATCATAGATCCCATGCTTCTCACCTATTCGGACAATAGCCTTTAAAAGAAAGGAAACATCCCAACAGTGATAATGGTACAATGCTAAATATTGAATCACCGCTTGGCGTACATGAGTTAATGCAGACCGAGACCTGCCATTTCAAATTTACAGAAGCCCAAGGAATGGAGCACAAGTTTCATATGCCTGTTCTACTACTTAGGACTCCATGCTTTAAGCCTGAAATAATTAGCACCTGCTTAAGGGCATTGTCTTGCCAGCTCTTTCATGGCAAATCTAGCTGTTACTTGCAGAGATGGAAGCTGTTGCCTGCAGAAAAGAGCTCTGCCACGCTAGCCAGAAAAGAACCGCTCAGGGAAACACAATACGGTTGCTTTTGACAAATCCTGAGCCAGGATATCTTCCTCATTAGCTGTGCAGAAGCTCTGTGTCTATTGCAGAAACCGTGGGACCGTGCATGGACAGAGAGAACATGCAGCTCCCCAGCAATACCGTGCCGTACCGAGGCATCTGCCGACTGCTGACGGGCTCTCCGTGCTGGCCCCACAGCCCTGGCACGGGGCTGCAATACCTGCAATAAACCCAGCGCACGTTTTCTTCACAACTCACTCCTTGTCTCTGTAGCAACATGGTCTGAAGGTGAGCTGCGCCTGAAGAATAAGTCCCAGCCCCTTCCGTGAGGAAAACAGCTCAGCTAACGCCTTGTCTAGCTATCATTTGTTGAGCCGCCGTTCGGCTCCAGTTAAACTTTCTGTACAAACAAGAGGTTTGGATTTAATTTCTTCGGTGCAAGAGTGATAAATGCACGTACAGTGGTGCGGAAGAACGGACAGTGGCTTCTCCTGAACCCCGCGTTAGTGGAATAGCCTTGTCCTGTCTACAAGCACTGTTAAGATGCAGGATAAAAAGCAAATAGCCATGCAGTAAGTGTACAGAGTGAGGATTTGACATTTCACTCTAGCTGTGGGAAGAGCTGTGTTACTTACCTCTTATTCTTTCTTATAAGACAGTGCTATTATCACTGTCAGAACCCATGCCCGCTTTAGAGAATCCATTTATTTCCCCACACAAATTTTGCACTATCTGATTCCCTGTACCAGAGCAGCATGAACAGCGGCAGAGATCCTTCAGACCTTTCTGAACTATATATTTTTACTAGGAAAACTAGAATCAGAAAGCTCTCCCAGTGTAAAATCCTAGTGGAAGCACCTCAGATGTAAGCAGTATTTGTCTCAACCGGCCATATTAAAACTTCTTGGCATCTTCTCTCCGGCTAGGGTTTTATCTTTAGGTCTCTATCTTGATTTCGAGACAAAATGAAAGAAGCGTGCTTTTTGTTTTGCCCTGAAGACAGAAGATCTGTTGAAGAAGCTTTCAATAGCTATCTCCAACAGTGTTAATCATGTCTTAAGGCCGTCCTCTGTCTACAGCTACTCCCGGTGCACTCCGTTATGGTTATTTTATACCCAGCTTCAAAAGCAACTCCCTTTCTCTTGCTATTTGACCAATGATTCAATACCTTTGTTAATCTCTTGTGCTTTCTTGACATCCTCTGCTTTTTTGGCTTCACCGACAGCTTGTGTTTAGCTGCACTGTTGTCTAGACGAGCAACAGCCTGGGGAACTGCATCCAGATTGATTGTTTCAATTGTGCCAGAACAGGAAAATTGTCTTTTTGGCCGAGATGATCTGACTGGAGTGACCTGTTTGTAACACAAACCCAAAAAGCTATTATTAAACTATTTGTACCATTTAAATAAATAAATAAATAATACACACACACACCTTTGCAGTTTTGAATTCAAAGGAGTTACTAGCAGAAATTATTTCAAACCTCGTTTTTCCATTATACCAATCATGAACTTTGGATATGAAAGTTACAGCTGTAATATTTTCCTGTTTACAGTACTAGATGTGGTTATACTTTTCACTTAAAAATTACTGAGACCGTTCTAACTCAAGTTTTTTCACAGTTTAGCTCCACTCAGATGTTGTTGGGAACAGGAATGGCAGAGGCAGAGTTTTAAGCAACGTCAAACACCGGGACATTTTAAAGTTTGCTCACTGTGGAAAAAAATATCTCCATCTTTAAATAATTTAGATTATACACTTTAGGCAAGAGAAAATCTGATTGACTTATCTAAGCATTATGTCAGAACAGCTACAGAGCTGAACTACCTGCATGGGAGATGATTATGGTGTTGGATCTCAGGCTGGCGCGGTGCCTGCGGAAAACCTTCCCTCCACAGTCACGTGGAGTTGTCCAGGCTCGCACCAAAGAACGGCAAAAAAAATATAAAATAAGACAATTCTGGCTTGGCTTGGCGCTTTTTTCTCTTGCCCTTCAAGTATCTGGGTTCGGAAAGTGCAAATACAAAGTGATATAGTGAGACTCCTCTCATGAATAAATGCAGCGGCACTGTATGTCTAGACGTGCAAGAGTGAGCCTGTAATCAGTCTCTCCCGTGAGTCCCTGAGCCCCGTCATCCTGAGACTGGCATTTGGCACAATCCAAGTGGAAAAAGAAGGCAGGAAGAAAAAACAAACCACCAACGAAAACCCAGAAGGGAGAAAACATCTTCTGTAAGGAAAGAAAATCACATACATTGTTTCCAAGACGGCTCTGTAATCTTCCCAGGTTAAACATATGCTAATTAGGCAACCAATTACTTAAAAGCTGATGGAAGATTTTGCATACGCTTATTGAATTACTGGTAGGCATAACAAAGTGGTAGAAGTACTTATGAAAATTATGGCTCTATGATTAATACATCAAATGCAGGAATGCTGCCAGACTGGCAGGGACCGACTTCTGCTGTTCCCTCCCATCAACTCTTACAGATTTCTCAATCTTAGTTATTGCTTATTTACCGGCCCCCAAACCGCGTGTCGCTCACAAAAACTTGGACGGTCACGAAACAATGAAACGTGCATTAAAGCAAACAATGACACTCAGGTTTCTAATAACTGAAATTAGAAATTAACTTGGTGCGAACTGAGTGTAAAAAGTTTTGTTACCTTTTCTTCCACCTCGTGTCCCGTTCCAGGCAAATTCATTGGTCTCAAGAAATCCGGAGTGTCACTGAACTAGAAAAGAAGATTACCACAGCTAGATATTAAAATATAAAGGATCTAATGAATAGAGTTTAAAGGACTTGTGAAATCATGCAAGTTAGAGCAGGATTTTTACCCCCTTTCCCATCACTGCAGGACTGACGGATAAACAGCTCTTGTTGCTAAATGCTATGATTTTCTCTTTGTTGCTCTTTGAATCACTGCTGTCTCTACAGAAGCAGTTGCTACAAGGCACTACAAATAGCAAAACACTCAGCCTTCCTTAACAAGATAGCCAGGTTCCAAACCAAAAGAAAAAGCACAGCTTTGAAGGTTTTCAGTCAGCTCCATATAACTTTATTTCCGCCTGACCTACGCCTAAGGAAAAAACACAGGACCCTGACCAGGCATCAGCTCTGCCGCAAAGAGTTTCGGCTCCAGGTTCTTGGCGACTCCGCTTCCTACGAAGCAAATTGGAGCCCACCAGTCCCCAGGACTCCTGAGCTACCAACCCTCGCCAAGCCGTCTCACAGGAGGGGATTTTTAAGGTGCAAGGCTTGAAGCAGCATCCGTCACACCCAGAAACATTGGTTTTAGTCATTATTTCACAGTATTACTTCATAACCTAATGAATGTTGGGATCCCGTTACACCAGGTGCCCATGATTGTTAGTATAAAGGCTGAAAAATCAGCTTCAAAAATAGAGGTTGAATGAAACGCAGAACTCTTGCCATCGATCCAACTTACTCGGTCGGGAAAATCAGGAGTCCCAAAGCAAGACGGGAGACCTGTTTGAAGTGGCGCAGCGCTAGGCGGTCCTGGCCCCTGACTCCTGGCAGAAGCCACCCCGTCCCCCCAGCACCTATGCAGGTAACCACGCAGAGGACTTACAAGGCCAACAGCAGAGACAGGAGCAGAAACCAGGCAAGGTGCTGTGCACCAGGAATCTCTGACAAAGCAATAGCGAGTTGAGCGCAGTAAGAGAAAAAGCCGAGTGCTCCGGCTGACCCCATGCAGGTACAAATGGTTTGTCCATGTCTGCAATCTCCTCTGAGTAGGGATGTTTGTTCCTTCAGTATTTGGATAAAAAGCTCTGCAGAGGGGCATTCATTTTATTTTCAAAACATGATATTTGAAAGAGTAGAGGTGGTAAGGACTGAGTCTCTCCCTCTTTATTACACAAAAATACTCTGGAGTCTTTTTACTGCTGGAATTATTTTCTCCGTCAAGCTGGAGGTCACGGGGTGACATTCGGGTCTCCTGCAGGACCCAGCAAGAAGGCTGTCTGTGGAGAACGTACGTCGGTATCAAACACAGAGTCTCGCCTAGTACCAGGGTGCAGAGCCAAAGCCTGTCCGAAATCACACGGCACTTTTACTGTGCACAGGGTATTCTTGATTTACCTTAACTGATTGCTGCAGAAGGGAGTATTTGTGAAGCACGAGGAATATACCTTACTTTGACTGCATTTTTATCCTTCCAGACTGATGAGAGAGAGACATGACCGTGCAGGTCCTACCCAAACAGAATCACAGAATGTGTTGGGTTGGAAGGGACCTTTAAAGGCCATCTAGTCCAACCCCCTGCAGTCAGCAGGGACATCTTCAACTAGATCAGGTTGCTCAGAGCCTCATCCAGCCTGGCCTTGAATGTCTCCAGGGATGGGGCCTCCACCACCTCTCTGGGCAACCTGGGCCAGTGTCTCACCACCCTCATTGTAAAGAACTTCTTCCTAATGTCTAATCTAAGCCTCCCCTGCTCTAGTTTAAAGCCATTGCCCCTCGTCCTATCGCTACATGCCCTTGCAAACAGCCCCTCCACAGCCTTCTTAAAGGCAAATGCCTGGCTCCCTGACAGATCTGACCACAGCCATGAGGGATGTGGTCACACAGGTGCTATATTGCCCCTCAAAGACTGATGAAGAATTTGGGCCACCTCAGCCATAAATCTTCTTTCTGTGTGTTTGGCTGAACACAAGCATGAGCTGCGGAGGACGCTGACTGCCTCTGCCTTTCACACAGCTGGCGCTAGCGCCAGCAAACACCGGCCCCATGCCCTGCTGCCCCTCCAGGATCTCAGGGGCTGCGTGCACATGGTGGGTTCCTGCGTGCCTCCCCCAGGGGTTCCCAGGCACCAAGTCAGCCTCCTCCGGGCAGGGAAGGGTGTCCCTCTGTGCCCCGTGCTCCATTCAGCCGTTACAGCAACACACAGAACCAGTCTCACCTTGGAGGATTTGCAGAGAGCTTCCATCACTCGCCGTGTTTCTTCACTGCCTGAATAAGCGCTTTCTGGACACCCAAATGCCTACAGTTCCCAGTATCAAAATCCTCATGGATAATTTGAATAATTATTTGAATTATACTGGGCATTTGGATTTAAGGAGGAGTCTCAAAATGTTTCCCCCCCTTCTTTGCCTTCAGTTCCTGTCCATGAGAAATAAAGATATTTACCCCAAGACACAGCATTTTATGGATTTAGGCTCCAGACCCCTCTCATTTTGGAATGATTTTTCTTTTTCTTTTTTTTGCCATTTGGCGCTGTGCACAATTTTCCATGCGGGGAAGTCCATATTTCAAGACATTTTCTGTTTCAGGAAAAAAAATTTCCTGTCTTCTAGCGACGCTGCGAGTGATGTCTACTTTGCCGGAAGTTCAGAGCAGACGTTCAAACCGGTAATTCTGTGGGACCCAGCTCAGGGTGCCAAGAGCAGTCGCTTCTCACCGGTCCAAGAAGCTGAGAGATCCCACCCACATAAAACAGCCCGCTGCGCTCAGCTACGCCTCACCGGAGACATCTGCTAAGCCCCAGTGAACTTTCCTGTTTTAATACCGCTATAATGCCATGAATATGTCGATTTAAAGCGCTTACTTTATTACCACTGTCTGACATCACTGTGTCCTGCTGAGTCTCGATCTCCATGGGGCTACTGAGCAACACGTCCTCTACTATCCCAGCGTTTACCTCCCCCATTGTCCTCGCAGAAACTGTCATTTGTGGAGGCTGCCCAAATTTTATGTTCTTGGCCAACTGTTGCTGAAAAACAAGAAAAGAAAGAAAAGGTATTTACGTTATGAGCAAAACGAGCCAGGTCTAGCACTTGTCCACGTGAAAACTGCACAGGAACACTCAGGGCAACTTCTGACTCTGGACAAAAAGATCAACTTGAGGCTCACATTGGTGAGACACAGTGGCCACCCCGTCTTCTTTCTCCCCTCAAAGTGACCAAGGTCATGAATTTACTGCATGACTTCTGATTGCGGATGATCGACTTGACTTCTCATCAGCATGGCCAACTTTTGAAAACTCATCGGGAATTTTGAAACATTCCTTCTTTTTTTTTTTTTTAATCTATGTCCTAGGTTAAGACTTTGTTTATACAAGCTAATTATGAAGACTTACTGTTGCCAAGACATAAGATCATGAGCCAAGTGTACACTGAGAAGCTAAAACATCCCCAAAAGGCAAACTTTTTCCTCTCCAGCCCCCAAACCCTGCATCTCCTGCATTTGTAGTTCTTAAAGATATCCTAATTGTAAGGTTTAATCATAAGTTTTAAATGTTAATGGTTTGGCATAACCCTGCCTTAGAGGAGGCAAATTCTTGAAGGAGGAGAAACCCAGCTTCTTTTAATGCTTGATCTCCTAGGAATAGCGCACAAACACGTCTGCTCATGCTCACGTGCACTGCCACATCTCTGCTTTTGTACAAAGAAGTTAATGCAGGAGACATGCAGTAGATGAATGGATGAAAGAGCTTTCCCACCATTTATTTCCCTTGTGGAAGTAATCTTCTCTCAAGCGTTACAAGAAGGTACTCTTGAATTATATCAAGTGTAAGATGAGTAAAATAAGTACTATATAGTATCTGTCCTCTGGTAGGGTGAACTGGAGAAAGTACAGCCCTGGCTACTGCAGAGACACATACCATATAGCCTTTGAAAGTGAAATTTTTGCAAAAGAGTTAAATTATCTAGAAGGAGCACATGGAGTAAGGGACATTTATTGATAGATTTGCTTCCTGAAATATTTCAAAGAATCATTCTCAGTTAGGAAGGAAGGAACCAACCGTGGAGCTATTTTCCTGCTTTACGCTCTCTCAGGCACAGAAAAGTCTCCAAAGGAGACCTCTCATTTCTGTCTTGTGTTACTATGAACACCTACAGCTCAGCAATGCCCAGTTCAGCCGTGCAGCTTCCATTCAGGGGTACATAGGTGGACCCCTGACATGAGCATGCTGCTGGGAACTGCAGAAAATTGGAGCAGATAGCATGTAAAAAAAAAGATTTTTATTTTTCTTCCTATAGCACATAATCAGTAGCATGGCTTAGGTGAGCAGCTGGCAAGGGAAGACATGCTTTAGTAGCTGTGAGGGACCTCTAAAAAGATTCGAGTCAGATCAGTCTTGCTTGCCATCATTGCCCAGTGGACTAGACTCTCACATAAAGTTTATCCATATTAGCCCAAAACATTACCAGGTTTCTGTATTGAATTATTAAGACAAAAAGTACATGCAGAGACTCCTTATAATCAGGTTATTAAACTAGAATAGTTTTTCTCAGTCTCCTCATTGAGTTATGCATTACTTACGTCCTTTTGGATTTTGGCAGAAAGTAAGGAAATTCATCTGGTACCAAATTTTGGCATAGTGAGCAGCTTTGAATGGCAGTTTTATTCCCGCCCGGATTACTGTCAGTACACCCATACTGTAAAAGCAAGGGTTTCACCAAGTTGTCCCGAGCTTTCGTGTTAGCAGTGCAACTCTCTGCCTTGAAATCTTATGTGTTTCCACCAATGTAAATGGGAGCTGGAGAGAGCAAACCGGCCTTTATTACATAGTGTGAAAGAGGTAATTCTGCTCTGTTCCCGCACGTCCCGAGGTGCTGGTAGAAAATGACTTCAGAACAGCTTCTTAATTTGATCACATGTTTTCTAAGTCGAGGTTGCTCCTTTCTTCTTACAAAAGCCATATTCCTAGACAAATAGTTCGCCCAGGCAGAAAACTGCAACTGTCAGCATTACCCGAGCAACTACCCAAGAAACTAAGGATTTGGGCACCTGTTCCACGGCGAGAACATGCCCACATGTACCTATTGCTTGCAACGGGTTTTGGAGGAAGGGGTGGCGTGTTATTCTCTTGATTTTCTGATCAAGTCCATGATCTACTGTGTGCAATGCATGGTGGGGGTTGTGTGGTAATGGAGCTATTATGCTTAAAGAATGGCCTTTTTAATTGTCATCGAGGATGCTTGAGAGCTCTGCTGTAAAAATGTGTACTGGTGTATATAACAGTTTAGAATGTTATTCTCCTGATACTTCCAGGATATAGAGTAACCTTGATATTTATGCACTATACACAGGTGGGTGTTTTTTACATTACGTCAAAGTTTTAAAAGTTTCTTTGCTGAGACTTGCATAACTTAATTTGAATATTGAAGAGGAAACTCGTAGCTCTCACATTCCTTATTTATTTATTGACATTTTTTACCCAAATTTAGCTTAAATGGACACCACTAGTAGTTTTCCGTTGGCCAGTTTCTTTCAGTGCATTCTAATCTCCAAAGCTGATGCTGAATAACAAACGTCAGAATCTGAAATAACTTATTGTTACCGCTGAGCAAATTTATTCTTATTGCTTTCAAAGAGCAATGTAAAACCTGCTCCTTTTTCTTTTTAAAAATGTGCTTATACTCTAACTACAATGCAATTATCCTGTCTCACAAAAAATTCATACAGATACATTTTGTACCTGGTCAGTTGTAAAAACCATAAAAATCCATCATCCCCAAAAGAAAAGAAAAACCCCACAACTTTTACTTGGAAGAACACACACAGTCCAACCCAGAGATGGAGAGATGCATCAATTTAAGCCGCAAGGCTGTTGAGAAGAGGCCATATTCCCTGAAAAGCAGCACCTGCTTTAAATTTCTCAAAAGTTTCAGTTAGACATAAAGTTCTGAACACAAAACTATAAATCCTCTGTACTTGAGAATTCCCTGTGCTGGCAGCATGTGGATGATGGCTGCCTAAGGATTATTTGCAACTCATGCCATTAGAAGTTGCAGGCATGACATTTTGTTCTTCTACCTTTGCACAGCCATGCACAGGGTATTTAAATACCCTTTTGGATCTCTCCATAGACGCATATTGGTCTCAGTTAAATGAACCGGCTCTCTTTTGGTTTTGTGCAAGAAGGCTTGTAATTTAGCAGCCAGAAATCACTGTCCTGCTCCGAAATCTAGCTGTCAGACAGAGCAGAAGGACAGAATCGAAGGCTTCCTACCTGCACCTTCCACTTCCAGCCTTATCAACTCCAGTGGGCTTTCTCAGTCCCTCCATTTGCAGCCAGTGGACAGGTATTTCCCACAGGACTTACAGACCATCCTCAGCACCAAACCAGCATGTCTACCATGCATGACAATTACACCGTGAAACAGCAGCTGGAGGGACCACACACACCAGGGATGTAGCACTCCAGGGATGGAATACTGCGAGCACCTCTGGAGTCCTCAGCACAAGAAGGACATGGACCTGTTGGAGCGGGTCCAGAGGAGGCCACGAAGATTGTCAGAGGCTGGAGCACCTCTGCTGTGAGAACAGGCTGAGGGAGTCGGGCTTATTCAGCCTGGAGAAGAGAAGGCTCCGGGGAGACCTTATACTGGCCTTCAAGTACCTAAAGGGGGCTACAGGAATGATGGGGAGGGACTCTTGATCAGGGAGTGGAGTGACAGGATGAGGGGTAATGGTTTTAAACTCAAAGAGGGGAGATTTGCATTAGATATCAGGAAGAAATTCTTTACTCTGAGGGTGGTGAGACACTGGAACAGGTTGCCCAGGGAAGCTGTGGCTGCCCCATCCCTGGAGGTGTTCAAGGCCAGGCTGGATGGGGCTTTGAGCAACCTGGTCTGGTGGGAGGTGTCCCTGCCCATGGCAGGGGGTTGGAACTAGGTGAGATTTAAGGTCCCTTCCAACCCTAACCATTCTATGGTTCTATGATGTTGGGAATGGGATTATCAAGGTATACTCCAGACCAGGTTTACCTCATCCCTGAATTTTTTCCTATGAGATTCAAGAGGTGCATGAAAGTTTGTCTGTTCCCACCCAACTGGAGCGGCTGCTGATGCCATTCACCGAGAAGTGAGGGGCAGGGCTGCACATCTAACAAAGGCAAGGAAATACTGTGAATTTAGAAAATAAATAAAATTAAAAGTTTGCACTCATCCGATTTTAAAAATCTTCCTCAGTAACTGGACCAAGACACATGTCCACTGTTATTTCATGCAAAATAATTTGCTAACATGTGATACTATTTAACGGACATCTTTACACCAGCTTGCCACTAATAACTTGACAAATAAAACTCCTGAGTTAAATTGCTCTG
The DNA here is from genome assembly GCA_013400035.1 of Rynchops niger. NCBI lineage: Eukaryota > Metazoa > Chordata > Aves > Charadriiformes > Laridae > Rynchops > Rynchops niger. The sequence goes on along the minus strand of VXBH01002675.1, from coordinate 793,369 downwards.
CATTGGTTGGCACCTGCAGCAAATTAAAAAGCTTAGACTTTCAAAGCACTCTTTATGTTGGCCTACGAAATGCCACAGAACAAACTTTCCACATTCAGCGGCAGAGAGCCCAGATTGGGCTGTACATCTCCTCTTTCGCTCCAGCTTGGCTCCTCTTCTGCGTACATGCCTGCTCGCATGCAGGTGGGATTCGGCCCCCTGCAACCACAGCGTTCTTCTGGCTCCCTGCCTGGAGTCAGACCAAAGTCGGAGCCGCCCAGCTGCTTACTCTGTTCAGTTAAAAATCATTAAGACAGAGTGTACTATTTCAGCGGGCTCCATTCAAACAGGTCTTACAAGAAATGCTGGTTATATTTTGCCTTCAACTCAAATACCTATTTTTCATGTCCGTTGGCAATGCCCAGATAAATGAATAAATGAAGTTATGTTTTTTAGTTGTATGTAATTGTGAAATAATGACTTAATTGATAATACTTGTCCGAAGAAGAGCCATACTGTTGCAATTCCACTCGGTCCTGTACAGTCTCTCACAGTGACCCCAAACTCAAATGCCTTGGGAATATATAAGAACGGGGTGAGCCCACACTGAGATTTTCCTTGTAAGCACTCCAATGATTTGTGGCAGCTGAGGACTTCTGGAGTTAATAGCCAGTTGGGAAGTTTTCTTTTATGAATTTATTTCATAAATATTTCACGAATAACAGCATTGTATGACAATGAGTTCTACAGTCCAACGACGCATAAAGAAATAGTTGTTTTGGTTTGAAAGTGTTACTAGTTTCAACTGATGCTCATGTGTTCTCATGCTGTGAAAGACTGAGTAATTGTCCTCTATTCATTTTCTCAGTTCCATTCATGTTTTCATGCATCTCTATCATATTCTCTCTCTTATCGTTTCTTTTCTAGGCTCAAAAGACAGTTTACCTAATTGTTCTTTCTATGGAAGTGAGCCCACTGCTTTATTCAAATAGGAAAATCTGCACATACCTAAACAAGCAAAACAGCCCACCTGAGCAATTTTATTATTTTTTTTAATCAGAGGGAGAGAATAAACTGGAAAGCATTGTGTGAGAAATCGTCTTGCTACAGCTGAAGGCTTTAGAAAGTAATCTAGATGTAAACTAGATGCAACCTGATCTAGCTGAAGATGTCCCTGCTAACTGAGGGGGGCTGGACTGGATGACCCTTAAAGGCCCCTTCCAACCCAACACATTCTATGATTCTATGTTTCTAAATTAACATGTAAACCTACTGAAAGGAGGAAAAAAAGAAGTATTACCACAGGTGTTCTGGATATAAGATGCAGGGAGGGAACTATTCCACTCTCCGTTGCTGGAGCAGCACGTGGTTTTGGGAATTACACTTCAAAAAAGATTTTGGAAGAGCCCAAAATAGAAGAATGTTGAAGAAGCAAACTGTATATGGATCTCTAGAGATATGTATTTGCAGCAAATCTAGAGGCAAATGAAGATTTCAGTATACGGTGGCAATGGACCACTTACAGATGCTCACGTGTTAAAAGCAAGACTTTCTGGAGAAGCCTGAAGATAATTAATACGATCATAGAGGAAAGGGGGTCTGCCCCTGAACTGCTAGAATAATTAAGAAAAAATGATAAATTCAGTTTATAAAGTGAAAACAATTGTCAAATGTGAAGAAACCAATTAGTCTGCAGTGGCACTAGAAAATATTGGCAGCAAAGAACCGCATTGTAAGAAATACAAAGCTGGGCAATCACAGAGTGAAAATTCACTCCCAAGTCTATGAAATGCAGAGCATCAAAATAAAAGATAAATAGATTTGAGGTTTAGCAAACGAATTTGTAGCCTTGTTGAGATCTGGGCAACATCAGACAGAAACAACAGTGCGAATGGCTGGTAGAATACAGAAGTGCGATGCACAGTACGGGAAGCAACGTCTTGATCGTTAGCTAAGACACACTAATGACTAAAAGAAATGGGATCCAAAACTGAAGACTCATTAGGTCTGACAGGAAGAAAATGATGGGGGACATTCCTCCTTACAAAGAGGAAGAAAATGATGGGGGACATTCCTCATTACAAGGCCAGGCAAGTGTGAATTTAAAAAGTGGACCTTTAGAATTTGACCAAGAAGTCTGGATTGCCAAAACATGTTTTATCATAATTAATATCTGTGTAATGAATTTACAAATTTACAGAGCAGAGGGTTTGTTTGTTTTAAACCACGTGGCCACATGAGACAGAACAGTTGTAGCCCAGTAGATCCTAAATGCAATAAGCCATATGCCATAGTCAGTCTTTAACACTTCGTGCAGGTGACTGCCACAGCCTCACAGGTGACAGATAACCCGGGATACCTTCAGTGAAAGCAGGAGATGGAGAACAAGGTGTCCTCCTGCCCCCAGAGGCAGCAGCAGTGACACACCATGGGTTTGTCACAGCGAAAGGGAGATAATGGCTTAGATGCATCAAGACACAAACACTCAAAACAAGTTTCCATTTTACCTGCTGCAGGTTTTGTGTGTCTGAAACAAAAACTGTCTTCAGTTCATTTGCTTACCATTTCTGGCAAATATCAGCAGAAGGAAGAAGAGTCACAGCTGCAACGTGTGAGCAAGTGTATCTAACGCGCTTTGATGCAAGAAAAAAACCCCACAGCACTAGCTTATGAAAAGAAAGGACATAAAAACAATCTCACAGAGTTTCTTTTAGGTTCGTTCTGACACGCTGCTAGACTGAGATTTTAAACATTCTTTGTGTCTCATTCACAGTCCCGTATGAGAAGTAAAGCACCAGATCCCAAGAAACGTCAGTGAGTTCCGCACTAAAAGCACCAGCGCCCGGGTACCGTCTCTGTGTGGGAACGGGTTCAGGCTGGCTTCCTACGCTGGATGTTGAGAACTGGGTAATGATCAATCTCTGCAGATCCAAAGGACAAGGAAAAGACGGCTTTTACAGCAGCCGATGGCTGGAGCCAACACAAAATACCTTCAGGATATACAAAGGGTGTTGGCAGTGAACAAAGGGTCAGGCTGCTCTCAGCCCGACTGCTCGCACACAGAACCACAGAATCCCAGCTAAACTTAGCACACGCTAAAACCTTTGAACTAGACCAAACGCATTCACAGAAAGCCTGATAAGATGAATGCTGCCAATCTGAAAATCAATAAAAAAAGAAATGAGAGCTATTCCAGAAAGAACTGATTTACCTTGCACACAGAATCAGGGAGAGGGATCAATTAGGTCAATTAGATATTCACAAGTCCGTGGGCCCTGATGGGATGCACCCGAGAGTGCTGAGGGAGCTGGCAGGAGTCATTGCTGGGCTGCTCTCCATCATCTGTGAAAGGTCCTGGAGAACAGGCAAGGTGCCTGAGGACTGGAGGAAAACCAGTGTCACTCCAGTCTTCAAGAAGGGCAAGAAGGAGGAGCTGGGGAACTACAGGCCAGTCAGCCTCACCTCCATCCCTGGAAAGATGATGGAACAGCTTGTTTTGGGCGTCATCTCAAGGCATGTGGAGGAAAAGAAAGCTATCAGAAGTACTCAACATGGATGCACCAAGGGGAAATCACGTCTGACTAATCCGATAGCCTTCTATGATGGCATGACTGGATAGATAGATGAGGGGAGGGCGGCAGATGTGGTCTACCTTGACTTCAGCAAGGCGTTGGACACGGTCTCCCACAGCATCCTCACAGGGAAGCTTAGGAAGAGAGGGCTTGATGAATGGACAGTAAGGTGGATAGATAACTGGTTGAAAGACAGAGCTCAGAGGGTCGTGATTAGGGGCACAGAGTCTAGTTGGAGGTCAGTGACGAGTGGTGTTCCCCAGGCGTCAGTACTGGGCCCAGTCCTCTTCAATATATTCATCAATGACCTGGATGAGGGGACAGAGTGCACCCTCAGCAAGTTCGCTGATGACACAAAGCTGGGGGGGGCGCTGACACACTAGAAGGCTGTGCCGCCATACAGAGAGACCTGGACAGGCTGGAGAGTTGGGNACAAGGAACTGCTGGAGAGCGTGCAGCAGAGAGCTACCATGATGATCAGGGGACTGGAACATCTCTCTTATGAAGAAAGACAGAGGGATTTGGGTCTCAAGTGTGGAAAAAAGACGGCTGAGGGGGGATCTTATCAACACTTATAAATACTTAAAGGGTGGATGTCAGGAGGATGGGGCCAGGCTCTTTTCAGTGGTGCCTAATGACAGGACAAGAGGTAACAGGCGCAAACTTGAGCATAGGAAGTTCCACCTAAACATGAGAAGAAACTTCTTTACTTTGAGGGTGGCAGAGCACTGGCACAGGCTGCCCAGAGAGGTGGTGGACGCGTTCCTGTGCCACCTGCTCTAGGTGACCCTGTTCTGGCAGAGGGTTGGACTAGATGATCTCCAGAGGTCCCTTCCAACCTTATGATTCTGTGATTCTGTAATTCCTGCAATAAGAAGCCAAGCCGGTGCATACACTGCCCACACCGCTGCAGAGTTTTGCACCATTACACGACATTTTTTTGTGGGTTCGTCAACACTCCAAAGTCAGCAGAAATGCAAGGCGAGAAGGGGGAAACACTTCGGTGGTCATCACAATGAGACCCAGCACTGTCAGTATTAAATGGCTTACGTTTCTATTCCAATTTCAAACCCCTTTTCACCATGGTATTGGGTGGGCTTGTAAGCACGGTGCCTCTTCCAAAAAAGATTTAAGTTTTCCAGGAATATACACTCTACCACCCCCCAAAAAAATCCTGGAAAAGGATCTGTAGAGTTTTTTTTTCTCTGTTTGGAATACAGCATGAGCCAGCACAGGGCATGGAATCCTGGCAGCGCTGCTTTACTGAGGAGCATCTTGCCAGGCAAATGGAAACTGGAAATGCTGTGCTTCCACCGTGACATGCAAGGCTGGGCAAAACCACAGTAATGCTGGTGTCGAAGCAATGACTTTACCAGGAGCTGGCCGCAGAATTGGTTTTAAGGAGTGGAATGCTCTTCAGAAGAGGTGACTGTCTCCTCCTGTTCCACCACTTGAAGAAATACAGATGTTCCCAGTGGGAGTGAGCTTGCAGAAAGGCACTTAAAAGTAGATGCAAGCTTCTGATAACTGGGGAGTGACTATCTGTTTTCTGTGACTGCAAATCATGCAGCAAACACAGTCTCCTCTTAGAATAGTACAGCAGAAAAAAAAAGGATGGGGTATGGAGTGCATAGGCCCTTCATACAGGAATGATGGTTCAAATAACTGGTCAGACCTGTGACTCAGCTCTAAAGGTCAACCTAAAAGTTTGCAATGGGATTTTGGCATGGTCTTGTCCTAAAACTCAGGGAATAGTTGCATAAATCATGGCTGGGGAAAGGGGGAAAGTTTTGTGCTGGGCAGCAGGTGCTGCAGAATCAAGAGGTGGCCCCTGGGCTTGTTATAAGGAGCCTTTCGTGGGGTTCTGAAAGAAATCCATGGACATTTAGATCAATATATAACTTCTATGTAAATACATAAATAATTAAAAGTGTCATTTACAATCTATTATGTGTTTGCATTCTGTTTGAATGGGTAGCTCTGGGTATCTCCATCATCAACAGAGTGGGAAAACAACATTGGAAATGTTGTTATAGGCCGAGTGACAGCTATATTTTAAAAATTAACTGCTGTCCTTCAGTTTTAAATAAAAATCTAAGCACTCTTTTGACATCAAGCAGCTGAAAAAACACTCCCCCTTAAAATACATGCAAGTAACCACCCCAAAAAAACGCTCATGCAAAGTTCATAGGAGCAAGAGTGTATTGCTGGCTATTTTGTGGCTTTCAAGAGTAAATATTCTTGCTTTAATTTTCTTGAGTTACCATTGGCTTAGTGAAAGTGGTTGTTAACGATTGCAGTAACTGTACTTTTTATCACGTCTCTGAGTTTAGTGAAGGCAATAATTTCCACTGGGAATTTTAAGGTGAGTTTGTAAATGGGAGAAGCCACTCCTACCAAGTGAAAAGGTATTCAGGGAAAAGCTAATGTACCGAAGCCAAGACAGCAGATCCAAGAGCAGTCAGAGGGCTTTGTATCCAAAGGATGCTCAAGCATTCTGCAAGACAGGTCCAACCTCACGTCTTTGCCCAGAGTCAGCAGTCATTTAAAATACAATGGTTTCTAGCCTGGAAAGCAGCATGTGTTGAATCTACCTGACCCAGGGAAATTCAAGCTGAAAAAACAGCACAGAGAAATTGGAGCTGTCTTAGAGTGGTTTTGACTTCAAAGTTCATCCACAGTCAGCAGAGACAAGGCCGTTCAGGTGCTCTGTCTGCTGACAGCACCGGGAAGGGAGAAGGAACAATTTCATCCTGAAGGTCAGATCTGTCTACCATGCATGACCTCTCTCTCACTAGAGAAGATGTACCGCGGGCAGACTTCAGAGGTAAAAGAAATCAACGGTGTTTTACTAGTCAGCTACAGGGTAACGGCGCATACACAGCATTAAAAATTTATCAGCATTTTGACAGGACGTGTCAGCATCCTGAGCAATAAACTGAAACGACAAGGACTAGACAGGCATAGAGCTGGGAATCTTACAGATGTACAAGAAGTAAAGCAAAAAAATAGTTAGAGCCCTGATGGGACTGAGTTCTGGAAAGGAAAGCAGGTCATTTAAAGCTCTTTAGAAGCAAATCGCCAAATGTGTTGTTTATGTAGTTACTTATGTGCTGTTTGCTTTGGAGAGATGAACAGATCCACCTTACATGAGAACCGTTGAAAGGAAAGGGAGGAAAAGAAGGAGAAAAAAAAATTAATACGTAGAAAAGGATAATGAAATCAGCTTTGTGAAGACGTCTCACTCTGCATGCCATTCCCTGCCACCAGCATCACCCTCATTTTTTTCACTCAGTACCACATCTGTAGGCCTCAGGCACACAGATCAGGACATGCCAAAACCATGACTTCAATTCAAATGAGTTCCACGAGATGCAGACCTTTCTGCAAATTCGCTTGCAGCATCACTGCCATACCTTTCAAGACCAAACCCTAGACCTTCTGCGGATTATCTGAATTATTTACATGGCTTTTGGCCAAACAACTTACATGGCTGAGAAACTGCCCCAAGGTCATTGAAAAAGCAACCTGCCTTTATCCACATTTAACACATTCTGGAGATAATTTTCTACTACATTTTAAATATTTTTTTTCCCCCACTGACAGCTTCTTACCTGAAGAGTTTTGACTTTTCCTAAAACGTTCTCCTGTGACATTGCTTGGACGGCCTGCTCGCTCTCTGTTCTCCCATCAGGTATGAAAATACTGTCATGGGAAAAAGCTCGACTGCCCATAGAATGATGGGAGGACCTGGAAAAAAAACCCAGTTAAAAAGTAAATAAGCACAGCAATTCATTTATAAGAGTGCCCTTTCATATCATAGCTGCTCTGCTGTATAGATTTTCCCTCCCCCTTGCCTTCTACATAAAAGCTTTGAACACTCTTAGAAGAGAGGTATCCAGACATTTTCTGTTACAAAAAGTTTAACACTTTATTTCTTCACATAGAGTTTTCTTCCTCAGAAGAACACAGAGTCAGGTGGTTTTAAGAGGCATGTTGAGAAGTTCAATCGGTTTTCCTTAGAAGTCTCAAATCTAAAGGTCACTTTTAGGAGACAGGGTAGATCATAGAATCATATAGAATGTGTTGGGTTGGAAGGGACCTTTAAAGGTCATCTAGTTCAACCCCCCTGCAGTAAGCAGGGACATCTTTGATGATGATGAATACATTAACAGACTGCATATTTAAGAAAGCTTGCAGTCATCGTGCTTAGTCAGGCCAAGGCCCATAAGAAAGACAGCAGGCCCCAAGCAAAGGAACCACTGTAACACAAAAAAAAGAGGTGATACGCTCTAGTAACCTACTTCTAAAGAGCTACCTCGTTTTGCTGATTGCCTAGCTGCTCCACGAGTGTGATCACACTGACAATCAAATGTTATCTTCAAAACCCCGGACTGATACGGAGCTTATTACACCATCGCCTGTGGGTTTGATTAGCACAAAGGGCGAGAGATGCTCGTGTGTTACTGTTAAACCAGGTACCGATGCCGAGGAGGAGAGCGCGTCACACACGACCTAGTTGTATGGCTGTTCTAAATCCAGGGGCAAAGGGATTAAACAAAAAAGTGGTTTCATTTACTGGAGATTTTAAAGGCTCACCAAGAAAACTGAGAATTAAAAAATAAAGCTTTGTGGTTTGTTACTTTGGGGCCTGGGGGACATTCTGGGGGAAAATGTTTGAGTTTGAAAGTTACGTTTTGTCTCGCCTAGAATATTTTATGGTGAGCGGAAAGCCAGTAGAATACAAACGTGACAAAAGCCACAGCAGAAGAAAACTGAACTGAGAGGTCTGCTTTTAATAACCTATTGTCAACTCCATGGAACCCATTTACAGCTTCAGTAAACAAACGACCTGGAGAAAAAAGAAATATACTTTTTATATCAATCTAACTAACACAATCGTCTATGTGTGATAAAAACATTACAAACAAATACTTCAGCAGAACCAAGGAAGGTGATACTTCCAGAGAGGGATAAAAAAAAAAAAAAAAACAAGAAAAGCTAAAGCCTCACATATTTAAGAAAATCAATATATAATTTGTTCTCCATCCTAACAAGTGCTGTTTAAAAAGTGCTCAAAATATTTCAATTTTTACTTTGAAAAAAAAATATATTTTGAATATATTTATTACAGTGTTATGTCTCTCTCTTTTTTTTTTCCCTAGGGTATGGAAATAATCTATTGAAGTAAAAATCACAACCTTTTCTTACCAAGAAAGAATGTCATACAGAGTTACGTTAACCTTTTACAACTGGTTAGATGATAGGCAATTCTTGACTTTTATAACAAAATTTCTTACAGGTAACCTGAAAATATTAGAAAAAAAACTGCCCACAACCTCTTACTCTCTAGTTTATATTTAAAATACATTTGCACTCACAAAATAAATCATGCAAGCTTTTGGGGAGAACACACAGAGCTCCCTATATCATTTCATTCTCCATGTAAGCACAGACTAAGAGAAAACCTATTTTTTACCCAAAAATAATATTTGAACTACATACCTCATTTGAAACAAAGCAAACTACAATCAAGCAACGATTCGGTCAATATTTCATAGCACTTTTAGCCATCAAAGAGGGGAAACATTTAACTGATGCCATATTCCATATTCTATTTTAGATTTTTTTTTTAAACAAAAAAATACAATGCAATTGCCTTTGGCTGCTAAAGGTAACACACCTTCCTTTAGAAACCTTTTATTAGAGAAACCATAAAAGTTTATTTTTAAACCCGGTTCTAAAAAAGGTTTCTATATTGAATCGTCATGACTCAGCCTGTACACAGAGTAAAATTGCATGGCGTTGGAATATATCTATGTTCCTTGGCCACCCCGAAATCAGCCCATGAACCGCAGTTTGAGAAATGCCCCTTAAATGGAGACAAATTCCCAGCAGGGCGGGCTTGCAAAATGAGTGTTTGACACGAAGCTGAGTGAAGAGCTGGCTTTTCCGTATGACCACGTAGGTCTATTTGAACTGAAAGCTCCAGTGCTGCATTGAACAAGGGGAAAAAAAAAATTGTCTGTATTCGCAACCAAAACTGAGGGGACATGAAAATTTGACAGTCTAGCCCACGCCAACCCCTCCTGAAGTAGGTGAAGAAGCAGCTGCAGGTGCAGAAGGCAAGGCCAGTGGGAGTTTATGGTTTACTATTTACCTTCGAGCTGAGAGATCTGCTGAGGATACACAATCCAGGTCATGTTGTGTTCCAGACAGAATCCTCTCTCAAAGATTTTTCCAGCAATACTGCGGCTCAGCTACTTGTGGCTTTGTCTCACGGCTGTTCACCGTGTGTATGACACCATTCTCCCCTTCCACTGAGCAGTGGGCTGGCGTTCTCATACTTAAAATCAGACAGCTCATGTTTATCCCTATTGTTTGTTACAACTCATTAGTAGGCACCGAGGAGTTCAGTGACTTGTTTGCGAGTCGTTCCTGACCTTACTAATGAGCCTGTTAATATTTACGTCGGGAACATCCAACCTGCAGCTTTTGAACTGAACAGGGTTTGCTAGCGGTTCAGACCCCAAAACTTCAGCTGACCAGTAGGAGGGATGCTCCGGCAGTAGGAACTGCCTGAAAATCTAAGTCCCTGAAATGGGAGAAAAGAGAGACCTCTGAGGTCAGTGCTAGTGGAACGCGTAGGACACGGCTGAGGGTGAAAATCTTCCCCATCCTGCCACAGAGCTGAGCACACCTTTAGTGATCTAGTCTCACCTCCTGCCTGTGAACCAATCCACTGGATCTTCTGACTGAGACACACAGCACACCGGCTTTTGGCTATGTGCAGGTTTGGGTTTATGGCTAGTGTGATCGGAGTTGTTAAAATGTCATTTAAAGCTTCAGGCCATTTAAGGATCAGGTGAAACATCTTGGGAGCTTCACGTGACCCACAATCAGAAGTAAATCACCACTGAAAGTCCAACCCTCTTGACAAGTGCCCACCATGGTACGGATGGCAGGTTAGGACCATGCTAAGCATCTTTCACCGACATTCTCCCATACACCAGCTGCTTTCAGTTTAGGCACCTCCTCATTACATGGCATCCCACATTTTTGTTTCACAGAGCTGAGGCCAAACAGATTTGAATGCTTTCGTCCATTTCTTGTTTTCTTATTAACTTGCTACCAAAACATACTCCAAATTGTCAGAACACATAGAGCATTCACAAGAAACCCTGCAGTGAATTAATCCAAGACCTCTCTCTACTGTATTCCCTCAAAACGCTTTGCAGATATACTGGATATTTCAGAACTGGGTGACTGAGCAATTGTGCTAGGCACATGTCCAATAACTAGTAAAAATGTTTGAAGAAGTTTGCTTAAATGTCTATGTAGGCTAAAGTACATTGGAAAAAACATTCACACATTGTAGTAACCTAGTTTCTTTTACAGGCGAGTTTAAATAGCATTTAAGGTGATTTCCAGGCCACTTGAACTCTCTAAAAGGTCTCTCATTTTACTCAGTTGGAGCCTACAATCCTTTCAAATCCTCCCAGCTGTGAGTTTGACAGATCATATCACAGAGATCCTTTTTCCACCCCTTTTTTCACTCTCTTCCATGTTCCACTTTCAGAAAGACTTTCTTTTAAGTCATAATACAGTATGAACAATTGAGTTTCCCTCGCTGCTACCACCATTCCCATCTCTGAAGATTTTCTCAGCAGCCTTTATACAACAACATCCTCACAATCCACACCTACAGAAGGCCGTGCTTCAGAAAGCCTCCCTTCAACTAACAGGTATGTCGACACCAGGAATGGCTTTGGATAGATTGAAGACTTGTCAGAGACCTGGGCTGCAGGTGTAGCCACGGTTGAAGGCACTACAGTTTCAAACCTCCATATTGCTTCCAAGAGATGTGGGAAAACAGTGTCATCAGTTTATGAGCACTTCTGTTGATAATACCGACAGTGACACTTCAGAGGCTGTTTGTGCTGAAATTAATTGAATCATCATCTGACTCACTTCCCAGAAACCTGACTGAATTAAATGAATTATGGATGTGCTATACCAAAATACAAAGCACTTCTAGCAAACCCTTAAAGATGTTCTTTCTGAAGATGTGTTGCAACCCAAGTACCATGTTCTAGTTTCAGTTCCAATATACAAATTTTCAAAATTAATTTTCTCATAGTCAAAGCAAATTTAAATTCCATCCATTCTCCGAGTTGTTTTTTTTTTTTTTTTGCCATACCCGTGCCCCTCTTCAGATTCATGAAGGTAGGTAGGAATACTTGGTTTCTCAGCAACACTAAGAACATGCTTTTCACCTTTTGTTATTCAGATGAAATTCTCAAGAACTACTGCATTTTTGAGAATGTATGAGGGGTTCTAGGCTTTGGAACAAAAAGAGTGCACCAGGATACAGCTTTATCTTGAGGGTACCCCAAGAGCATAAAAGTACAGCAAAGCCAACCATCCCACGGGATTTTTACAAATAATGGAGCCATCAGCATCAAATGGGTGGGGAATAGAGCAAGACATGGAGGACAAGGACCACACCACATCTTGACCATAGACTCCTAACTCAAGTTTAACTGTATTTAGCTGTAAAAAGAGTTGCATCAAATACATCTCATCCCTAACTAGCTTTCTTCTGCGCAAAATGAATGTTTCTCAGACTCTTCGTTTAACTAAGTGCTGATAAATTCATTCCCCTGGAAAGGGAGAGCACCTTCTCCTGTATTTTAGACTTCTGGAAGAAGCCCAGAAAACCACAGGTAAAACAGATCACAAAGGCATTGGAAGTATCATAGATCTAATGCTTTCATGCATTAATTTGGCTTGCAAAAACCTCTGTGCAGTAAACTCTCTTTCCATTACTCCCTCTTGATGAGGTGTCTGTGTATGCTAAGAAACTAGGAAATGTGAAATAGCAGAGCAGGACCACCCTGAGCCTACAAGAGAAATCTTACTCCTCTCCCATGAAGACCAGAAAATGGAGAGAGATTTCTCCTTGGATCCCCACCAGCCTTCCATTGCTATGCATCTGTACCTGTTTGGGATGCAATCTTCTGTCAGCCCTGGCTACTCCAAGTCAGGACTGGGTGAGGTATCACCCTTCTCCCCTTTATCCTCCTCTCCATGTGTTCCCATCACCTCCTTGGTGCCTGCTTGGTGCTCATGGTTCACATGAGAGAATTGAGAGCCATTCTAGCTGAATAAGTAACTTAAAAAAAAAAACCCAACCCCAAGACAACCCCCAAAGCCCACACAACTTCCCGTTTTGGCTGAGCAAACACTGACACAAGCAGTCATGCCAGTTGCATGGCCAGAGAGCTGCTGGAAAGGGTTGGACAACTGCAGTCCGGACTTCAATCAGCTCTTTCTGATGTGGGACTGCACCCTTAAGCACATCAGAATATGTGCCGTGGTAATCCTGCACAGAATACAAAGCTAAGTTTACCTCGGTACAATACCGTAGACCCCATTTTCCTCCAGAGCTAATTTTCCTCTCAAAGATGAATGTGGGGTCCTCAAAAAGTGGAATTTTTGCCAGCAGAGAACACTGAGCTCTCAGGTCTTGCATAATCCCCTACTGCATTACTGTAGTACAGAAAGCTCCCACCACCAATTGCCTCTTCGGTGTGTCATAAATGTTCCTCCCACTCTGATATTAAAGAGTTAGAAATAGAAACTGGAAAATAAAGGGAAAGAATGAGTTGTTCTGTTCTTTCATGTTTGTAGAGATCAACTCCAAAAAAACACAATCTCATGACTTTCGCCCTTCTAGATTTCCACTAAAAACCGACTTGGTAATCATTAGAGAACAGAGCCAACTTTTTAACATACAGAGAGTCACCTCCCAGAATAGTGCCCCAGGGAAATGACAAGTGCAATGAGAGGATGCTTTTACTTAATGTTTTGTTTTAAAAAGGAAATCTGATTCCAACCCTTTGCATCTCCCATGAATGTCCTCAGGGCAGCTGGAGATGAAAAACATAAATTGCATTTTCTAGTCATTCCAGAGATGCATTAGTACTGTAATAGAGGAAAATGGATTGTAATTCTGAGCTGTATTTTTAGCGTCCCCTCTTTCATCTGTCATGCTGGAATGTGAGTTTTGGTTATAACTCATGCCTGGATGGGGAATATTGTCCATGCTGCAACGTAACTCTGAGTTACAACCATGCTCAGACAGCACATTGCTTCACTGCATTACCAAACCCGTAAACATGGTCCTTACAAGCTGAACAGGCAAAAAGGGAGATTTTTTTAGCAGGATTCTTTTTCATAAAGTAAACTTGAAGAATGATCCTCTAAAGATGTATCTGTATGGCCTTCAGGAACTGCCAAACTTCAGGGCACTGGATTTGGGACAGCTGGACAGCCCCATAGTTATGACCCACCAGAGTCCCACTGAAGCCAATGACTTGTTCTGCAGCCTCTCTGTTAATAGCCCTGCTCATTTCAAAAGACATCATGCAACATTATCTGACACATAGCTAATAAACTAACTAAAATAAGGATCATTAAGGGCATAAAAAGTAATCAGGGGAAGTACTGGGGCTCTGAGTGTGCTAATAAGCTTTAATGTCCTTGACCAGTCCCCTCTGGGACCTCCACCCACACACATGGGACCAGGAGCTCCATTTAAGATCATGGTTGAGGCTTTGGTCTCTGCCTGAGCTGTGCTGGGAGACTGCTGGTCTCCAGCTCAGCCACAACTGTGCCTGGCCGTGAAGCTCCTTGATCTAGACCTCAATTTGCACTGATTTCCCAGCTTGCCCTTGGCCCTGCCTTCTCACTGTGGGCCTGCGGGGTGATCAATGGATCTGACCCTGACCTACAAAGTGGCTTCCTAGCTCAACTTCAGACCTGCCTTATCATCCAGATATTGCCTTATCTGTACTGCTGGTTGGACTTGGCTACCATCCCAGGATCTGTCCTGCTTGCCTCACTTAGATACTGTGGGACCGGGCCTTGGGTGACGAGACCGCTACCCTGCTGTGGGACCCCCTTGCTGCCCCACTCACCTTCCCTGAGGGAGCAGTCCTGCCCTTGCTGCTTTCTGACAAGAAGGTAATGGGATGGGACCAGATAGCTCTTGACACATGAATTATATGTAATTATTCACCAACTCCTCCAATCTCAGAAAGTCCCAGTACGCAGAGCAAAGAAAGGCATCTCTCTGGCTTCCAGTAATTCTGCAAGTGAATCCATAACACAGCTCAAAGAATGTGGACAAGTCACCAGTTGTCATAGAAATATGCAGACTAGTGTAAGGAACAGGGCTCTAAATGGTCCGACTTTCACATGTGACCTGGCAAATCCACTGCGTGTGACACTATTCTATCAAACAGCAGCATATGTTTCTGCAAAATTTGCTCTAAAATATGGCAAAACGTAGAGAAAAGGAAATGAAAAGTCTAAGTTAGCCTTGGCATGAATAAGTGCTCTACAGTGATTGCATTCAGCTCATAAGGAAGGAAAGGAAGAGAAAATAAGACAGCACATTATACTACAGGTGACAACTCTGCTTGGTTCAAGACCCCAGCCCCAGACCTTAGCAGCTGCGGAAAAGGCAGTTGCCAGGCAGAATCTGCAAGGAAATAAAGTATATAATGATTAGGAGGGAGAATGCAATGAAAACATCTGAAAGGGAGGCACAGGAGAGGAGGACAAGTGGACAGTAGGGCAGCCTAACCGTTCAGGGAGACTAAAGCAAGACAGCGTTTGTAATGGCAGCAGTGAATATCAGAGTTTAAAAAAAAAGTTCTGGGATTACTAAGGTGAAAATGAAGTTAGTCACGGTCAGGGTTGAGGATAAAAGACAAGAAAAAAAAGAGACAGACATAGAGCGCGACCTGGTATAAAACGTTGATGGCTGTTGCAGAGAGAAAGCCTACTGAAGAGTTCTCAGGATCATATCCAAACTACAGACTACATAATGAGGCATCTTTGCACTCAAATAGCAGCTGGAAAAAAAAGATACGGCAAATTGATAGCATTTAGTGCAAATTCCTAGTAAGTGATAAAACAACAACAAGCAGTGAAAAGTCCTAGTTCACACACCTGAGAACAAAGCTTCTGGAGCACAAAGACTTAAGCAAGTTGGTGACAGGAGGGAGGAAGTCAAGAGATGAGTTGTCAAGAAAGGGTAAAATCAACAAAAACGCTGAGCATGATGTTAGTCTTATGTTCTTGTCAAGACACCCGGGACCATTTCAGGGAGGCTTTCTCCACTCCTCCACCCTGACCACTTGTCAGAAATGGCCACTCGTACGGTGGTTGTGGCTCCTGTCCTGTGCTGCTCAGCTGCAATATAAATTACAGAAAAGGTGAAACAACTCTAATTTCACCTAATGAATCCTACAAAAGGATTCCTGCAAATGAAGAACTGGAGAGAGCAAAGCTGCTCTTTGCACAATCTTCTCTGTTCTGGAACACCCCTTCGTTCCCGCAATACGCCCCGTAACCCAGAAATAAGAAAATTGTTCAACATGGATCCATGTCAGCTGGCAAAAGTAAGGAAAATACCAGCACATTTTATTTCTAAAAGCCTTACAATATCCATATGTTGCTTTGCTCTGCTTGGGCTTGAAGAGATACTTACTGAAATTAGAGTGCCGCTAAGACGAAGACTCCAAGAGAAGGTGGACACCAAGCACCACTGCACCAAAGCACTCCCCTGGGAGTCAGGAAGGCACTCAAAATGAGGCAATTATAAGGGAAATTAGGAGACTGACAAAAGGCAATCGCATAAATTAGGCTGATAAGCAAAAGAAAAAAAAAATAAATCCTAGTATATTAAAACTGGATGTGACAGAGGAAAGATCTTGTAGTAGTGGCTGCAATTGTCCAAGAAGGAATCAGGACATTCCCCTGGACCCAAGACTCTAAAGCCTGTGATTCTCCACATCTGTCTGTTTTCATGTTTAGCCAGCACCTTCAATTCTTAGGGATTTATGAATGTATAGGTATACTACCAGCTAATAAACCAATCCATCAAACAAAGTTTTCTTATTCTTCCTATTTTATTCTTGCAAGTTATCATTTATAGGTTGTTGGGTTTCCCTCCTCCCCACTCTCAAATTTAGTAACTGAACAGCTGAACTGGCAGTGAATCATTTTCATGAGATGAGCCTCTAATAGTCATGCAGAAAAAACAATACACAGACATAAAAAGCCTATACATCAGGCTTACAAGTCTGAGTTGGAGGTAAAAGCAAGACTTCACTTTTGGAAGATTTGAAAATATCATGAGCTGCTTTTGGAAATGTTGGGACAGATTGTAGACAACTACTTTGATATGTCTGCTTTATAAAAGCCCATCTAAATGAGATGCCGAAAACACACTGTACCTTGGGATCAAGCCTTTAGTGAAATGCCTAAGGTGGCCTGGGCCAGGAACGTGAATTTTTGTGTCCTACTACTGACTGTTATCTGCACCAAATTTTATGTTTACAGATAGTACAAGAACACTAAGAAAAGACGACCATAACATCTGTCCTACTCTTTACACTATCCCCCACCAAAGTAACATGGGAAACACTCTTCACATGAAGCACGTTATCCATGGAGATGACGTGGAAGTCTGAGCTGCAAGGTGAATGTGCCATCGAAGCAGGGGCTGGGATTGCTTCGAGGCCATGCAAAGTCCAGAAAGAAAGAGACCGAGCAGTTTCTCCTGAGGGTTATTTTTTTTTTTTTTGCCTTACTTAATAAATCACCACGTATTCTCGCAAGGTACATGTCAGGTAATTACCTGAGCAATAATAAAAGAGTCACTTGAGAGATGAAGAAAATGTAATTACATTCATTTTTCAGGCCAGTCTCTATGACGACGAGAGTGAATGCCATTGATCAGCAGTTAGTAACCAAGGCCACACTTGACGCAGATGAGTTGTTCTCATTCACATGAAATGCAAAAGGAAAATTAAATATTCAGAAACTAAAATGGAGATACAAGAGATGAGTGATAGCGAATAAACTGTATCACCTCCTAGACCCGACTTATACAATATGCTCTTATTGGAGGAGTAGAAGACCACAAAGACCTGCAGAAATCCCCAAGCTGAGCGCACTGTTTAGCAAAATCAGATGAATAATTCTGTTTTCTGAGGCAAATGCTCAGCTGGGAACAATCACAGAAAGGGTGGCTGAGCACTGAACGAGCCTCTCCTATCTCTAACTTCTGTGAAAACAAGCACAAGAATGCAGGTCCCAATCTGCACCTTCCGGAAGAACCTGCATTTTATTTGTTTTATGTATTCTCCCAAAACTGTGATGTTCCTGCTATCGGCGTATGCACAAACCCGATATAAATTGCATTCACAGTAATGAAGTTCGCACAGGCTAAAACCAGACGCAGTGTCGAAAGTACACCTACTGCTGCTTTCCCCCCCCTTTTTTATATGAAGATAAAAGTTTAAAAGGGACTAAAACACTGGCTTTCTTGGCATTACTTGTTGCCATCATTCCCTCCTTACTTACAGAGGACCAAGTCTTCACTTACTCTTCCTCCTATCAGTAAAGAATTCATAAAATTTAGTCTCCTCATCATCCCTCTGCGGTTCATTGTTTTTTTCCGCTTTCTATAGGCTTCTTTCTCAAATTCCAATCCATTAAAGAGATTGTGATTTAGCCATGTCGATAGCTATGTTTCCTATGCTTTTTTTCCACCTGAAAATTTGTGCTTGTGCTCTTTGTGGCCATTCAGGCACAGAATTCAAAATCAATGTAAAATTAAAATCTATACTTTGCAGGTCAGATATCTCCTACGTAAACAACAACAGCTGTCTGGAATTTATTGTCAATACCGCAACTCAACTGACTGATCAAATCTTGATAGTATTATTTATGCTCTAAAAAATACTTTGAGAAAGGCCACTAGCAGCCAAATGTCTACCAAGAAACATTGGTAGACAATGTGGTAGACATTGGCCCCATCCCATGGAAGCCCCATCCATTGATCACTGATGTTCTTTCCACCACTGTCTTTGGCCTCTCTTTAGCAGAGAGAATCCAAATTTGCACTATAAAAGCTGATGGCTGGTATGAAAACACCATCTCCTTTCCACCTTCAGACCATCTGGCATTTGGATTCAGGTGCAAACCACCACTGAAACAGCCCAACCCACCCAGCCTCTGAGAAAAATTACCTTTAGCAAATTACTAAATGAAGGTCTCTTAAGATGACAATGAAATGCATTTTTTTTTCCTCTCCCTAGTCCTTCTTCTGCTCTTTTCAAGTGGAAAGATTCACTCCTGGCGTTGGCAGGTGGACTGCCCGGAGAAATTCAGGATACTTCTGTTCTTACCAGGAGACTGCCGCTCACAGAACTCGCAGCTCCACACAGCTGTGTGACCTGACTTGTGCTGCATCTTTGGCACCGTGTCCCCATTTGCCACCCTGGGGCCTCCCCCCTGGGAACTTCCCATCATGAGCAATAAAACTTCTGATGCATCTTGGGAACACGCTATGCTCCTTGCCCCAGCTTTGGTCCATAAACATTTTATTGCTTATTTTGCTTATCTGTATAGCCTAGTGATGGGAACTGTGCAAAATACTTGCCTTAAATCCATGTGAAGCCTGTCTTTGAGTGCAGACACTGGGCAAATATCACAAAAAGGACTGAAAGATTTTCCTTCAGCTCTGCATATGCCCAGTTTACATTTCTAGAATGGAAGTTTCCTGGCAAGATGTCAGGACCATTGTCAAGGAGAGATAATTTTGAAGTTCTGCTGGTAAACATGTCAGAAAGCAACCTTCATATTTGCAAGGGAATGCTTTTGGCTTCTATAATCATAGAATCATAGAATCGCTGAGGTTGGAAGGGACCTTTAAGATCATCAAGTCCAACCATTAACCTACCCTGACAAAAGCCACTTCTAAACCATGTCCCTAAGTACCCCATCTACCCTTTTTTTAAACACCTCCAGGGATGGTGAATCCACCACCTCCCTGGGCAGCCTATTCCAATGGTTAATAACCCTTTCAGTGAAAAAATGTTTCCTAATATCCAGTCTAAACCTCCCCCGACATAACTTGAACCCATTTCCTCTTGTCCTACCACCTGTCACCAAGGAGAAGAGGTCAGCCCCCATCTCTCTACACCCTCCTTTCAGGTAGTTGTAGAGGGTGATGAGTTCTCCCCTCAGCCTCCTCTTCTCCAGGCTGAACAACCCCAGCTCCCTCAGTCGTTCCTCATAAGGTTTGTCCTCCAGACCCCTCACCAGCTTTGTAGCCCTCCTCTGGACACGCTCCAACACCTCAATGTCCTTCTTGTAGTGAGGGGCCCAAAACTGAACGCAGTACTCGAGGTGGGGCCTCACCAGTGCTGAGTACAGGGAGATGATCACTTCCCTAGTCCTGCTGGCCACGCTGTTCCTGATACAGGCTAGGATGCTGTTGGCCTTCTTGGCCACCTGGGCACACTGCTGGCTCATATTCAGCCGGCTGTCCACCAACACCCCCAGGTCCTTTTCTGCCGGGCAGCTTTCGAGCCACTCCGCCCCAATCCTGTAGCGCTGCATGGGGTTGTTGTGACCCAAGTGCAGGACCCGGCACTTGGCCTTGTTGAACCTCATACCATTGGTCTCAGCCCATCGGTCCAGCCTGTCCAGATCCCTCTGCAGAGCCAACCTACCCTCAAGCAGATCAACACGCCCGCCTAGTTTAGTGTCATCTGCAAACTTACTGAGGGTGCATTCGATCCCCTCATCCAGATCATTGATAAAGATATTAAAGAGAACCGGCCCCAGCACCGAGCCCTGGGGGACACCACTTGTAACCGGACACCAACTGGATTTAACTCCATTTACCACCACTCTCTGGGCATGACCATCCAGCCAGTTTTTTACCCAGCGAAGAGTACACCTGTCCAGGCCATGAGCAGCCAGTTTCTCCAGGAGAATGCTGTGGGAAACGGTGTCAAAAGCCTTGCAAAAATCCAGGTAGATAACATCCACAGCTTTTCCCTCATCCACTAAGTGGGTCACCTTATCACAGAAGGAGATCAGGTTTGACAGGCATGACCTGCCCTTCACAAACCCATGCTGACTGGGCCTGATCACCCTGTTTTCCTGCAAGTGCTGTGTAATGGCACTGAGGATGAGCTGTTCCATGACCTTCCCAGGCATTGAGGTCAGACTCACTGGCCTGTAGTTCCCCGGATCCTCCTTCCGGCCCTTCTTGTGGATGGGTGTCACATTCGCTAACCTCCATTCAGCTGGGACCTCCCCGGTTGTCCAGTCATGGAAGTGACCCAATGCAATTATACCACCTCTCTGAATTGTCTGATCAAATGCATCAAGGGTACAGCTTGAATAGCAAATACCAACGTTGCTTGCCCAAATATGGCATTTTCAAAGAATTAATACATTTGGAGAAACCACCCTGCTTATGCACGTGGTCCTCACATGTAGAAAGGAAGCTGCATTAATTAACAGAGTAGTAACCGCTGTACAGTTTAGCACAACTCTACTAGGCAAAGAGCTGGGTGACCCACGGTCCAGTCCCAATAGCAATTCATGCTGGTGAAAGTTTAGCAAATATTGGGCAAAGTTGTTGATGAGACTGGACATCCCTCATTTTCCTTCTACGCAAGCAGTATTCCTCAGTATATAGGGAAAACTAAGATCTTTAGGTGATTTCTTCGTAATGAGGATGATTTATGTAGGCATAAACCTGAGAACAGTTTCACAGGGATTATGCAGAACTTGATGGGGATTCACAAATAAAGGGGTCCCATTTCATGGACAGGCACATTCAAGTGTCTAAAATTTGCCGAGAGAATTTTCCATGGAAGAGGATCAGTGTTGTAAAACTTGAGTCTTAAAGACATGGCAAGTCTGCTTCCAGGTCCTTTGAAATATTGCATTCATCCCAAGCAAAGGCACTCTATTGTACCCTCTATAAGAGAAATCTAACTCCCTGCTGCCTCTGCACATCAGCCCAGAATGACAAACTTTTTGTAGGGCATTGCACAGGTTCCCTTTCAGATACATCTTCACAAGGCTTGCTTGGTGTCAACTGTGACAAATAAGGCAAACACAAAATCTTATAAAGTGCCAAACCATAGCCTCAGAACAGAAGCTTCTGGACACTTCAGTGAAGCTCCACAAACGCAACTTAACTTGTCTTGTAATAAGCACTTCTATCTCCCAGCTCATATGGTCAGGACAGAAAGTTAATGAATACAGCTTTAACTTTATAAACTCGAGAAGGGCAATACAGAAGTGGCAAAAAGGAGTTCCAGTCTTTCAGAAGGCAGGGCAAGACAAACTGCAGAAGCAAACCTCCCAGCTGGGAATTGCAAAACAACATGGATGAATAAATAGGTTGCAGCGCGCATACATCAGGATACCAAGCAAGGTATTTGCATCCAAGGAGTCCAGGAAGCACCTATAGGAAAGCATGGACAGGCATGCAGATCTCTCAGGCTGCTCCCAACTCAGCTAGTCAATCTACACCATATGCAGATTACCTAAATTGCTCCTGCTACATCTGCATCACCTGGTCGGCGCAGTCTCCATTAGAGATTCAGGCGTTAGCTCTGAGCAGGCTTGTAAGCCAATACAGCACACGGTGAAACACTAGCTTCGGTCTTGGAAGCAATACAGACCTCTTATTTAGCCTAGGCTCATTTATTTTCTTGTCTCTCCCTTCCTGAAGCAGCTTTCTTCCTTAATATCTTTCCAGTATAATAAACTCTCCCTCCTCACAACTAAACAAACGATCCACATGAAACATCTACGGATAACAAATGAATGTACTTTACAGGTCGATGAAGAAATATAGCTCTATTAAGGGAATGGCAGCATCCCTGGACTTTTGTTGCAAAATTGGAACTTCTATTAAACTTTTGTGTATACAAACGGTTGTTGTACATTCTTAAAGAGTTTGAAGCAAATGGTCTTAGAAAACTACTCAGGATTTTGGTTATATAAATATACTACTAGTTATTTATATTTGCCCTAGTCCCTTTCCATGGGAATAATGGAAGGTATGGTAATGTATTTACTGTTAGACAACTTGTAAACAACTGTTTAAATTATTTTACTCACATAGTAAGTTAGGCTTACATAGATAGCCTACCACTGCATCCAATTCAAAAACATTTGAAATCATTCTAAAGGCCAAAGAATATAATGGATGGAAGCCATGCTGCTGAAAAGAGAAAGGGGTGGCAAAGCTGAGCTCTCCAAAGCAATCTAATGCACCACGCTGAACATTTATGCTTGTTGGAGGGTGAGTAAAGTGGCAAAGGCCACTTTACTCGCTGAAAATTGTTATCAAATCCCACTCACATTTGCACCATGAAGCCTGACAAGGAAAACAGAGTTCTGACTATTTCTAGCAGGCTCAACCAGAAGCACCTCTCATGAATCACAGGCGCAGAAAGAAACGTTCCACTTGAGATGAGTCATGGGACAATTCGCATTTGCTAATCCCCTGTAATTCAAATTGTGCAGTCTGATTTATTCCACTAGAGACTTACGTTTAATGCCTTTATTAATTAGAAAAATTAATACGTTTAGAAAATGCGAGCACTTAACAGCCTCACAAGGGTCTGCCACACCTTCACTTCACTCTTGAGGAACTGGACAAGTTCCCAAATCACTGTTTGCTTCTGGGCGCAGCATTGACTTTTCAGTTACGCTGAATGGGAAATCCCTGATAGCGAGATGATGCCCTTTGTTTTGCTCTTGTTCACTAGTTTGCTCTTGAGGCAAAAGATACTGTAATTCCCTACAGTTGCTCGGTATCACGCACACAGGCAACGCAATGCAGCAGCAGCCGGTCGCGTCTCCATCTACGGTGTGGCCATGCTCAGTCTTGATTTCCTGAAAAGCTGGGGCAGGCAAAAGAGGTGTACAAGATTGCATTGCAGAAACCAAAGAGGAAACTTAGAACTTGCAGAATTTCACAGAAAGGAACAAAAAATCCTTAACAAAAGCTTAAAAAAAAATTTAAAAAATCACATTCTCACCACTATGATTTTGCACTATTGAGAATACCGTGCAGGGTGATGTTCCTGGTAGACATTTCTTCCATAAGGAGAGGAATTTGGTGTGTTTTTTTGATCCTCTCAGATTTTTTGTTACTTTCAGGTACTCGCACTCCCCGGTGCAAACAGTTCCTTATTTTCCGAAGAAGTAGGTTTTGACAAGGAGTCAACTAAGCTGAGACTTTCAGTTGCAAAGTGAAATAAGTCTTACTGACCCAATTAACTTGTGCATCTGGTGTTGGCTTTTTGTTGTTGTTGGGGTGGGATTTTGTTGTTTGTTGCTTTTTTGTTTTGTTTTGTTTTTCTGTTCTGTTCCTAGTTAGAGATTGCTGACTAGTTAACTCTGTGCAGTTTGTTTCTCCCATCATTTCTACAGCAAATTCTCACCCTGTCCTTCTGTCATCCTCTCTCGTCGCTGGAATACGATCTGATTTCCAGGACCCTCTCTCCCCTCTCTTCCTTCTTCTACCCTACGTTCAAATCGGATCAGGATAAAGGCATCCTGTTTGTTGACCCCGATTACAACGCAAAACCTCTACAGCATAGACTGAAAGAAGATGTGTCTGTCCTGACCCAGAGATACCACCTTGCAGGGAAAAGTATGCAATAAAGGATCTGTAGCAGCCAGTTCAGGTTTCCCTTTCCCCAGTTTTAAAAACAGGGATGCCATTAATACCTCTGCTCAGGTGTTACCGTGGAGTTCTGTTAAATCACGGAGCCAGATTTAAATCCATTTCTGCTTCGCCCTGGGACTTTCTTTTCACACACCGGCGCACGTACCCAATAAGTCATGAATGCAAGCAGTGAGACCTCGGGGTCTACAGCAGCGGGCGTCACGTACAGAGGAGGGACAGGGATGCAGATGCCCCATAAAAAAGCAGCATACAACTCGCTACCGCTCAGCAGAGGCAGAATTTAAATTTAATTCCACTAAAAGCAGGGAGAACAAGCCTTGCGCTTGCAGGGCCCCCTCCGCTGGCTGGCAGCAAACCCCTGCGACCTTACCTCAGACCACCGTTGGGCTCTTCATCGGAGGAGAAGGTGCCGTTGCAGACGTTGCCGAAGGAGTGGCTGGGCTTCAGTTTGGCTTCCTCGCCATCCGAGGCCGGCTCCCTTTTCTTCCTCTTGCCGAAGAGCTTCTTGAAAGGCTGGAATTTGCCTGCTTTTTTCTTGTCTGCGGATGACAGGAGAAAGAGGCGGTGGGGGTGAGGGACGCGGTGCCGCGGCGTGGCCGGCGATCAGGCACCGCGGCACCAGGTTCAAAGGAAGAATGAGGGCAAAGAGCAAGTCACCAGCCCGGAGCAGCCCAGCGCTTGCAATGTAAATGCAGGGCTGCGACTCACCCTTGGCACGTCCTTATTGAGAAAGCAAATGCAAGAGCATTAAAACATCTACTCTTGAGTTTAAGGATCTGCTTGGAGGTGTCAGTGCAGCCCAACATTTGGATGAAGAGAAAGGGTAATTTCGCAGAGCCAGAATTTATTTGTTATTTATTATTTGAGGCTTATTTTGAGGCTCTACACCACACTTCTGATTTGACCTTTTCACCAAAAGGCAAGCACTGCTTTGATCACCCCACTTAGGCAGGTGTTGGATCCCCTGCCTTAAAATAAAAGCAACTGAAAAATAACCTGCTCTGTTTTCCTTACATAGCCTCATAACCAGAGAAGTCAATTTGCAAATGGACAAAGAGAACAGGATAAAGTTTTGTTGGTTTGCTGGTAGGTTACTTCAATAAACATCCAGCTTTGTATCAACAAAGTCAATACATTTTTCTGACGTTTTTTCCCCCCAAGTAACTGAGGGCAGAATTTTGACCAAGCATTTCTTCCTTGCGACGCTTAAATGTTAAAAGCTGCACCAAAAAAAAGCACGGCAAAAACACAAAACAGACACGAAGACAGGAACAAGAGATGAAATATTTAATCAGAAAAAAAGGTAACTTTTTTTTTTCTGCCAAAGACTGGAGAAAATAAATGCAGCTTCAAACTGCTTTCCCCACGTCTATTAAAAAGAAGTACCAACAGTTTCTTGTTAATCATTTCCAAGAAGAGGTTACTTTCTCTGTGTTGGGATGCACCAAAGAATTTCTAAAACATCATAACTGGCAAAGAGCTTCATTTCTTTTCTGCCTCAGAAAAGAACTTAATTTTGCATTGAATCTACTTAAAAGAAGCTAGTTAAAAAAAAAAAAAAAAAGAAAAAAAGAAAACACAACTAAAAACCCCAAACAACAAACTTATAGCTTCCTATCATAATCCAGTTTGAGAAGCATCATGTTGTACTGGTGAGAAATATTTTCATAAGCTATTTAAATCTCTATACGTGCTTTTCTCCCGGGCTGCGTGCATATGCACTGCTTCAGCTCCCGCTACTCTTCCCTATGAGCCGCTGCTCTGCAGAAAGCAGCAGTTTGGTTGCAAAGTACACAGAAGGCCCCTGTAGGAACATTTGACCAGGAAACATGAAAAATCTTCTGTAGTGCGATATTACTCTTCAATACCGCAACAGGTTTTGCACGCTGATCTGCTATACCTGTGTATGGCAAAGCCACATCTGGGTATCACCCCTTTGGCATCGCTGGAGGCATAATTACAAGGTATTTAGAGAGAGAAAATGTGCCCAAGCACACCACGATCCGGCGACTTGCGGTGACGAGTGGTTTCCAAATTATCATGGTGCCAGCGAGCATGTGTGGAACCCAGGGGTGGGATCAAACTTACAGAAAGAGTAAGAAAGCTACTCCTTGTGAATCTGATTATATCTGTACCTGATTATGGATGAAGCAGGAAATCTAGATTGAAATTATAAAGTCAAAAATGCAACAGGGAGTAATTCTGCATTTCCTTTACAGATGCCCAAGGAGCTTACGCAGGTGTCATTCTTCCTGTTGGGCAGTCCAGATACATGGCATTTGTGCAACTTCATTAAGATAACAAGGCAGCATAAAGACAACAAGCTGAATTATGAACCTCAAATTCAAGCCCAGCATTAGAATTTTTCGATCCAGCATCGCTGACCCACACTATCCAGATGAGGAAAACAACAACCACTGAAGCAGCAGCTTTACCAGCGTAGTAGAAAAAGGGGTACAGAATTTTACTCTCCCTGTCCCCTAACTCTGCTTTCCTTAAGCTGACCAACTTGCATCTCCAGCCAGATCGACTGCTTGCTGCTCTATTCTGACTTCAGAGAAATATTTTCTTATATGAAAACCCTAACAGACAGGCAGGCAGTCATGCAGAGAAAGAGAGAAATTATTGCCCTAGGCCACAGCTGCCCGAAACCTTCACGCACTTCAGAGACTGCCTGCAAAAAATCACAAATCAAATGGTAGAGCATACAGGAGAGGAAGCATCAGTACCAGAGAAATGACTGGATGAAAGAGCTGGTTTTCCACAGTTCCCACCTTGCCTCTTTCCTCAGCCTTTGAAAGGGAAGGCTGTGTGCATTTCTGCATAAACCAATTCATTCAACCACAGTGTTTTTAAAACAGGTTCTCACTGCGTCATTCATCCGCGTTGCCCTTGTCCCCTCCTCTTTTGGAGGCCTTCAGATATAACTGTGGATTACCTCATCAACACCAAATCTACTGTACTGATGCAGCAACTATGAATCTAGGCGTTTAGCAAGTAAGACAGGTCAACACAGCTTTCATTTCATCAAAAAGGGTGAAAGACAACATGGTTATCTCCAGCCAAGATCTGCTTTTCTCCGAGATTTAACATGTCCCTTAGCTGTTTCCCCACTCCGTACCCCATCATCACAGTTGTCACATTACTAAGCGTGAATACTTTAAATTAGTCTCCGTGACTCATTGCAAACCCAATGAACACCCTTTCCCTGCACAGGCTGCACACGCTATTCCCCGTCCTGCTGGTGCGGAGAGAAGGAGCAGCTGGCCCTTCCAGGTTTCTAAGGAGGCAATGCCTGACCGCTAAGGCAAAGTCTATTTATGTAAACGTTTCACAAGATCTTATGGAGGAAGATGTGGGATGTTGTCACCTACAGGGCAAAATGCTTCCTATAACAGGCTCCCTAAAACAAGTACAAAGAAGAATCCAAACACAGGCACTGCAACAGACAACTAATGCTAGAGCTCCAACATGACTCATCCCTCCAGTCTATACTGCAGAAAGAACAAAATGGGATAGGAAAGGCTGAAGGCTGGGACACCCAATGGCATCGACTTGCGCCAAGGGCAATTGCTGAGACAGTCAGGAAACAAGTCTGCTCACACGGGCCATTTGCTTCTCTCCTTAATCACTGGAATGGGAACCCTACAGATCGAGCCCCAGGAGGACACGGGAAACCAGCAATTAAACCTTTTTCCTGTCTGTTTTACAAGCCCCTCCTGTTCAAATCACTGTAAACAGTTAACAGTAAATCAGTTTTGAATCACAGAAAAACATGAGGTGTGAAGGCGACAGATAAACAAGGTTGGATACGCTAGCTGGAATAACACAGCACATATGGTAAAAGCTCCCTTCTCAGCTTATTCCAAAAGAGTAGCAGAGAAGATTAGAATAATCTTTAACCTGTCATATAATTTGTCAGCTGCCTAAAGACAGGCAGCGCCTAACAGAGAGCTTCGGCATCACGAAGGCAGTACATGGTCCCTCCACCCCTAGTGACAGAGGGGAGACCGATAGGAGCAGCTACTCCTCTCGCCCTCTCTCTTTCACTCTGATGTGTCTCTATGAACGATGAAAGCCAGTGCAATGGGGTTTACTGCCAGTAAATCAGGCACAGCCTTTGGACTCCAGCTAGTAAAGCCTTAGCAACGCACCGGCTGACAAATCCCCATAAGACAGCTCGTAGCTAAACTACTCAAATGCCACCCAAACCCATTGGGGTTCCTGGGCCGTGATGCCTTTCAAAAACTGCACAGAGCCGTCAACGCAAGCACAGGTCAAATAAAGATTTCGCTACTGCTCTTACAGAGGGAAGAGATTTAAATGCTTGGAAAGAGTGTGAGCAATGTGTCCCAATCAATAGGCAGAGTGCAGGGGTGAGGCTATGCCACTGGGTGGGACAGAAGAGATGTCAACGCCACTGGAAACATCTGAAAAATGATTTTCAAGCAAAGCAAGCTTCACATGAGAAACAGAAAGTCTCGCATAATCATAGAAAAGAGGCCTAGGTACGTAACAAGGTGTTGGTTCCTTTTCCTCCTCACTGCAGTGCTGGGGGCACTTACTATAACATGGGTGAGAAAACCTGTGGGGAGAGACCTCTCCGAGCAGAGCTCACCAAGCAAATGCATCAGCTGGTGGGTAGGAAGATGATCCTTGAGGGGAAAAATAAATAAAAGCAGGATTTATAGTGACTTTTTAAAGTTGAAGTTATTGCGGCCAAGATTTTTCAAACCTCAGTTTTGCCATGGGAGCTGCGGAGATTTCACAGACATCTCTTCATTATGTGAAATACCCACCTGTAGTATGAGACATTGTACAGGAGCTGTCTCCAAAGTAACCTGTTCTTTGTCAGTGACTTTAGTGGCTACAAAATATGGTGTAATAGGCTAGATTAATGAGGATATGAATTATTAAATTGAATAGGAATTTCTATAAAGAATTTAGAGAATGGAAACCCGCATGCATGCAGCGTTAAGAAGTGCACGGCAGGGAGAGGGCAGGTGGGTTACTGGGCTGCGGGCTCAATATAGCAGCTGAGGCAAAAAAGGGAACTAAAAAATGCTGTTAAGAGGGTAAGTTGACTGACATCGCTAATCACATCTGTACAGCAGAAAAAGGCTTTTATGATGTACACTGCCAGTATCAGTATTTAAAATCCCCCACCTTGATTTTAAGCTGATGGTATGCTTATTCATGTTCTTTTTAAAATAACTCAGGGTATCCACTACCATAAGCACTGCCCTGTTCAGCCCTGTAAGCATCTGCACAAACGTCTTTGTATTTCAGGTCCCCACTGAAAACGTCACCCCGTCTCCCCCTGGCCCAGTCTGTTCTCGTAGGGCACAGAGATTCCCCGTGCAAACCGGGACTGGGACTTGCCTCCAGGCTTTGCCACCCACTCCATGGCTCGGTACATCCATTTCTGTGAGTCTCCAGAGCTGCTCGTTATTGCGTTTGGAGCCGGGAGCAGCGCTCCCCGGAGAGGTGTCTCCACTCCTCCAGGAAAGGGAAACAAATTGCTTGGGAGTAAAGGAGAAGGAGGGCAGACTCTGCTCTGCTTAACTGTCTTCTGTCTTCCCACATTTTAAAATAGGCATGATCTCCTGTGCTTAATGTGGTTCATCAGATTTCACAGGGAAAGTTGGTTTCTGGACATTTTCTGCCTCGGTGACCTGCCCTCAGTCCATGGCCCTCTCTTCCACAGGCAGCTAAAACAAAAGCTGGGGTTGATAGATGGACACAGTCCAGATACACAGAGCAGAGGCGAACACCAAAGAGCTTGATGAAACATTTAAGATAACACAAAAAGGGAATAAAGATCAACATAAATACAGACTGATGCTCAGATTCGATAACGTAACTTCCCAGCAGTGAGTTCAACTTACTTAGCGATGGCACACAATGCTCGTAAAGCGGGCAGTATGCAATAGTCCTACGCTGACAGAGATAAGATGACCATAGATTAAATCAATACCTGAGGAACATTAAATGAAAACAAGATTGAGAGGGATCAAAGGTGACAAATTAGTGCAGTCGCAGTCATGTCATGAAACACCTAGGCAAAGCGAAGGAAAAATAGCATGCCAACGCTTGCTTCTTCCTCCAAGAGTATCAAGTGATCGTATAAGAGGTACTATTTCTTGCAAGCCTTGTCCCACGGAGGAGATAAGCTATTCTTGGATTACCTGATATAAACTAGTAATGCTACCTAAAGTATCCATAACACAGCAAGAACCAATCTGACTTTCCAGAAACATCTGTTTTCCTTTGCTACCTGCAAGGGAAATGCATAAGAATGCAGAAGAAAAAGCATTTCCATAAAAAACAGCCCATTTGAAACCATATGTAGCAGAGGTAGTCAGCTGTTAGGAAATGCCTATGAATCAGCCTAATAGAGACTATTAACGTTCAAACACTGTATAATAGACTTTAGCATCCAGAGCAAGGGAAGAGCTATTTCAACACCTCTTTTGACACATCAAGGAAGTAACAGGGAGAGGAAAGTTTTATTTTACACACTTCAAGGCAAAAGAACTTAACCTCTACTGCATGAGGATTGGCACAGCAGTCTTTAGCGGCAAGGAAGAGAGATATAAATGGAAAAGAGGAGTAAAGAGCAGTTTTAAAATATTTAGATGACATTAAACAGAAGAACTAGAGCCAGGTAAATACTGTTCTTTTCTACCTCTTCACCCACATTTACTCTGGCAAGCGTCTCACCTGCCTTCCCCTTTGAGCTCCTGTGTTGCCCATCTATAAATTAAAGCCTTCCCAGCCAGTCTTTGTATATCTGTGCTGGTTATTATTATGAAGTATCACAATGGGCGGTCCTAGAGGTCAGAAAGCCTTATGTTCCTCACCCAACCCTTCACTCCAACAGCAACGTCCTGCCTCCTTAATCCATCCTGCTGCCTGCCTTGGGCAGCACCTCTGGGATGGAGAAGACACTGCTCTCCGAAAAACACGGCCAGCCCTAGAGCAGGCAGGTCAATTTGGGAACATGTGGAATAGGCTGGGGATAGCAGGGGCTCCCAGCAGGGATAACAGTGTGAAAACATCGATACAAACTTCAGCATCAGGCATTACTGGGGCCAGGAAGTTTCCTTCTTCATTCCCAGCTTCCAGGGGGGAAGCCCCAGGTAGAGGTCACCCAGTGAGCAGTCAGGGGGTTTAAAACACCTCGGGATGCGCATCCTGAGCACAGCAGCTGGCGGAGTTCTTACATACAAGGACATTTGCGAAAGGGTTAAGTAAATGCGATAGATGTTATTGAGGTGCTGGGCTGCATTGCAGAACATATGGGATAAGATAAAACCTGCTTATAATAGCTCTGGGCTCAGTGATGCATGTGAGACTTTTAGAAAAGACGAGACCGCAATAGCTTCTGATTCACCAACAAAACATTCATCCATTATGTAACAGAAGGGAGAAAGTTTTATTTTACTAGGGCAAGACATATTAACTAAAGTTATTCATGGAAGATCCTTTTGGTATGCTCGGTTTTACCGGAGGTTTCCAGATCTCCACTTGAGGTCAATGCAGTAAAGAGATGTCGGCTCTATATTTCCTTCTCAGTGAAAAGAATTCTGCAAAACGTGAGATTCCCTCAGCAGATCCATGGGACAATTCCTGTTTGAAAGCATTTAAAACCTGAACTACTGGCCAAGCTGCAGATGGAAGGATAAACTTCCCAAGGGCGAAGCGACTTGCCTGAGGCCCCGCTGCAGAGCGGTCCAAAGTCCAAGGACTACAACCCTCATCATCCAAATGCCTCCCCGCTGGCCCTCTCCGGCTGCTGGCGGTCACTGGTGCCTTGTCAGGGCTGTCACGGGCTGCTGACAGGATCCTACACTCAAATCACTATTACTAAGATCATTCTTGCAGGGGATTGTGTTATCCAAACTGCTTTTTCTGCCCCTCCAGCCCCTAGAACAAGTCATACCACTTTCCGTTTCTTTTTCAGCAGTGAGAAAAGGAGCATTTCATCCACACAGAAACTACCGGTTTACCATAGAAAATGTTAATTTTCATGAAGAGAGCGCGAAACTTGTAGACCAAACACCTTCAGTGATAAGACATGAGCGCTGACAGCATGCTGATAAGATGAAGTTGAGAGGGATCCTGAACTCAAAGGAGAGTCAGAGGGCCGTGCCAGAAAGACTGGATGGCTGGAGGACTGGGATAACAGAAACGAGAGGCAATGCTGAAGTATTATGTACAAACGCGTTCATTTAGGGCATATTGCTGAGATGTTCTTCTAAAAACTTGGCCCTGATCAGCTAGAAAAGGAAGAGAAGACAGACCTGGCCACACCAGCTGGTCACAGGATAATTAAAAGGCAGCACTGTGGTGCATCTACAAAAAAAAAGTACATCTCATCCTATGGAAAGGGCTCCTGGAACTGACAGGGATTGCTACCTGAGCAAGGGGGTGGAGAGCCAACTGGCTAATAAATCATTAAGCGCTAATACATCAAGGCTGAAAGCCAGCGGGTACATCCAAGATATTTTGAATTGGGATTTGAAATTCTTTTCCTTCTTTTATAAGGGAAAGAGCAAACATCGCTGAAGCATTTTGACACAGAACAAATTCATTCCTGAATAAGGGTAATCTTATTAGATAAGAATTTCTTGTCGTGATGAAAAATACACTATTTCTGCTTTTTCTGCCTAACACAAACTGAAACCAGTAAAGACACGCTGTGACATATAGCAGCTGCAAGCACTGAAACTAGCAGTTTATGGAGCGCTTTCAAAGCAGTGTCACTACTCAGAACAATAATAACCAGTTAATGAAGAAAAACAGCAGATAAAATATTTTTTTTTTTATTCATTGTGACTGGCAAGTGTAAAAGAATGGCTTTGAGTGATTTTTTTTTTTCATTTTTGCACCGTTTCAGTTTAATATACTTTTACAATGACAAAAATATATATGAATTTTACCCTTGCAAGTCAGATGAACTGACAAAGTATTTTAAGTAGGTTAGAGGAAATTAAGAGAGTCACATTTTCATTTTATGAACTTGCTTAGTCCCCAGACATAAGGAATATCTGGTTATTGGGCTGGGGTTTTTTTTGGAAACTACCAGTATTCCTTTTGAGTTAGAGCATCTCCACAGATCACAAGGAAAACTACCAAGTATGTTCTG
Source organism: Rynchops niger (assembly GCA_013400035.1). Taxonomy (NCBI): domain Eukaryota; kingdom Metazoa; phylum Chordata; class Aves; order Charadriiformes; family Laridae; genus Rynchops; species Rynchops niger. Next base: position 760,071 of record VXBH01002675.1, on the reverse strand, counting down.
TGCAGTAAAAACACATTTTAAAAAGTTCTGGCATAGGTCTACATGAGACTCTAGCCAGGGAAAAAAATAGAAACAAAAAAGTGATTACTTTATGCCCGTGTGTTCTTTCTCAAAGTTCTAAGTGCTAACGGGATAGAGAAAAGCCAGGATTAAAAGGGATCTTATTCCAAGCAAAGTATCAGGCACCACAGTGGAAACATTATTTTAATAATTCCCTCATTAAATTTTATAAAGGTAAGGCTGAACAGGAAGCAGTAAATCCATCTCCCCTCTCCAAATTTAGGGAACTGGAATCTCAGAACCATCTCTAAACTTTTCAAGGAGTCAAAATCCCACATATTTGAGCGACCCGGAAGACACGTCAAATCTAAACTCAGGTTCAATGTGTCCAAAAGAGCTAAACCAATTGTGACCATCTCTGATTTCACAGCATTAAAATCATGCTGTTGTGGTTTACAGCTGGGTAGGAAAGTAAAGAAAATCAACTATTTGTTAAGAAAAGAGTTGCATTAACCATGGCATTCAGAAATCCTACAGCTAATTTTGGAAAAAAAGCAAACACCAAAGCGAACGCTTGCATGGTGAAAACCACAGTGAAGAGACATAAGGGGCTGGGAAAGGTTTTGTTTTGTTTAGGGTTTTTTTTTCTGAAGAAAACCAAACCTCAACCACCTTATTCTATTGGGCAAGGTGGTCAGAAGGAACCGTGGTACTCACTCCCCAGACTGGCCTATCGCCAAAACATCATGGGAAATAACATCAGTCGCAGCACGGTGGGTGAAGAACCCGCTTTCCGTTTCCCTCCAAAGCTTGGAAACACCATGCTCCTGCAAGGAGCCACTTCTTCTGCTGGAGCTCTGCAGAGCCAGGGCAGGAGGCCACCTTCACCTCCTCATGGCTCCTCCTCTGCCTTTCTGCTGTATGCTCTCCTTCCCCAACCACTCCTGCAGGCTCACTTACTCCTTCTGATAAACAAATCCTCTTTGCACAAATTGACATTAATTGTGGCCAGATTAAGGCCTGGAACAGCTGGCTGGAATCTGTGAGTTTGCCTATTTGTCCAACATCTGTTTTTCCCACTCTCTGAGCCACTTTCACTATGGACGTTGACCACAAGCCCAGATTAACCCCCTCCTCAGGATCAGCAGACACTAAACCGAGACATTGCCTATTCTGCTGTTCAGGGGCAAGATTTGCCTCCTGGGCACACAAGCGGGAGATTCAGCTGAGGATCCTCATAGTAATAAAATATGCCAGACCTGGGTAGATCCTCACTGTAAATTTACAACTTGCTTCACGCGCAGCTTACAAGTCCTCCTGCTCCTCCGCATCTGGAGAGGTACTCTGAAAGCTGGAGAGGGACTTTTTACAAGGGCAGGTAGCAGTAGGATGAGAGGTAATGGCTTTAAACTGGAAGAGGGGAGATTTACATTAGACATTAGGAAGAAATTCTTCACTCTGAGGGTGGCGAGGCACTGGAACCCAGGGAAGCTGTGGCTGCCCCATCCCTGGAGGTGTTCAAGGCCAGGCTGGATGGGGCTTTGAGCAGCCTGGTCAGGTGGGAGGTGTCCCTGCCCAGGGCAGGGGGTTGGGACTCAGGTCCCTTTTAAGGTCCCTTCCAATCTAAACCATTTTATGATTCTATGATCTTCAGCATTGCAGCATCACCTCTGTGCTCCAGGGAGCACTCCACTTTTGCCTGCCACTTTTTCCAGACTGCAGTGGATCTCCTGAGTGCCCAGGGTAGATGGCGATTTCTCCCTTTTTCTGAAATTGCTGATTTTTGTAACATAGACTACTATGGGCTTCAGGATGAAATTGGTATCTCAATATTGACTTGGATGCTATGAAGAGAAAAGCTCAAGCTGAGCTGCTGTTACCAGCAACTTCATTAGCAAGATTTTGAGCGGTTAAACAGACCATGGAGACAAAAATGCAAAATTGATCCTTAGCATTAATCACTAATTATACTAGTATTGTATTTCAAACTTCAAAGCATTTTACAAACCTTAACCAGTCACTCCTTATTCATCACCCGTCCCTACGTGGTAAGCAGGCTGAGCCACAAAGGCAAATTTCAAACAAGTTTTTCCACAGAGCAGAATCAACGACAGGACAGGGAACTCAGAAATGTGCAGCATTTCCACATCCTCACCGGAGGCCTCAGCCCTGGTTGCCTTCTCCACCCGGGCCAGAGCTGTCACAAGGTGCACGTAAGACATTTTTGTTGCAGGAAGAGGATTGTAAGGGTTAGGGTTGAAGTTCTGGTAACTTTCTTAAACACTAGATCTGCTTTGGAAAAGAAGCTTAAAATTGACTCAATTCCTCATCTTGTCATCAACATAATAAAATATACAGAATAAGAAGGTATTTCCCTGTTGCTATTTATTAAAAGAGAAAGAAAAAGTCAGAACATACACCAAACCCAATACGATTCATGTATTTTCAGCGGAGCACTTGCCATTTGGAGGCAACTGAAGAACTGAAGCGATCATCGTTTGCTTTTGTTTTCCAGAATCAAAACAGAGAAACAGGACGTCACTAGAAACACTTATTGACTGGCAATCTCAGACAAATCCGATGAAATTTTCCAGCTTAGACTTCCCTATAAATATCCAAGCAATAAAATCCTCTTGAATATTTTTCTCCTGGTCTTTGCAAAGCTAACGATATTCACTTCATAAAATACTCACTTAGATGTATTTTGTCATTGATTTTATTTGGCTGACACTGAATGTATGTATTAACATAAAACACTAATAGGTAGAAACAGTGTTATTTTAAATGTCAGGCAAGTAGGATACTGCAGGAACACTACAAATAGAAATATCAAGAAAAGTTTCTTTATAAGATCTGTACCATCAAAATGGAAAAAAATCTAAGCTACTGTTGTGATGCTAAGTGAAATCTCTCCCCATCCATTCTATTTTATGGTGATAGAAAAAAATTAGTTACTCACGAAGAGGCAAATTTAAAGAGAAGAGAAGCAAACATAGAGAGATGATACTCAAGTATTTACAAACCTAAATGTTTTTAAAATATCTAAAATCTATCCCTGAACTTGGACAACCAGACATTTCCTTTTAAAATATATCTGGAGAAGAGGAAAAAGAGGAAAAACTATTTCCTATTTTCATGTTGGTTCAGTTCCTGGCGCTTTCTCTCCAACATCGCCTGCCCACGCGGGAATTTATTTACCGTTTATGATGTCCCGGAACGATACGGAATGGGGCGACTCAGGTGGCCGGGCAAAGCACGAGATTTCCTGTGCAGGTAAGGAAGGTTAAATGTAACTACTGCCAAGGGAAATTAAGGCATTGTAGATTCTAGGATATGACATCAACATGTACCCTAGAATGAAAAATATCCAAGTATGCTGTTTATAAGCCTTGGAAGGACAGTGGGAGCGCAGGTTGTGTGCCTGTCGTACTCTGAGGGACTACAGCAGCTATAAAAGCCCAGGAGACCAGCCAAGCACAACCTCTCCTGATGCAGCATCACTCCAGAAGATGTCACTTGTCCAGGGTGACCTCCGGCAGACTGGGTACCCTCCAGCTCTCCCGCTAGAGCGACAAGAGCAAGAAACAGGAATTCCGCTGCCGGTACTGACTAATGCCAGGGCCTGAATGTCCCAGCGTGGGCGGATGTGGGAGTCCATTTCAGGAGCTCTGGGCACTTGTTTCCCAGGTGCTGAAGTACTTTTCGGATCCCTGCAAGCAACTTGGTACAGGAGTTGGTACCCTGCCTGTCCAGTTACGGGAAGTTCAAAATGAGATTCGGGGGAAGCCCATGCTGATCAAACTGTATTTACCTCCCTTCCCGAATGGTTTCTCTGGCACCGTAGGCTTCCCACCGCCTTGCGTAAAACACTCCTTCACCTGATACTTCTACTCTACATGTACAACTCAAGGCTCAAGAGCAATCACTGAAAAGAAATCCCAGAGACCAAACGTGGGAAAGGGGTGGGGGCAGAGGAAAGAGGCGAGTACTCATCGAGTTTTAACCTTTTTTACTTACCTCGTATCTATTCTTAATTTATCTAGACTACAAGCACTCAGTATCTGAAACTATTTTTCCATCTCTGTAAAGCATCACCCAGGGGTGCTTTACAGAGCAGCACGTGTAAGGTTGGAAGAATCACAACAGTACAAAAAAGCCAAAAGAAAAGTTTATAAAAATAATGAGTTTCCATTATGTGACCAGCCAGCCTAAAGAGATGCACACGTCTCTCTCCCTGGTGCATTTTGAAGCTGAGATACTGCAAAGCATCTCGAAGCAAATCGAGGTTGTGATTCCTTAAGCCTTCCTCACACTATCATTCCTGAAAGATTTGTCAAGTGCGAGTGTGGAAGCAACAGTAGTTGTTGCTTTGCATTGTGGGCAGTCTTTTAAGTCATGTCATAGAGAAGGGGAAAATCAATATTTATAGCCAAAAGTCCTAGGTGAAGAAAAACAATCATTCCAGTGCTCTGTGTTGGCCCTCCATCAGATCCCTAGATCCTCATACCAGGTTTTCTACTGCATTTTTGGAAAAATCCTGATGCTCTTAATGACTGTGCTAATCTTAATACTTCTTTAAACAGCAGAGCTAAAGCCCAAAAGCCATATGCACAGGAACACCCACCCAGGACAGTCAGAGGAAACTACCATTTAATTTTGGTATGTGAAATGACAGCACTGTCAGTTATATGAAGGTAACTTTCCACAGTGTACAAGTTAAGCTCAGGCTTCTCCCACCCCTTCGTCCCCTCTTCTTCACTTTTTTAGACCAAGTCTTGCATATGGAAGAAAGAAAAACACCAGTCACCAGTTGTGGGACAGGAACACATTGTAATGCCAATGCAGAGCAACATTTTCTCCAGGATTTTTCATCAGAAGGTACATCTCAATCGCAGGAGAAACACCCGTTCCTCCTTTCCCTGCTTTTCTGCTGTAAATTATTTGGAGCCAAACCACAAAACCCCAACTGCTCCGCATCAGAGCAAAATAGGAGACAAGAGACGTGAATGTCCCTCCAGATCTTCTGGTTTTTAGTCTGGCTTGATTTATCAGCTTTTTTAAACCCGATGGTAGAGGCATGACAAATATGCCAGGATATGGATGGTTCACAATTCGTTTGCAGAAAACACTACTCTGGGCAAATGCAATTCTAGGTGCTTTGTTTAGTCACAGTTAATACTGTGTATATCTGCTCTCCGGCTGACTGATTCACACAAACAGGTTTGAGTTTAAGTATTTCAGACTGTAAACTGAAAATTAACTAGTGACAAATGATTTGCTGTTCTGCCTGAGAATTCACTGTTTTATTACCATTCTAACAAATGAAGATGAGCACAGACACTTATATTTCTGTACATGAAATTTATCATGTCCTTACATATTGCAGATCACTGATTAATCTGGAAAAAAAAAAAAAAACTTGGAAAGAATACATACAGCTACCCGGCATTGTATCTCCATATTCATTAACAGGAGGGCAGCTGCTACTTATTTTGAAGGTGTTAGTTCAGAAACCACAGTCAAACATGTGACTGAAATAGGTGTATTTGTTTTTGTTAAACAGATAAGGGTGTCACCCACATCGTATCCTAAAGCTCCAGGAATGGTAAGGCAATGCAGATAGTATCTGGATAACCACTTAACCAAAAAGTAGAAATAAGAGAGCAATGAGATTTCACTACTTTGTAACAAAAGTTATTCAAGCTGCCTTTAAAAATAAAATAATTTTTTTTTACTAAGTTCTCCCGAAAGCACAGGGAAACGTTTTTCCCAATTTTATTTAAATGAAATGTTCAGAGCAAAGTGGAAAGGGACACTGGACAGAAGCTGAAGCAGGGTATCTATCTGTAACTGTTCCTCCTGGAGGTGCCCTGGCGATGGGTACATCCATCCGTGGTACCTATCTGCCAGCCGCGCTGGCTGGCGACTCTTCCAGCCTGGCAGCGCTTGGGGCAGCAGGGTCCTGCATGGACACCACACGCACTGCACATCACTGTAAAAGGGGACAAAAGCCTCTCAACCAAAGGATCTGATATTTAACTGTGAGCAAGTAAGAGCACAGAAAGGATGGCTGTGAAAACTCGTGCAAGACCTTACGTCTCTGAGAAGGACAAGGGGAAGAAACATTAAATGCTTGTTTACTTATAGCCTCTGCCACAAGAACTGCCCGTAGAAAAGTCCTCAGAACCTCCAATGAAACAAACTCCCCCAAAGACAGCAGTGATGGAAGCATGGTGCTTCCTCACAGCACACCAGGAACCCAGGCAGCAGCTCCAGAGACATCAGTCCTGGGTAAGCTATGCAGAGTCATCACTAGCATTACTTGTCCTCCAGCAGAACGAGCCCAAAATTGAAGGGGGAAGGGGGCTTATTTTGCTTTGGTTTGTTTTTTTTTTTTAAATGAAATCATAGGGTTTGTTTCAAGATCCACAGATGGGAAAAGCTGTAAGCCCCTCAAGATGCTGATGGGCAAGGGCACAGCCGACGAGGCAGCCTCGCAGGACTCCACCGTCTTCTGCTGGAATGAGGTCTGTGCCACAGCTAATAAGTTTTGAGGACTTGACCTCGCTGTGAATAGCTGTGCTTCTCTGCCCTGCCCTCCTGGACCATGCCACCAGACTGGTAAGGTTTGTTTGTACCAGTTCTTCAGGATACCCCGAGCACCTTCTGCAGAGTCAGCCTCTCATTACCCTCCAGCACTTGAGCAGTCAACTGGGACAGACCCACCCACGGAGCAGCTGGTCACCCCCGCTGTAGGCTATATTGTGAAATGGGACAAGGCTAAAGAGGACACATCATTTAGGGAAACAGCATTCCAGAATAAGAATTAAATGTAGTCTGCCATGGGAGAAGAAGAACATGAAGAGACTGCATCTTTGGAACAAGGAGACAAGATTTTAATCTCACTATTTAATAAGACAGCAGTAAACTGGAGGACAGAAGTCTCCTAACTACACTGGGTAGAGATCTCTAATTAGTTCATGAAGCATTTTACTGCAAGGATAATTTTATATGTGTAGCAAAGCAAAAGGCTCTGATTAATTGCAGCTCCTTAAGTGTAAGTTGTTTTGTAATTAGGAAAAATGAATGCAGGCATGGCAAGGCTGGTGGCAGACAAGAATTCCACCTCACTGAGTGTTGCATTCCCAAGAGCAGCCAGTCTGCTCAAGGAGCAGAGGAGTCATTTCAAATTCAGTCCTGACCCATGGGGACAGGCCGACAGACCACACACTCCAACTTTTCTGAAAGAGAACTAGGCAGAAATCCCGTAAAACAAAGATAATGAACGCCTTTGCTACAAATGACTGGGCTAGATAATCAGTGGCTGTCTCCTTCCATGAGCTACTAAAAATTCTTGTTCCGTGTATAAAAAGCATTGCTATCCTATCCAGAGTACTTGTGGATGTGTACATCACCCATGTCCACGTTATTGTTTTTTAAGAGTTCTGCTTATACTTATGCAGAAGTAAGGTAAGTCGTACATAAATTGTACGCTTCTTAAGCGAGCAGAAACAAAAAAATATCCCAAGTACGGTATCACCAACAAGATTTTAATATGATAATAATTTCAAAATTTTCTCTTTACCCATTTTGGGACATGAAGTTTGCTGTGGGTGAAAGAGTTCAGAAACCATTGCACACACTAAGACAGAAAAGGGACTGAAAACAAAGCCAAAATAAAGCCCTAGCACAGAAGCACGTTCTGCAAACAAGACCTCCAAGGCATGAAAAAGTACCATCACTCACCTCAGCTAGAAAGCTGGAAAACTGTAGATATTCTCTACTTTCCTACTTTTAATCCTATCCATTAAACACAGGTACCCTCCAAGAAACGAAATATATTTTAGCCAATCCTTTTTCTATTAAAGGAAGCAACGACCGTGGACACAGACTTCACAGAATGGCAACTTTCAGAGAAGACTCACATGGCATTGAATCAGATTCGTCCCCCACAGCTGGCTGCCAGGGATTTTTAAGTCTTTACAGTGGTACCATACAGTGATCGACCACAAACCTCCAGCATAAGACAAGACAGGGACGCACCATTTTATTTGGTGGTAATTGTTGTAGCAAATGGGTTTCTACAAAAGCACGCACCAAATTCTGGGAAAGTCTGTTCTGGAATTTGCAGCTCAGTTATGACTTAACTAATAATAACTAACACAAGTGTGAAAGCCACACGAGAAACAGAGTTTCCTTCCCACAATGCCACTGGTGAAGTTGCCTATGAAAAGAAAACGAAAAAAGCCTGAAAACTTCACACAAGTAAATTCTTTTCTTTGTACTGAATGGACACGCTGTACTCCCACTCCGTCACAAGGGAAGTTAAGAGCTTCTTTATATTTCCAGCCTACTCTATTTTTCTCAACAAAATACAAATGAAAGGGCCGTGTGAATTATTAACAGATGACAACAGAGAGCTGGCCAGGTATTTCAAACACTTCTGTCTCTTCTTCCTACATGAATTCCTCAGCAGTGCATGCGAGTAAGTCTTACTTCTTCCATCCTTTAAATCCGTAATTAGAGACAATTAAGTAACTTGCTGAGAAGTAAAGGCTTTTTTACATTCCTTCCTCTCTCCTTGCTTTCCCTGGTAGAGCATTTGCCCTGATTGTCAGCGGCAGAGGGACTTCATGCCTTGTTCTGAAGGGCAATTACTGAATCAAGTGAGAGCCTTTTTCCCCTCTTAATACCTTTTCAGTAGGGCAAGATCATGCGGACCATCATGCAATCCAGTGGAAACAGAGACACTATTTACTTCTGAACTGCAATAGACAAATAATCAGGAAACCTGAAAACAGACTAAAGCTTTTGTCATGTTACGATGTTAACCATCATCTCATGTTGAGCACAAATCCTGTTCATTACAAACACTTTGGCCCAACCCTCCTCCCCCATTTCCCACCCCCTCCTCCGCCCAAGCCCCCAGACCCCATCAACAGAGAGGTGGACAGAAGGACACCACATTAATCCAGCACCACCGCTTGATAGCATGCTCGATATTTACACGTAGCTACAAACTTCATACTGCTTCAGTCCATTTGCATCACTTAGCTCAAACAGATTCTGAATTTGTCAAATAATCTCTGCAAATCCAATGCAGGAAATAAAAATGAAATAGTGTAAGTTAGCATCAGTGCAACTGAAAGGTAGGATCTGACAACTAACGTAGGAAAACCCATTGAAATTAGAGCTACAGTAGTAAGCTTTAAAAATTGCAAACTTTTTGACAACTTTGAAACATCACAGAATCATAGAATTGCCTAGGTTGGAAGGGACCTTTCAGATCATCTAGTCCAACCATAAAATGCTTGGATCAACCATAATCCGGATGATCTTGAGGAGCACATGCTTTTCTATTCACTTCAAAATTTAGATCCATAAATTCTAAGCTTTCGTCAATTAAAAGGAGCATTTCAAAAGGTACAGTAAAGCACGGCATCCGCCATAACCACAAACTGCGGGAGTCAAGTTCCCCGCGGTGGTGCAGAGAGCTCCCCCTGATGCCACAGGGAATTGCCTGCAAAAAACATTCACCAGCGAAACCTCTTTGGTTTGGATTGACTCCACTTTACACACACGCTGTTTGTTACGACTGCCATAAAAATGGACAAAAGCAGCACATACATTAGCAGCAGCTCCCGCTTAAAAACAATAAGCACAGCACATTCGCCCCTCAGCCAGCTCCCCGCTGAAAGTACCCCAGCCTAAGCCACAAAGACTTAACAGTGAGCTTTCAAGTGACAGGACACCATGTGCTCCAGAATCTCCAGAATCGGTCAAGTACTTACAAGGTTTCTTAAACAAATTGATCATGCCTACAGTTTCAGACGAAGTCAGAGAAACTCCAGACTTGATCTTCTCTGAGGAAGAAACAAAAGCCATGAAATCACCAAAGAGAAGGGTCTGTTTGGCTTTTCGTGTTGCTGTTTTCAAGAGAACTCTGAAGGACGTATTGTAACATGATAGGAAGCTTGTAGGAACAGCCTTACAGATCAAGCTGAGCACTTATTTCAGCACTCTGATTTATTTAACACTCTCCTGTGGAAAAAGCTAAAGGGGGTTTTAACTATCAAGAGCCAAGGTGATTTTGGATTGATAGCTAAGACCTCCTGACTGATCTTTCATGCGATATTCATTCGGTACATTAGTTTATATAACTGCTTTTTGCTCAGTCTTCCCCAGCTACAAAGCCAAAAATAGCTTACCTTTTCCATGAGGGCAATAAGGTGTACCTGCAATACTGGGCAACTCTTTACAGGTGATAAGAATAACTGCAGCGGATTTTATAAAGTCAGAAAAAACCCCTGTCATTATATTATCATCCATGTTTTTAACTTTACAAGAACAGTTTAATGTCAGTAACTGCCACGTAATCTGGAGGCTGCTTTTTCCAAGGAAAATTGCGCCAGATGCTAGTGTTTTCTGAAGCATCCTATAGTACCATGAAACAGGGACACGCATTAAGCAGTCTATATTATTGTCATAAAAGAAGCAACAGTGGTGCAAATCCCTCTTAGAAAGCCATAAACTTTTGAACATAAAACCCGAAAAAGCCTTCATTATGCAGTTCTCCGTCAACACAGGCTGAGCCAAAGCCCACTACAGTACTTCTCTGTGCTCTGGATGAAACTTCCCAGGGCTCCCGTAGCTCCTTTCGCAGAGGTGCCAGTCTTCCACAAATAGATCTTTGCAACCAGGATTTAAGGGAAAATAGACCCTGCAAAGCGAGGCTCCCAGGTCTGCAGTTTGGCATACAAATGGGTGGTCTCATTTTCAAATCTCCCAGGAACCAAGTAGCTTATAGAGCAGTAAAACCCCCTACAGGAAATGCATGTTGGAATGCTGTCTTTTCCGTTCTTGCACGGTGTTGGATCAAAATCGTGCCATACAAATTTTACCCAAAGACCAGCAACAGCAAGTGGCTAAGCTTAGGCCTTTACATCCCAGACATGGTTAGATCAAAAAGTGCTTCTCATGAAACTCCGGATCTAGAGAAAGATTTTACTTTTTTAATGTGAAAGCAAAGAAGTTTACGGTTATCTTCTGGTTTATACAGAGGTCCTCAGCACTTGTGTAGCCATCACAGAGACTTTCGAAGTCAGTAAGGTAAAGCTTTTAACAGAGGGAAATTTTAATTAATCTTTTGTACATACTGCATTCAATAATACTGATTTCTTAAATCTTCCTCTATACAGTCCATTAAATGCACATTATTAGTTTATTTGGAGAAACATTTCAGAAACCCAAGCTGCTTAGTGGTCGCATTTTGCTAAGTGCTGGAAATACAGACACGCAGAATCATTTCCCCAAAACACCGGAAAATGGGATAGAACTGAGAATGAGAAGAGATAAAATAAAAAAGTTGCGAGTAATATCCTCCTGTCTCCCTCTCCTCTGAGGTATCTCACACAGGTATTTTTCTTTTGGCAGATACATCAAGACTTAAGTGTAATAATGACTTTAGCGACTTCTTTCTTTAGGGACATATTTTATTTCATTAATGAAACATTCTCAGGAGCCAAGAGAGAATGGCTTTCACCCAATTTAACTTTTAATTAAAAAGAGCTAAAAAAAATAATAATAAAAGGAGATGAACAGAAAGATTAAATTACTCTGGTCTGACAAAATGTATGGCTTTTTGACCCATCTCAAAGGGCTGCTTCCTCCACTCCAGCAGCTGACAGGAACAAGATTACCTGCAGCAAATAAATTGCTTTACCCAGCCTCCTCAAGCCTACCCTAAACCCCAGTAGCATCCCTCCCACTAGGCAGCAAACCAGGATTGATTCAGACCATGAGAGCTTACAGTAGGGCTCAGGACCATCAGAAAGGCTGCATGGCTACCTGAGCAAATGCTCTGTGGGTCACAGCTGTGGTCACTCCCCTGGGCACATTCTGCAGCTATTCAAGTCCTCTGCGGTTTGATCATTTCAAACCCCATGACTGAGATCCAACTCGAAGACCAAGAGATGAACATTAGGATGTCAAAAAGCGTAGGTGTCAAGAGGTACCTCTGAGAGGGACTAACCTAGCGCCAAGGTTGGAGATGAATGAATGACCATGAAACAATCTGCTAGTTGAGGATGATTAGCAGTGTTTAATGATCACACAAGGTTATCAAAGAATTTTTTGTAACAGCAGCCGAGGAGCAGCATCACTCAGACAACAGGCATGAAAACAAGGGATGGACAATCCTACAATAAAGAGGGAGAAGCGATTCTCCCTATAGCTTCTTACTATCAGTGTTATCTCAGTCACTCCCAAACCGCCCGCCACCAGTGCCACAGCCTTTCTCTGTTCAAGCAGGGATGAAAATCGAAACACAAGCTTTTCTTACACACCAAAAAATTAAATGAAAGAGGATCAAAAGGTGAAGTGGCAAAATTTAACTCTGTGCAGTCAAAGTTTACAGGGAAAAATAAAACTCCTTTCAGTTGACTTACATGAAAATAGGTTTTAATAGTTCAAAGTGTAATGCAGTAGACATTTAAAAGGTCCCAAACAACTCTAATTCATGCCAAATACAATGAAAATTTCGGCACCCGTGGTGTTTTGTTTTTACATTTTGTTCTGTAGAGAATAATTAAATAATTCCCATCACTGAATTGGCAACGCTGCCATCCACTGATGCCAAACTGAGAGGTTTGCCCCCTCCTCCCCGGCTTAGCTGACTTCATATTTCATCTTGAGCTATTTTGGATGCGACAGGAAATTGAGGCAGTGAGATTGCTAAAACCTTGTCATAAGTAATTGTTATCAGGAGGTTATTAATGAACGCAACCATAGATTTGGCATGGGCACTGGACTTTTAACTCAGGCAACATGGTTGCTCAGAAAACTTACCTGCTAGTTTAGAAACCCCACAGGTTACTTCATTTAAGTACTCCAAGCTATATGCGGTCAGTGGAGAATACTGAGGCTAGGAAGAGAAATCAAGTAAATGAATGTGACAGACAATGAGCCAGGCAAAAATCACTTCCCTGGAGGCCAGGGAGTTGCTGAAGGGTGGTTAATGATACAAAAGGTGGGATATATTATTTAGACAAAGCACGTCCCATAGGAACTATTCTGGGGCTATAAAGAGAGGTCTCAAGTAACATAGTAGGACTCGTCTCTCATTTGTCCCTTAAATGCTGGTTTTCCAATGGAAAAACTCTCAAGTTAGCATAAGAAATTTAACAACATATGGCGTTTGCAATGGTACATACAGTCGTCCGCTTCCAATCAGCTTCTTCAAATCAGCTTCTTCTACATGGAAATGACCAGCAAGACTGCCTGGTACCCACTCAGCGAACTTTGAGAAATAATTTTTCATTTTCCTCGCTAGCGGACAGGGGCCCCATTTCCAGATACGTAGTCCCAACAGCAAGGTCCTCAGCGGCGGCAAAACCACAAAGGGTCGAAGGGAGCAGAGTCTCCTGGGGACGTGCACCTCCTGCCCGGAGCGAGCACTGACTGCAGAGCGCCCGCCCGCGCCGCCCACGACGCGCTCTTCTGAAACCAGTGTTTTCAGCACAACACCTCTCTGAAGCCCTGATTTCATGCAACCAAAGACAAAAATGGGGATTTTTGAATGTCTTTACCAGAACTCTCTATTGGAAAGAAGCATCTTTTGTATTAATCAACATCCTTGCACCAAAGCAAAACCAAAGTGTTGCTTCTTGTCTTATTAAGCCACAAACCCTGTTTAATCTTGCTCCATTATTGTCTTATCTCTGAGCAGATAAATTTCCACCACGTTGGCTCAACTAACCAATTTATGTTGCTGTGATTTTGACATTTAAAAAAAAAATGCTGTTACACAACCAGAGCAGAAATAAAAACACTCGAGCAGCTGAAAGAGTAGAGCTGAATAAGAACAGGAACAGATTTAGGAATAATGAGGTCACCTCACACCTCAACACGCATGAAGTTATTCTGTTCACTCAAATAACTTCACGTTCAGTAGTAGTCACAGCACAAAATACCACACCATTTTAAAGAGACAGAAGCATTTTCAACACTTTGGCCGATTAGAAAAACGAACACGGAATAGTACCATTCATGTGTTGCGCTTCCAGCTTTCTCCTGGCCTTATAGATGAAGAGACAACTAAGGAGGGAGAAAAATATTCCCTCCCTCCTCACCCCCTCCAAGTAAGAGACACCTAATCCGAGTGTGCGGTTGCAGCTCCAGAGCACGGAGCAAATGTGGCATTTATGGTGCTTCAGAAGCATCTCGTGCCTGCTCGAGCTCTTAGGTGTTGCTGTGGTGACAGCACAACAGGTCTCCTTCTCATCAGGTGTTGTGGCTTTTCAGCCTTTCTTATTCCAGACACCTACAGTCTCTTCTTTATTTAGCCAGGGAGAGATATGGTATTAGCTTCCCACCAAACTGTCAAGTCACACAAAAGCAAAATTCAGTGCCACAAGGTCTGGCAGCGCCAGTGTTAGGAGCTCCCGGGGAGTGTGGAGGAGGAGAGGACTGGTGGGAGGTGAGGAGAGTCATATCCAGGTGACCGGAGACGAATGAACAACTGATGAGTGGACAAGAAAGGAAAATGAGGTATCAACGCAAGAGTAAACAGGGCTGAATCTTCATTGGACTGGTAATATCTGTGCAGTCAAGAGTTGGGTTTGTTTCATTTGTTTTTAAAAAGACCCCAGAGAACGTGCTTTTCTGAAATGGAGAGAAGAGCGCAGCAGTCAGTACCTAGTAAAAGAAAGTTCTAGATGTCAAAATCACTCAAAAAGCATGACTGCCTACTGAGATAAAGCATGATATTGCCATCCCTAAAAGGGAATTGGTATCTAAGCAGATACAGATTGGAATCACTGACTCATCCACCCTGGGCCTTTAAGGCAAACTGATGAGAATGAAGAGCTGACAGAAGGAAACGAAAGGGGAGGAAAAGAAGGAGGCAGAGGGGATTTAAACAAGATTAGCTACATGTGAATCCTAAGTAAAGATTAAAATCACTGCCTCGTGGATTTGGGGATTTCGGAAGTCAAGGTCATGAAATTAGCAGAAAACTGGCAGTTCATGAGCTTATATGATGACTCTTCCAGGGGCAACTTTCAGCAGTATTTTAACTCCTCAGAGCTAGCATTGCACAGTTCTTCCAAGCTTCTTAAAACCCTAAGGAGAAATTGCGCCTAAAGGGAAAAGCATCTAAAAATCCCCACCCCCATTCCATAAGTAGGTCAGCCATCTATTTTAATACAAACAACAAAGTGTTTCCCCCCCCAAAAAAATCATTCTACTACTTATATACCCCACCACCACGAACAGAGGCAAGCACTCATAAAAAAGGTCAATAGCCTGGGTCTAGTTCTGTCACACTAACATAATAAATATATATTTTTATATATAAGCGTATATAACATTGTATAAACATAATATAATAAACACCATTGGTGGAATGGTCTTTGATGATCTTGCTCCCCAAACTTTTACTTAGATGATACAGATTACAAATCCTTTAAAGCTAGAGAAAGCATTATTTTCTTCTTCCTCTGTAACTAATGCTCAACATAGGTCATGTCTCTTTGCAGAGTAAGTCTTCTTAGAAAATGCTTTATGCTTTTTAGAATTAACATTTCCATAAGTGTTCAATATCTCTTCATTCATACATATTCATACTCGCTTTCAACTGACTGAATTGTAGGCTTGTCCATTCACAGCTTTGTCTAGACATCACAAAGGCTATATAAATTGCCCTTACGTACTTAATATGAATTACAATTTATTCAGGTATAGGTGATGATGAGTGCCTGTCATTTTCATGTGACAATCTTTTAAAATGTGTTACCTGGCCTGTTAATTCTAAAATGGCTGGGCCGGTTTCCTTGGAAAGTTGGTAGTTTCCATGAGGGCAGCTGAGAATGTGACTAGGGAAAAAAAGTAAGATGCCTTCAGCCTATTTCATAACACTTCAGCAGAAGTAAAATATACAGATGGTATTGTTTTCACTGATGATGTATGCAATTAAGACACCAAAACCCCAACTGATGAATTCAGCTTAACTTATCCTCAAGCAACTTCCTAAACTGGAACCTAAAAGAATTCTTTTCTTTATGATCTGGTTTTCCATAATTTCTTTCCATCACTGGAGATTTCCTTATGGCAGCTTTCTTTTTGTAGCTTAACAGAGGAAATCCAGTAAGTTTGGGAATAGAAATGATTATATTTTGCACCCTTAAAGATAGCATTGCCTCTTAGTACTAAACTTTGTTGATTTTTGCTGCGAGACTGTAGAAGAATGAAGGAAGTAAGGTTGTTTAGGAGGGTCCCAGTGTTTTCTAGGACAAAATGTTGCCAGAGAAAGTTTAGATTCAGTATCAGGAAAAGTTTCTCAGTAAAGTATATTAAACGATTAGGCACAAATATGAATTGCAAGAGTATTCACCTTGACAACAAGGTACTCAGAAATATAATGAAATGAACAGTCCTACACTTAAAAGAGGAGCGACAAAGTGAACTGAATACAGTATTGCTTCTCAGAGCCAGTTTCTAGGGCTCTTCCATTCACAGAACACTAGAATTAAGCTGAACATTGCTACAGCTTGCAATGGCGGGAAAAAGATAAAGACAGGGAAGCAAGGCAAAAAACCACTAAATCAAATCATAGAACCATAGAATGGTTCGGGTTGGAAGGAACCTTAAAGATCATGTAGTTCCAACCCCCTGCCCTGGGCAGGGACACCTCCCACTAGACCAGGTTGCTCAAAGCTTCATCCAGCCTGGCCTTGAACACCTCCAGGGATGGGCATCCAAATGTAAAAAACTGTAACTTAGTCTTCCTACAGAAATACTTGGAACCTCCTAGCCCAAGCGACCAAGTACGCTCCCAACCGTGCAAGAAAGACACTGGGAGACCCATCTGCAGTAAGAAGGAACTGCAAGACCAGCCTGGGCAACTCTACAATTTTCAGCCACAGGCTCAAGCAGTTTCTTTGCAGTAATTTTTGAGGAAGGAAGAGGCTTCCTCTGTAAATAAAATGAAAATGTGTTCTGTCTCTTTAATTTACAACCAAAAAACGAGTTTATTTTTACAGTACCTGAATCATCAGTACCCAGTACCTCAGAGTGAATATTTTGGTTAGTATCCCTTTCAGCTGCAGCCATGTTTTTGGGTAGGTGGTTTTTTTTTTTTTTTTGTTTGGTATTTTTCAAATGTTACTGAAACAAGAAGTACAGCACAACACATTTATATAACCACTGAGATTTTGAAATCAAACACAAGCTCAATATTCCCTTATTTTTAAATCACTGTTCTTGCAGTAAAATGTCTTACATTTTAGGCTTCTTTTGGAACTATGCAGTAGTAGTATTGTGAGGGTGCAAGAGTTGTTACATTATGAAATCTTTAATAGATGAAAATTATAGCTGTGCTTCGTAACAGTAAGTCCAAGGAATCACAGAGCCCTGTAATAAGAAAGTCACATTGTGCAGGACATGTTTTCCATCTTACTGTCTGTATTCCTTCTCCCATTAGCAATGGAAACTATT
>VXBH01002675.1:731568-742556 GCA_013400035.1 Rynchops niger | reverse complement strand
TAATAGCATTATATATTTATATAATAAATATTTAAAATAATATTTTCAGTATTCCTATCTAACACAATAAACAAATAGTGCCATACATGAACACTATATAAAACAGTATAATAAACAGTATTATAGTATAAAGCACTACATTGGCTACCTGAATGCTGCAGAAGTACAAAGAAACCTTTCCACAGAAAACAACTTTCTTCAAATTACATTCTCTAGTTGCACGTTTTCCATACTTTAAGTTTCTCCATGGAATAAACAGCTACATTAATGGGCTCAATAAAAGATACTCCTATGTAATATAGGCAGTAAAAGTATTATAATGGCACATGGTATCTCCCAGATCTAACAAGATAGACATTATGATTACAGCATTTGTCTTTCTGTAAAACATATAGGCAGATTAAAATAACAGCTTAGAGGCCTTGAAGAGTTTTTTAAGTGAAACTCGCCTACTAGTTAAATATTTTTCATACTTTCCTTCATCTCATCTCCAGAACCATTCTTTGCCGGGGAAGAAGTCTTACTTTTAGACAATAACATAAGCAATATGGGGAAAAAAAGATAGAAAACAGCACTACATGACACTGTTTTATCCTGAGTTATATCAACAAAAATTAGCAACCTCAGCAGGACCCTGCCATGGAAAACATTATCCAACCATGACAGGAGAGTTCAGCTCCCCTTTCTACGTAATGGTAAAGATGATGGAGCTGAAGAAGGACCTTGTCTTGAAGACACCTCTGCAAACTGCCTGCTCAGAACATTGCAGATCTCCAAGAAGTTTGGGGAGCGCAGTGAAACATGAAGTAAAAATATCAAAGTGTGTACGGGCAGCTTTTTTAAACGCTATGGAAGTCTCTGAGCTGCATTTCAGCTGAGAGATTCATTCAGGTGCAGGGGAGGAAGGCCACAGGGAATTTTAAATCTTCGAATACAGAGCAGTCAGTCAGTCCACTGACAGCACTGAATTTAACATGCCGTACCATAATTAGCTCTGATATCTACATGGGCGTCTTTTCCTTCTAGAATTTCCCAAGGAGCTTTACCTCTCTCCGTCCTAGTCAGCCACTAAAGCCCAGAGCTATAGTGAGCTTCCAGCTCAGGGAAGCACTAAATCATATTAAAACTGAGCATGTGATTCTCTTCTCCTGAATTAGATTCTAAGATTGTTTAGCCATTGCTGGGTGCTTAGGGCAGGACATCACAAACACAAACACCACTTTAGCAAAGTCAAATCAGGATTTGTGACAGTTTTTGCCTGTCCCAAACCTACAAACCTGAATTCCTGAGTACTCTTAAGATCCAAAATTGAACTTTAAAACTCTAAGGTAGGGGCAGCAGTACAAAAAAAACTACAGAGAATCCTTTCATTGTCCCACTTCTAAAAGTACTAGAGGAAGCATAAATCACCTTTTGCCCTCAGATAATTTTGCCTACAGTACTCTTCATTGATATTCTCTCAGAATTCAGCATAGAAGAAATCAAAAGAATCTAACCTAGAGATTAACTAAACCTGGATTGATTGTATAAACTCCTCTCATCAGCAGGAGCACAAAAATAAAAAAGCCAAACAGAAACTGATCTAAATTTTGCAAACGTGGCTCCTGGCCTTGTGAAAAAATTGACTTGACAGAAGGAATTTTGAACACATTGAAAAAAACTCAAGAAACAGTCAAGCTTCACAATTTGGGCCCCATTTTGAGCTGTAAGCTGCTCCAAAATACTTCCGGTGAGCACGGAAATCTTGCTTGGAAGTATTGAATCTAACTAGGAACAAAAACCTCAATTCCAATTATAACTTGGTAATTAAAATAAAGAAACCTATTTAATTAGAACCAAGCAGTACTGCTGCAATCAAATAATTTCACAGAAATTAGCTCTGCCTTAGAAGCTAGAGTATTCATTTTTCTAAATCTCTCACTCAATATTAAGTACAAAGACTCAAAAACATATAGGCATCTAGAGACTGAATATAAATACTGATTTTAACATCGATATACCATGCAGTTTATCCAAGGGAAGTAAAAACAGAAAAAACCCTCTATTCTTGCAGAATGATCAAAACAAGTTTTTGCATACTGGGTACCTTCCTGGGGAAACAGAGCGGATGTGAAAGTTAACTAATGTAGGTATATATTGAGAGGCTTAAGGAACATGAAAAATGTGACATGACAACTTGTTTTGTTCATTTGTTGTTTTCTTTATAGTCATCTTACCCTTATTTCAAAGCAAGGTGATCAAAACTAACTCTGTTCTTCACTGTGATAGTATTACTTTTCAGAGGAAATTTCTGTACGGGACCCTGTGCCACTCACTTCACTCTCTCCAGGCTCTCTTTGGGGAGACCCCAAAGTTAGGTGTTGCTTCCACATCACGGTAGAACTACCTACTGCCCTCCCACTTTCCTACCAGTAATAATTAAAAAAAACCGCAGCCCTCTCAACTTCCAAAAGCTTACAGGTTGCCATCCTGGTAAATATTAGGCATGGATCTCACAGCTCTTAGAAAGAAGAGGACCAAATACCTGGACTTATAGGCTGGTAGCCTCCAACTCCCTATAGGTTGGCTACAGAGACAAACATACACAAGTAGATTCCCCAAATCATACGTGAAATAAGTAATTGATAATTACAGCTTAGTTTTCAGATCATCAAAATCTTCAGAATTTGTACTGTGCAAGTCTTCGCCCTATTCTTGCCCTGCCATAATCAGCAGAGGGATTTAACCACACGAGTTTACGACTCCTGCTGCAAAGTTCTGTGCAGTTCTGCAGACAGTGTGATGTTCTGAACTAATTAGTTAATTGCATATCAGAAAATACTTTCCATGGAACTGTGAGCGCAATTTCAGATTGCTGCGACTCTCAGGTCATCCTCTCTGTTGTTCTTCCTCAGACATGGAGGAGACAAAGAAGTTGGTGCTTCCTAAGTAGGACACAAGTCGGGGAGGGCCACGTAGTGGGCAGATGTGGCTGCAGTAAGCACGGATGAGTTTTCTAGGTGGTTTCACATTGGGACTTATTCTAATTGTCACTCACATTCATTGCAAATATAATACAAAAAAAAAAAGGCTAGAAACCTAGAAAATGAATCATGAACAAATGCTACAACATAATGTTGATTAAACCATGGTCTCTGTCTTCTTGGCAGGACCTCTTCTTCATTAAAATAAGGAAATAAATTATTCGCATAGCTGGTTATTGCCCAGTGACTCATTTCATAAAATCCTTGCAGTTTGTACTTCCACAAAGTGACTGAAAGAACACAATCAACTGTATCCATAGTCATCAGTTATTGTAAGAAAGAAATCTGAACTGGGTAAACATAAAGAACAAGAGAGGCAAAAGAAGGAAAACAAGAAATTAATGGAATACAGGGGGAAAACAGGTTTGGAAGATACAAATGAAATCAGAGACTTTAGCAGAACATGAAGGAGCTTTTCCTAGTCTTCCACTTTTTTTGAAGAATGAAAACAAAAAGAGTGCCTTAAAGGAAACCTGAAGCCTCTGGAGAAGCAGGATAGAGTCACCAATAAATGCGGGTCTGAAGCTGTAAGCGTTTTAACCCAGAAAATGTGAAATGGTAGAATGAGCTAGAAAATAATCTATGTCTTAGAAAAAATAAAATATTAGACTTCAGTAAACTTGTTCAAAAATTGATGAACACAACATTTACAAATGATTTACAACAAAAAGAATCTTATGGATAAACAAAATCTCTACTCACAGTACAAATGATTTCCTGACAAAGTTTCGGTCCTATTTTCTGCACGAAAAAGCAGAATATTCTGACAACAGGATATGGGGGCAGGTTATGAAAGAACACTGGGTGTATGTAGGAAAAAAATAGCTTTAATTCCCTTGGAAAAAATTATATGCAAATTCTATACAGAAATATATGTGTTACATACTTTATATATGAAATTCATATTAGCTAATCAGGAGATGGTATGCTGACTGAACACTCTCATAGGCAGCTCTTTGAATATTTGTATTTTAAGCTGATGGGCATTGTTATTTTACTTAGCAAAGTAAAAAATGTGCTATTTGAAAACTGCCACATTGCACGCAAAAATAAAGTCTATTAAAAGGAAAGAGAAGACAGCTCAGAATCTGTAATTGTTACACACAAGCGTCAGGGAAATATGAAGTCAGAGAGAGCAGGTAGACAGCATCCTGCAGGCACAGAGCATGGGTGGTGTGCGTTTTCCATGGGTGGTGGCACACTTTGTATCTCCCTGTTTGAAGAAATAAAAACATTTCCTTCCCATAATACAATACGTTAACAGACGACATCTCACAAATCGGTATTTCAAAAACACGTGTGCGCCTTCAGGTGAGGTGTTAGGAGGTTTCTATGGCAGAAGAATGTCCTCATGACTATGATACTCTCAAGAAAACAGAACCTTTTTTTAATTAACAACAAGCCAACGTACTTCAGCTGATAATTTCCAAAGAGTTGTCAATATCCGCCAGTCAAACATACATTTTGGCAAGACAGTCACAAGTAAGGCAGGGCTCTTAGTTAATTCATAGCCTTTGTTAATTCACAGGGTGATATAAGTTAGGCAGGACAGATTCTCTAAACCACATAAGTAACTTTGAATCACAGAACCATATTGTTTTGTGCAAAAGCAAAGGCAGCATTTACGCATTAGATAGACGCTGAACTCAGTTTTATAGGAATGCAGTGTAGAGTAGAGTGTTCGCAGACGAAGCCATTGATGAACCCATTTGCCCAGGGACCACATTTTTACCTATCATTTGCAATGCCAACGTTCTTCCCAGACGAAAAGAAAAGAATAAAGTGAAAAAGAGAACAGAAAATCTGAATGGAAAAAATCCTGTGCTGCTGTCACTCCACTTTCAGAGGAAATGTGTGTGGTATAGGGTGTTTTAACTGTTTTCACCTTCTTCCAATACTTTTCAGAACTGAAACGTCTAAGGCAGCAGAGTTGCAAATATTTTACAAATAAACAATAAATCCAAAACCTGTCAGAAAGGAAAACAATGCAGATCTGTTCTGATAAAATCCTAAATGGTGAACTATTACTTAGCAGTAATTCCCAGTGGCAGCATTCTACAACCAGGCTGTATATCTGCCTTGGCAAAACGAGAGCTGCTTGGTAAACCAGAGACTACATAAATCTTTGCATGACTAAGAATAACTTCAGTCCTTGAAATAAAAGAAAATATTTGATGTTGTGTGCAGTTCTTGTTTTGTTTTTTCCCAAAATATACACAAAAGCTACACATAAAATAGTTCCAAGTACAGTAACATGTGCATTACGTTCTTCCTTTGATACGAAAAGGCTTTTTTTCCTGGTTGTAAGTTAGAACATGCAAGTTAAAATAAGTACTTTAGTGTTCAGTTATTATCTACATTTTCATTTCTGCCTTCAACTTAATGAAATCTTAAATGAAGACATCACTTGCAGTGTTAAAGGATCAGCAGAAAATCATTTCCTTACCTTTTTTTTAAGCTGTGGTGTGGTGTTCTCGCTGTTCACACAGTCTTGTTCTCTCTCTGAAATGGGGATTTTTCTTTAAGATAAGCGATCAGAAATCAGGATACGCTGCTAAGGACCAGCGGTCAGCATTCTCCCAGACTGCCTAGGCACGAAGGGGAAAGAAAGAATTTTAGTTCACTAGCCTAAGAGTATTTTTACGTTTTCCCTCTTTTGAAGGGTGGCTCATAAGCTGAGCAATTCCTGCCTGCCCCATCTCTTGTACATGGTTTGAGATGTTTGCAGTCTAAAAAAAAAAAAAAAAGAAAGAAAGAAAAAAAAAAAGATATTGCAACCCGAGAAATTTTCATTAGCTTCGGATTTCCCTCTGAGACTTTCATACAAAATGGTCTTTCTTTACACTTTCTAACTAGTGAAATAGCAACACTTTCTTATTTTTCCTTCCAAACAGCCACATCCTGCAGTTCTAAATCAGTTATATCTCAAGGAAAATATGTCACTGTTTTTACTGTACTTTGGGCTGGAATAAAAATGCAGTATTTGACTCCAGTTTCTCAAAAGGAAAAACTAGCAACTTCTAAAAATTAAAATGAGAGCTTATCATAACTTTGATTTTCCTTCAACTAGAACATGTAAAAATGAGTTTTAACTATTTTTCTGGAAAAAAGCATGAAATGCCTTTTTTAATAAACCCCCCTTTCTTATTACAAAATGACATGGTAATAGACTGCAAAGTAGGAAAAATTTAAACAGGTGAAAACAACTTGTAAAATTGCACAGAGCAACTGAATTAGTTTTTTAACCAATTTTTCTTCTGGTTTCACTCATTTTTAGTCTTGCAATGAAATATTTGAAACTGATTTTGCCATTTTGAACAAAATCACGACTTAAACGTTTCTTCAACTTTGAGGAACAATTTTTTGACCCTCATTAGGGATTGTTATCCTTCATTCTGCATATAACTAAAAGTAAGGACTAGTTGTAGCAACTGTCCTATTCCCACACTCTAACAGTTATTACTATAAATAATAAATAATTTGGTATATTCATTCATGCTTACATCCTTAGGCAGCTACAAATAAGAGCATTTTTTTGGAACACTGTAATTAGGGTATCAGCAAAATCATGCTGCATTTGACAAGACGAAGATAAGTGCATTGTTTGCCCATTGGCAATCAAGCAGAACAGCTTGTGGGTATGAAATGGTGCGGTTACTAGCCCCGATATTCGGCTGCTGCTGAAGTTCAGGGGCTATGTGTTGTTGTGTGCTCTCAGGCTGCCAGGACAGATAATGTAGATCAACAAACACATCCGGAAGAAGGCAAAGTCCATTTAAGCTGAGAAATGACAAATTAGCACTCCATTGACTCTGCACCACTCATAGCATTCAGGATGTCCTCAAGGTGTGAGTGAAATACGAAAAAGCAATATGACAACATCCAGACCTTGTCAGGCCAAATTTAGAGAAAAAAAAAAAAGGTACTTCTCATGCCTATGACAAACTGTGAAGGTCTTGAACTGCTGGTATTTGTGTGTAGCTGGGAACTACAGATGTTAAAAGTCTCATATATGCACATCAGCCTCAAATCTAATTTTCACACATGGACTCAACTCTACCCTCTTCCTTACGGGCAGGACTGAAAATAGCATGTGCGAACGGTTTGGGCACTGAAAGTCTGTGGCCTGTAACAGGATATCAGGTCAATGCTGTTCTAGCAAAACAGGCAGGAATGTATTCACAGTTTCACCAAAAAGCACCCCCAGTAACCAATTATCAGTGCAATGGGTACTGAGGCACTCTGAGGGTGGTGAGGCACTGGAACAGGTTGCCCAGGGAAGCTGTGGCTGCCCCATCCCTGGAGGTGTTCAAGGCCAGGCTGGATGGGGCTTGGAGCAGCCTGGTCTGGTGGGAGGTGTCCCTGCCCATGGCAGGGGGGGTTGGAAGGAGATAATCTTTAAGGTCCCTGACAACCTAAACCATTTGATGATTGTATAAAGTTCTCTGTTAGCTCCTATCCGTAAATCCTGCATGCCACCAAAAGCCATTTGAAGCACGGTCTCTCTGACAGTCCCTACTGTGCAGACGTCGTGTTGTTCAGTGGCAGCGCAGAAAACATCTCTCAGTGGGACACATCTGCTAATTTCATGTTTCCCTGTCCTTCTTGCACCTGACTGACTGATGCTAATGGTTGTGGCGCAGCAGGCACCAGGAGATCAATGCACCTGCAATAGAGAGCCTGCTGTAACCCAGAGACTTCAGGTCACCTTGCATGCATCCCAAGGGGAGCAGTAAATCTGCCGGTGTCTGCCATTATGGAGAGTCAATTTTCATTCTGCTGGTTAAGGTTTTGAAGCACATGAGCAACGGACCAACCTCTGAATTAGTTCATTGTTCCTGAAAATCAGAATCTAAAGGACTTTGAACTCCTGGGTGTAATACAGACTTCCATTGTTCAAGATGCAAGAGCAAGAAACTTAAAGCACAGTCAGTGTTGACTGCTAAGCTCAAGAAGCACACAAGGAGATGCCCTGGCAGTAATAAGCAAACAGAAAAGTTCTTCCTTCTATGTAATAACTTCCTTTTTCTTCTTGGGGGAAGAAGTGGATGGAGACAGGAGGACAGGAAAACATTTCCATGAGAAGGAAATTCCTGCAGACAGACCAGCGTGTAAGATTTGGACCTTCAAAGATTATTCCAGGAAACTACTCTATATCATCTTTTTCCAATGCAGACATAAAATTCAACACAGTATTAGAAAGACGTATTTCCAGCATAGAGAGCTAAGCAGATGCATATTCTGCATACGCTTAAGAAAAATTACTGCATCCCACAGGAATAAATAGCAGACAGAAGCAATGACGCCAGGCCCAGAGCCCATGAAAATCTGACCAGAATGGAAATCAGGAAATAAAAAATTGCTTCAGTTTCTCAAGATTGTGTTGGAGGACAGAGAGCGCCATACTCCGCATTTCACCTTTTCACAATCTACACTTTACCTCGAGACATAACAATAGTACAAACCTTTAGAACAGAAAAAGGCCATTATAAAAGCAGATCCCTGAAAATACCTACCCTGATGCTAGAGTTACAAGTGGTAAATTGATCAACCGGTCTATTTTCAGCTTCTCAGACAATAGTTGTTCTTGTACACAGTCCACATGGTTGTTATTTTACCACGCAACACAAGACTAGTAGGCAATTAAGCATGGCAAACCACCAAATATTTGACCACTAAAGGACCCTGCTATATCTTTTCCCCCTGTCTATTAAGTACCTGTTTTTCTAAGAGCATGTTTCAGCTTCTTAGAATAGCTGAGTAACACTCCAAAAGGAAAATATGTTCAGTATCCCACAGGCAAAGATAACCAACTCCACTCACAGAATCCTTTTTTTTTTTCATATGCAAAAAAAGCTTCTTATTCAAAGAAAAAAAAAAAAAGTGTTTCTCATCAGACAGAGAAAGCCAATATCAACAGCTCCTGAAAAAAGCAATAGAGCATAGAGATACCCTTCAGTTAAAATTCTGAAAGCTGTGACTCAGTGTTTTGTATCATGAGCAAGAACATGATCCTTCTTTGAATTGCATGGTTTCTTTAGAACATGAGAGATCATTCTGCACTAGAAACAATGTTTGGCACATTTTAAAAATGTGATTCTCCAATTTAATTTAATAACACCTATAATTCAAAGTACACGGTACACATATAAAAATATACAGAATATCAATAAAAAGACTTAGTTTTTTTCCCCAGACTATTTACCTGACAAAAGCTTGCAATGAATTATTAGCCATGAAAAGTTGTACAATTCAGAAAAACATTTTTGGCATTGTCAGGCTTGGGAAAGAAGTTAGTATTGCGGTACAAGCTGTTTTACTAACAAGTCATAGTACATTTTGATACCAAGGTTTAGTTTTTAAATTAAAAACAAAAGCAAAAGGACTCTCAGGCAGTTGTTTGGTGGCCACTAATACGCTCATTTCTCTGTACCAGAGACTGAGATGGTTCTGTGTCGCATATCATACAATTTCATCGCTTTAGATTATCCTCTCTGACAATGCATCACATAGTGCCCACAACTGCTCAAAGCTAAGAAAATAAATATTAGGTCACATTAGCATTTTATCATGGTTCCAAAGTTGAGTTTTGAGTCCCTATCCCCTTCAGGGCTGGGTCCTGCAGGGAGCACAATCCCCGAACACGCATGCATTTGAATATGTTTGTATGAATATATATTTGTGTGTATATACGCACACACACACAGTGCCATGGAATGGCAGGTTAAGTTTCTCAAATGCTGCTTCCTTCCCAAAGTCAGAGGTTTGGGCTGTTCAAGGGGAATGAATCCCCTCACTGCAATTACCGGGACTCGTTAAGAGAAAAGTAATATGGTAGCAGATATGATCTGACCTGCCTTTTCTTAGGTTTCTGCAAGTTACATAGTTTTACCAAAATGCATAAGAAAAGTCGCAGAGAGAATTTTATTTCAAAAGGGACTACCACCATACTAATAAGTGCACCTCTCCTGTCCATATAAATATGGTGAGTAAATCGTGTTCTTGTTCCATTGGCAGAAAATAATACCCAAACATGGTGGGCAAAGTCTTCTGACTCCTCAGTCAAAAGCAAATTCCTTTTATGCTTTGTTGGGAGAAAAATAAGAAGCTAAACATTCAGAACTAACAAGTAAAAGCACTGTAAGTAACAGAAAATGTAAAAATCATGGTTAGTAAATACTATCTCAAAAAAGAGCGCATGAAACCTGCTATAAGAAAAACTTTTATAGCTCAATCTGTTATCATTGACATGGCCTGGAACTCTAGGTTATCACAAAATATTATTTAATTCCTACAACTGCTACGTGTCTGAGGGAAAAACAAGCAGTAAAAATGTTCCGCTCCCAGTTTTCAATAGTAGTAGAGTGGAGACTTCTCCCATATCTCCTGGCACAGTTATTTTCAGCCATGCTTTGCAAGGCATCCTCTTCCATAGTGCAAACTCAAGTGAAGAAAAAAAAATTAAGAGGAAAAAAAAAAAAAAAAAAGACCAAAAAATCTGAAAAAGTTCTGAGCTGACTATCAGGAGCATTCCACAAGCCAGAACTTCTGAACAATACCTGCAAGGGCATGTAACAAGTTAGAAAGGTGTAAAGGGTGTAAAGAAGATAGAGCCAGGCTCTTCTCAGTGACATCAAGTGACAGGACAAGGGGCAATGGGCACAGACTGAAACAGTGGAGGTTCCCTCTGAACATCAGGAAATACATATTTACTGTGAGGGCGATCGAGCACTGGCACAGGTTGCCCAGGGAGGCTGTGGAGTCTCCATCCTTGGAGATATTCAAAACCCAACTGGACAGAGTCCTGGGCAACCAGCTCAAGGTAGCTCTCCTTCAGCAGGGGGGGTTAGACCAAATGACCTCCAGAGGTGCCTTCCAACCTCAGTCATGCTGTGGTTCTGTGAAAATGGAAGAGGAGAAGCCAGGAAGGTAATTTCCATGTGGGAAACAAAAATAAGAAAACTT
>VXBH01002675.1:683070-726731 GCA_013400035.1 Rynchops niger | reverse complement strand
GCCTTCTTGGCCACCTGGGCACACTGCTGGCTCATGTTAAGCTGGCCGTCCACCAGCACCCCCAGGTCCTTTTCTGCTGGGCAGCTTTCCAGCCACTCTTCCCCAAGCCTGTAGTGTTGCTTGGGGTTGTTGTGACCGAAATGCAGGACCTGGCACTTGGCCTTATTAAACCAAGCAACGTTTGGCCCATCGATCCAGCCTGTCGAGGTCCCTCTGTAGAGCCTTCCTACCCTCCAGCAGATCAACCCTCCCACCTAGTTTGGTGTCATCTGCAAACTTACTGAGGGTGCACTCAATCCCCTCATCCAGATCATTGATAAAGATATTAAACAAAACCGGCCCCAAAACTGAGCCCTGAGGGACACCACTGGTGACCGGCCGCCAAGAGGATTTCACCCCATTAATCACAACTCTCTGGGCACGTCCATCCAGCCAGTTTTTAACCCAGCGAAGCGTACACTTGTCTATGCCATGACTTGCCAGCTTCTCCAGGAGAATGCTGTGGGGGATGGTGTCAAAGGCCTTTACCGGATAAGGACTGAATATCATATAAGGACTGAAAAGAACTAACTGCTGTGTTAGAAATTCTGTCTTTTTCCCCCCTTCATCTAAGTAGGGGATGTATCTTGGAACATAATTGGAAAATGACAATTTGGCATTTGTAGTTTTGTTGAATTAAACACCACAATAAAAAACAATTAAAAGCTTTTTTTTCTTCCCTCCCCCAAACTGTAAGGGCTTTCTGCTAGGTCTTTTGTCATCTCAAGGAAATGCATGCTGAATGTTATATAGTTATGCAAAAAGTCATCTTTTGATAATTGTAGTGGCCTACAACTCCAGTTCCTAGTAAAGATGAATGTGCACTGCTTATTATTAATTTCCATGCTTTTTCTTCGCTTAAATAGCTCTATCTCCCAGCAAAGTGAAGCAATAGATTAATATCTTTACTGTGTTTATTTTTCAAACTGGAAAATACATCTATTGCAGAAGCTATTCTTAGAAAAAGAAATACGTATACCTACATACCTAATTGTAAAACGAGTTCTTTTTTATTTTAATAGGAATTTACTATTACTGTCTATATCCTGGCATTTAATAGATTCTTATCAGATGCTTTTTCTAATCACAAATTATCAGAAAAAAATCCCCCGGATGAGATTTGTTGTGAACAATAGACTTTCTATCAAATTGGTGACATTTTAAAGCAGTTTCAGTACCTCTTTTCAGGTATGGCTGGTTGTGCAACCCATCACCACCTCCAGTGTGACAGACAGAAAATATATGTAGAGTGAAAGAAACACAGCTGTGAAAGTACAGCATAGCAACAGCACTACATGTTGGTCTTTGCCTTTCTGCATTTTGATACACTGAACAAGTTTTCACCCTGGCAGATATTTTCACTCACCTGGAAACCTTCATGTTTTCTCTCTCTAGGTAAAAAGAAGTATGGATTAGGAAGCCTTCCTGCCTGCTCTTTGTATTTTCTAGGCTGTGATTGCTCTCATTATATGGTTTGCGTGTTCTTCTGGATAAGCGTTAAGTCTTTTTGTAACTTTGAGAAGCATCCGACATGTTTTTTGGAAGGGCTGCTATATCAGCAGTAAGTTGTGACATTTCTATTGATCAGCACTATAGTTCTCATACTTTTCCGCAACAACCTTAAAAGGCCATCTTCGCCAATGAGACAGCAGAAGGTAAATATATCAGTAGCAGAGACACTTAAATCCACTTACTTTCTCTCAGTAAGAAAGTGCCTAGAGCAGGAAAACAGGCAGAAATCTGAACAAAAACCCATTGAAGCAGCATTCCCCAAAGGGAAATGAAAGGAGATGGGAACAAATACTGCTGTGATATTTCCACAGACGCTTGTGCCCTACCTGACACTTCCAGCAACACGGCAAACCAAGGCCGCAGCTTCTCTGGAGGAGCAGGTTCTGCTGGTAGAGCTCAGAGACCTCAGTAAAACCCAGCATCAGCTCCATCACGGGCTCCACCCTTACAGAGCCAGGCCACATCTCGCACGGTGTGATGTGTGACACAAAGCAGGGTGCTTTTTGAAGAACTGGGCTCCCGTTCAGTAGTTGCGTCAGGATGCTTTTCGTGTAATTAAGCAGCAAGATAAACTTGTGCCAAACAACCAAAATCTTGAGAGTTTTGAAATGTTAATCGGCTGTCTGTTTGTGTATTGGGTGAGCCTGGGAAGAAGGGGATGGGAGGAAGGTGAGTTAGTTTTTTCTTTCTCACCATCCAACTCTATTTTTAATTGGCAATAAATTAGTCTTCCCCAAGTTGATACTGTGTTGCCTGTGACAGTAATTGGCGAGGGATCTCCCTGTCTTTATCTTGACCCACAAGGGGTTTTTTTCCACCTCATTTTCTCCCCTTGTCCTGTCGAGGAGGGGGAGTGAGAGAGCGGCTGGGTGGGCAGCTGGCCAAGGTCAACCCACCAGAGTTTGCTATTGACGGGCACAAGGTTCTTCACTGCCAAGGAAGTATTCCAAGTGTAGATTCAATTTTAGTCGTGTCCTTTTAAACCCAGAGATCCCAACTCTGTCTCATAAGACTTTCAGTGCAGTGATCTAGTATTCATTTGTATTTTTGGTTTCCCCCTTTTCTGAGAGCAACGCAGGCATTATTCAGTGCTATCTTTTCTCTAGGTAAGCAGAGCAAAATGAAAGTCATTTGGGGCACCAAAAAGGACCAGAATCACGATGCTTTTTCCCCAGATGTTTAGAAATAGTTCAGCAGTTTGGTATTTGTGATACTGGTATGTTGTCACATCAAAAAATAAAAATTGTTGACATAACTTCCTGCATTATTTTTCTTCAGTATTTCAGTCTATTGCCCAGTGGTAAATAGAGGCTCTCTTCAGGCTGAGCGAGTTGTGGACAGGCTGAGAGAGTTGGGGTTGTTCAGCCTGGAGAAGAAAAGACTCCGAGGAGACCTTAGAGGCCCTTCCAGTACCTAAAGGGCACCTACAGGAATGATGGGGAGGGACTCTTGATCAGGGAGTGTACTGACAGGACACGGGGTAACAGCTTCAAACTGGAAGAGGGGAGATTTAGATTAGATATCAGGAAGAAATTCCTTACTGTGAGGGTGGTGAGGCACTGGAACAGGTTGCCCAGGGAAGCTGTGGCTGCCCCATCCCTGGAGGTGTTCAAGGCCAGGCTGGATGGGGCTTTGAGCAGCCTGGTCTGGTGGGAGGTGTCCCTGCCCATGGCAGGGGGTTGGAACTAGGTGATCTTTAAGGTCCCTTCCAACCCAAACCATTCTGTGATTCTGTGAAATAAATAATTTATTGGCGGGATGGAATGACCAAATGTTCACTACGCTACCAGGAGTTGAGAAATTGAGCTGATGTAAGCAGTCAGGTTTGAGAGAGCTCTATCGGAAATGAAAAGTTAGAGGAATTGTTCGAACAAATGAGCAGGGAGGCAAAAACTAAGGAGACCTGAACCAGTTACCATAATGCTTACAAGGCAGATGAAACAACAACAGGAAACATGAGGCCTCTGCCACGGAAACAAAAGCAGGTGAGCAAATAGAGAACCAGCACCAATACCCCACTGCAAGCAGATGAATCATTTGGCTAAAATCGGCAACGTTCTTTTCAGCATCTATTTTTAAATAAAATGTCTAAGAAGCTTTCACAAGGTTTTTTGTATTCTCTGTTTCAGTTCCCAAGAAGTACCAAAATACTACCAGAAAGGTTGGTCCAGAATATCGCTGCCAGGATCTCAGAATAGAATTTCCAAAAATTTTACATGAAATCATGGAGTGAACATTTCCAGCTTGTTCCATCTTTGTTTTAGGTTCAATGAGCCTAAATAACCAGTCTAGCATACATGCCTAAGACAAATACAACTTCAAATATTTGATAAATCCGTCCACCCTTGAAAAATTGTACCCTACACTGAAAAGAATGAATGTTGGAAAATACTCAAAATGTTATCAAAAGACAGCTTGAGAGAAATAAAAGTTCATTCATTTAAAACAAAAACAAAACAAAAAAAAGAGAACTCCTAAGTTTTATTAGCAACACAGACAGTTTAAAGAAAAGATATGCTGACATATTAAAAAATATGGCTTTCCCCAACCATCAGTTTGGCTGTTTTCCACTTAAAAGTAAAAGCCTAAGAATTTGTCTACAGTTTCCTGTACACTAAACCAGATAATATTGTTTGACACAGGAGAAAAAGAAAGTAAAGTTATAACTTTACATAAGATTCGCTATATATTCCTATTGGCAAATGCTACAGCCTAAAATTAAAGATTATAGAATTGCATCCAGCTTAATCTACTGCACTAATTTTCTTTGAAGTCAAATTACATCACATTAAATTGTGTTACACTGTGTAAAGTTGCAACAACACTTCAATAGTTCGATATAAATGGAACCAATGGACTTGGTCTGGGCTGGTCACAGGCAGGAAAGGCACGCGTTGCTTCCTTGGTCTAACCGAAATCATCACACTTCCCTCTACCCAACACAACAGCACTAATCTTCATTTTTTTTTTTTACCATTATTCCCTGGTATATGTTTTCCCTATATTATGAGGGACTTACTATTCAGTCAATTATGTCAATATTTGTAATTAGTGGATATAAAAATGACAGATCTAGAAGGCTGAAAGACCTTTCTTTTTTTTTTTTAACAAAATGGACATGACACAGGTTGTGGCAGCAGGATCTGCCATGCACTTAAGACATCTCAGGCTTCGCTTATCATATCACTTTGTTTCACAGTTCTTCTGTAACCTTCCTTCCTTCCATAGCCTCTTGCGAGGAGTGCTGACTCCACGCTGTAAAGCAATGATATGCCAACGCTTGTCTTCCAAGATCTGAACAAACCCAACAAATCACATCACACTGACTGAATATGTTATTGTATCAACTATATGGAGATGCAATTCTTCCGGGTAAGTGCCAGTGTATTCCCGGTAGATTTCTTGCCGTTTAATAGGTACTATTCTAGAAAATAAGCAATTAGAGAGGGTGCCAGACTCTCTTAAATTTAACCGATCTTAGAATAACTCGTACAGAAGCTTAATACATTCCTATAAAGCTGTGTTTCATGTTATTAAATTAATAGATTTTTTTCTAGAAGGGAGGATGCTTTACTCAATTACATTTTTATCAGGAAAACAAGAGATTTCTCAATTATATTACAAAGTCAAAACCTTCTTGCCAGGCTTCCACTAGGAAACATTCTCTGTTCATTTTATGAGTGAAGTTTCTTCCTACAGAGGTCAAACATTTCATTTGGGTTGAAGCCAGTCATCACCGGGTGACCACACTGCTCTAAATTCACCTTTAGTGCTTGATTAAGGTGTTAATTTCATGGCAGGAGAATGAGCCTGCCATGGTTTGAGTATACCTATGGAAAACAAGGATTTATTCATAGAATACAAATGTGAAACACAGCAAACATATGTTGAACTTAGACCATGTGTAGACTTCTGATTTGAAGAAAAATGGTGAAATGGCATGAGTTCTAGGGACAGTCACATCCTCAGGTGACAAATCCTGACCTCTGCCCTGCAGCACAGAGCTGGGATTCAACAGCCAGACCTTCAGCCTCGTTTGCTAATTACAATGGGACCAAAAAAAAAAAAAAAAATCCCCTCTGATATGCACAGGGTCTATACACAAGTTACAAGGCTTTAAGATTTTTCACTAATCACTTGACCTGAATCAAAAGAGAAGAGGAAGAAATGCGGAGGTGCGTACGCTGGTATTAATGTACTCACAGAGTGCAGGCAGTGGACAGGTTGAGCTGGTCCATCGCAGTAGTCTGGTTTGGAGCCAATATGTGAAAGCATGTGTTTATGGCCTTAATAGCATGAGTGCTCCGTTTTAACCTTTGGTTTGTTAAAAACCCCTAAACAATCTTTCCAATGCTTTCTCAGATTGATATAAAAGTGAGAGCATCCACAATGTTCACATACGCAAGGTACACAGCTGTACCTTTTAACTGGATGAGAAGTCACTCCCTTAGGCACCTTTACTTTCTAAATTGCGCCCTCCTGGTTGTATGGAATATCTTCTCTTGGCACGAAGTTACTAATGGAGACAGAACTTTGAAGAAGTGCATCAGGAAAGCTTCCTTGCCCCTGGAGACTTGTCCCAAGGGATTACACAAATCAAATTTGTTAAAGAAGCAGTCAAGTGCTCTCCAAATATAACCTGCATCTTTCTGAAGAATTTAGCTGCAGCCAGATTATTTTAGCTCCAGTTCCTTGTGCCAGAAAAGCTTCGTCTCCTTGTCAGAATTAGCCATCTAATTTTGGAAAGTTCACCACAAAAACAAAGGGAATGTGTGAAACTGCAAAGGAGGTGTTATCACCTCTATTCAACAATAACAGGCTGTGATAAATCCCTTCTTGCCAAATTACTGTAGTTTCGCAAGAATTTTAATTTGGAAGCAGCTATTTGGATCCTACAGGCAAATCAGATTTAGAATTGTAAATCCATGAAACTCTGATCAAGTCTCAAATGTCAGCAAACGACACAGAAATTACTTCTCTTTGCTAAGGCTAGTCTTGTTAGATATTCTTTATTGCTTTGCCTTGTTAAAATACAAATTACAGATGCCTCCTAGAGTGCAATGAAATAACTCTGAACAAGGTTAGTAATGCAAGAGCAAAGAGTTGTGGCTCCTAGACCTATGACTTTGACAAATGGTAATAGTTCAATCTTCTTTTCTTTTCTTTCCTTCATTGGGCCCATTTTTACTCCTTCACCAGCTGCTCTTGGTGCCTCCCCGCTGCGCGAGTAGGACCAAACAGGTAGAAAACCTCCAGCACAGAGATGTCAACAAGCCACGGGGTAGGATGGAGCCCAGAGAGGAAACCAAAAACATTCCTTTTTTTAAAACGCTTTCCTGCCTTCCCCCTGAACCAGTTACCATAATGCTTACAAGGCAGATGAAACAACTCTTATTTAATTGGAGCCTTGCGTTGTTATTTCCTAGCGGGTGAGTGAGGCAAAGAAATGAGCTGCTTCATGGACACAGTTTAGGGAACACAACAAGGATGTGCAGGTGAGGAGGTGGGTTTGATGTTGGAAAAGGGCAGAAAGGAGCCCTACATCTGGATAGTCAAACCCTCTGCAGAGGAACAGCACTGTTCAGAGCTACATCACACTGTAAATACTCTAGAGACCTGGCTAAGGTAGGGCTCTAACATCAATAGTGCTTGTTTTAAAAGCGTTTATTTTTTTCCTCATTACTCAGTGTGTCACTTGTGTATCACTCACTACACAGAATCCCCACTGGTGAGAAATATTCATTTTTCCAGATTCATTCATTCTGCATCTTTGCCCTCCTGCAGTGCCATCCTCACCAAAAAAAAAATAAATAAAAAAAATGTTCTTGAACAGTTAACATGAGAATAACTTTTCAACTATGGCCATAGTAATAAAACACCATTACAAATATTTTGTATATTGGCTACAGTCTGAAAAAGAGAGGGGGTAAAAAGGTCTGGAAGGCGTAGGAAGCACACTCGAAGGCCAGAGCACAAAGCAATGTTGGGAGAAAGCCCTGCTGAGACCTCTCTGCTACGGTGTAGCCCAGGCACAGCTCCACTCACATCTCATGAGAGGTTTGAGAAAGCAACCATGGACGTTCTGTCTTACAAATATCACAAGCACCATCTAGTAAATCCTCACTGAACGTGCACAGACTCTCATCTCCAGATTTGGAGAGCCTCTTGCTAAGTTTTTTGTGAGGGCGGTAGAAAAAGCCACAACACCACATTAGGCCTCATACCACGTTGGAAATCCTGACTCTAGAGGTCATACAAGCTTTCCAAAATTTCTGCTTAAGTCATGAAGCATTTAAAGCATTTTAAAAATGGAGAAACTCCCTTCTCCCCCCTCTGATTCAATTTCCCAAAAGTAAAAAGACAATTTCTTCTGAAACATTTAAAACATTTCAAAAATAATCCTCATGACTGAACAGGTTGGGTGGAAAATATCAACCAGGCCAAGCAAACTTGTGTGAAACTTTCTTGTCATGATGGTTTATACAAAATTATCTGCACACCTGTCAGGACAGAAACAGCCGGAATATCCCAGGCTTCCAGGAGGAAAAGAAACCTCTTGGAGGCTTGCACCTGATGTTCAGACATAGTTTGGTTATATTAACTAAGTTCTGCAGTGATCCCTCTGAATTTCGAGATGAAGAAGAGCCAGTGTTAGGATAGGTTTTTATTTAGTATGTATTTTTGAAAAAACTTGAACTTAGATCTGTACGCCATTTTACCTAACCCCTGGAGACTGGTAGGGAGGGAAGGCCAAGGAGAAGGGAGAGGACATCAGAGGTAAAAATTTCTGTATCTGCCCATATTAGATGAACCCTTCTCTGCTTTCTGAGCCAAATCTCTTCCAAAACATTTACTGTTTCTAAAATGCTTACCACTCAACTATTTTCCTACGAAAGTGCTTTAACTTTGACTTCTTTTCAGTTCTAAGTAAGAGTAATTAAATTTTTCATACCAAACATTTCCCAAGAGTTTCCACTGCCTTCAGCTCCAGAGGTTACAAGCTCACCTTGGCAGGCAGGAGATATTATCAACGTTCTTTATTTAGGCCAGTGGCAAGCTACTTCTGTCACTTCATCTTGAATTAATTTTAAATACCATGACAGCGGTGCCTGGAAA
Organism: Rynchops niger; assembly: GCA_013400035.1. Taxonomy (NCBI): domain Eukaryota; kingdom Metazoa; phylum Chordata; class Aves; order Charadriiformes; family Laridae; genus Rynchops; species Rynchops niger. Next base: position 718,064 of record VXBH01002675.1, on the reverse strand, counting down.
CAGCTCTCCAGGCAGAAATCCCCAATTGCACTCACAAACATAAGGATTTAGCGCAAGCATATTCATCTTCATTACTGGAAACGTAATAGGAACTGCGGCACTTAAAGACAATACCTGTGTAAGGGTATTTAAACAGGAATAGCTCTTGAGTGCAATAAATACTTCATGCTCACATGAGCTGGGTGCCTACAAATCAGATGCAGCCCACTGAGCCATCTGCTGTCACAACATTTTCCAGCCCGCCCTTCTCTCTGCGGTGCTGTGGGGGCTGCGCCGCTCCCCAAGAGCCATTTGGACTGAGCTAGGTGGGATAAAGAGAGCCCTTCGCGGCTGGTGCGTTTAAAACCGTTTCTAAATTGTGTGTCAAACCACCGTGTCCTGTAATTGAAATTACCGAAGTGGAAAAGACACCAGGTAGATGGTTAGGATGGTGTTTGTAGGTTCCTCTAAAGCTTACTTCTGATGAGAAAGTCAGTTCTTCCTGCAGCTAAAATAAATCCTCCTCCTGTCTTCGTTACTGATGTGATCTTGCACAGCTCGGACAAGAACGGAGCTTTTATTCCACCACCTTCCAGACAGCACAGCAGGAAATGTGACACAGAAACATCTTTGTGCTGAGCTGACTCGTATGCTGTGTCAGATGCCGGGAACATCCAGCTGCCTTCAGCTTCACGGAGCCGAGCAGAGGGACAACGAAGCTTCAGGATGCTACAAGGCACTGGCATGCTTTTCCTAAGAGGGTCATGACCAAGAATTTTCCCCAGATCCTGAGCTGTGACATTAGCAACTGCTGCAAGAGGCTGATGAGATCTCCTGGAAAGCTGTCTGTGAGAACAGAGAGCTTCACGCCTCTGCGCTCTTCTGCTGGATGAGAGGAGAGCTTCAGCTCTCTGGCGTCACACTGATAGTCTGAGATGCTGAACAGTGATGGCAGAGTATCAGGGACCTGAGAGGACCAGGGTGTGTATCGTGACAGAGGCAGGAAGGCAGGAAAAAGCAAAACATAGGGAAAAAGGTCTTCTAGTTCCCAATATTCAGCTATGTATTATGGAAACTACGTATTATGGGTACGGTCCCAGAACTTCCTTGAGGTCAGAAAACCTGGGGAAATTTGTCTCAGGTGAGATTACCTGAACACCTAAAATATCTAAATAATACCTAAAATGTCACAAATAACTGTTCAAACCCTATTGCAACTTAGATATAATGGCAAGCTGGATACTGGCCTCCACTAGATGCTATCTCTTAGTGAAGTTGCTGGACTTCAGGTGGGTACGGACTTCAGCCTGCTGTTTCTCCTCTCTTAATGCTCCCGACACCCTCTGGTGTCTGAAGGATCTGTTATCAAGACAGAATTAGACCGGCAAACCTTTGACCCTTTAACATTAAATATTAAAAGGGCACTAGAATTTCACCTCAGATGCCTTCAGGGCTATAAATAGATCAATAATTATTTTGTGCAAGTTCAGCAATAAACCATTTCTGGAGCCATCTATATTTTCTTCTGCTGTATTAACTATCACTAAAGATTCATGAATTCCTCCTAGGTGAAATCAAATCCCTTTTGTGAGTCAGCAAGCAGCGATTCTACCACAGCATCATACAAACACAACCAGAACGGCTACCATTAATGGCTCCATTACAGTGCATAAAAGACAAAATCATCGTTTTCATCTAGGTGCTGCATTTTGGACTACATCTGTGCTATGAAGTTTGCCAATTCTAAGAGAAAAGAATAACATCTACTTCTCTGGGCTGTAAAACCATAGACCTAAAGCCTTGCCTCGCTGCAGTATTGCCATTAATTTTGGAGGGGGAAGGGAACAAAACCCATATTTCCGAATAGTTCCACCCAGTGTTTTCCAGTCACCGACATATAGTTTAATGCTAGGAAAAGAAATACAAAAGATCTGTTGCTCTCACAGAGGACTCCTAACTACCCTGGTAGCTAGCAGCCAGAAAAGAGGCAATTTGAAGATCAGGAAAATAAGATTTCAAAATGGGAAGGCCTTTTCGGAATACTGAACGAGTTCTTTAACCGCTTGCCCAAAAGAAACTTGACACCCAGATCTCCACATCTGAGAACGATGACCAGCATTTTTGCTTTTTGGCAAGCCACTAATGTGGTTGACTCGTTCATTTTGAAAACGAGCGCACCGCCTTCTGCCAGGGGTAAGAAAAATAATATATTTTGGATGTCATAAATCATTTTACACATTATACTGCTTCTATACCAACACCTAGCGAATGCCTGCGCTCACGTACATATCTTCATCTAATTGCTATCACCTTTTTGAAGATAAAACAGCGTTCCCAGACAGTGGTCCCTGAGCAATAGCCTTCTGGTGGTGCCTGCGGCCAAAGGAAGTTGTCGACAGCAAGCAGAGGAATGTAAAGCATGTATAGCAGTGCTGAGCTGCTTTGCTCGCAAGCCAGTGAAGTGCGAAGCTTTTTAATGTCTATGCCAGGACTTCAGACTTTTCAACAAAACCATTGTTGTTTGGCAGTATCACCCGTCTTTCCCTGCACAAATAATTTGAAAAATGAAATGCCCCAAACTGTCCTGACGACTTGCCTCATCACAGCCTGCTGGACACAAGGACATCATTATTTAGCATTCAATACCAGTACCTTAAAATACTCTATAGCAGCCCTGTCATTTTCTGAAATTCTTTTTTAAAAAAAACCTGTTCCAATAGTATTTCTTAGTATAACAGCCTGTAACCACGACAGATCTGTACTTACCTACGTAAAGCAATATAGCATGTTGTTGAGGAGGAAGAAGTCAGCCCTTTCTGGGCTACCCAAGCCTTTTGAGGCCTGAGGGCTTGCTATACCGCAGTTGGAAAAACAGCAATAGAGGAACTCCATATTAAAATTCAGAAAAAAACCTAAGTAACTTTTCAAGCAGAGAGACGGTTAAGCAGGAGATCTGTTTGTTTTTCATGCATCCAATTCCATTCCCTTTTGCTCTCTTGAGCAAACAGATTTTGCACATTCCCTGTGATGAGTGTAAAGTCTCCGAGCAAATGAAGCTGAACCCATGTCTGGGACAATGAATGACCCTTTAACAGAATAGTGCCTTTTCATTTAATCTTGGCATTCTGAATAGCATGAAGTTTGAATACCTTAAGTATTTCTACTGCCCAAATGAACGAACTCCGGGCAATGTTCAGCTATTCAGCTACATCTATTACAGGCAGAGGCTGAGCAGCCCAAGCTGGAGAGTCTTGAGATTTGCTCATTAGAAGAATGAAAGACTGGGATCCAGAAACAGGGGATGAAGCAAAACCTTGGATCAAACGTCCCCTCTCTCTTAAGCAGGCCCCCCAGGCTGAGAGAGTTTCATTTGTGAATCTGTGTTGAAACAGCCACTGACGGGGCACTTTCACGAGTGGCAGACGCTGTGTTTTAAAAGCGAAAGAAGAAAAAACCCAAGCGCCAGAGGAACAGATTCCTCGCTGAGTAGGCGACGGCACACAAGCAGCACAAGCCGCTGCTTTGGAAGAGAACAGGGTGATCTTGTGGCAGCTAAAGATGTTCTGCCTATATACATTGCTTATACACATAGGATTTGATCTGCAAGTTGGGGTGCCGCTTGCCTATATGTGAGCTTTAACTGCTGTGTGCTCCCGGCTCTAAGAACTACTTAGAGCATCGTCCAGCTTAGTGGCAGTCCAGAGTCAGTTATGAAACTCCAATCTGGCCGCACCACTAATCCTTAAATTGCAGGGAAGGATTACTAACCACCATGTATCTCAGCATTTAAGAGGTGATGCAGCAAGAGAGGAAGCAAACCTAATCCTCACATTAGGAGCCTAATTATTTTCAGGAGAACACACCCTCACGCTGCTGCTGTGTCTCCTGCATGGAGACACCATCTCACATCCTAAAATAAATGGAGTTACATGAGCACGGCCATATGCTTTCAGCGAGGTTTGTCAGCTGAAGGCACAGAGCTGCTGCTTTGGGTTCTGGAGCGGGATAACTCCGTGCCAGCCAAAATCTTTGTGTATGTGTCTGTTCTGCACCGCACAGTGGGACAACAGCACAGAAACCCCAGATTCTGTAGTCTGGTAAAACCAAAGCAAAAAAGAGAAGGATGGCAAGGTTCTCTAGAAATACATCAGAGAGGTAAATACCATAAGAGAAAAGTTAATTTAAGAGAATGGGCAGCTTGAACGAGAACCAATACATATCCAATGGCCATGGGGAAAAAAAAAAAACAAACAAAAACAAAAAAAAACAAACAAAAACAAACCCACAAAAAAACAAAACTCCCCCTCCTACTGCTCCCCCAACATACCAAACCATCAGAATCTGGAAAAACACACATTATCCAGAAACAAAAAACTTGTGACTAGTTTTAAAGATGGAGTGTAATAAGTTCATGAAAGCAATGCATGGTATAATTGCCCACCACAGGAGTGGACTGGAACTCAAAGGCTAAGGAAGGCAAAATGCCCCGTATATTGAAATCCAAATTATTCCTACATAGTACCATCCAAGTTGCGTATTGAAAATATATGGAAATTGAAGGAAAAAAAAAAAATCAACCCAACAAACCAACCAGAAAATACGAGTGAACACATTCTTTAGCAAAGGTTGGAATTTGAGCAGCCTCCTAAAGAACTGCTGGCAATCCCAGCTATATTGAATAAACCCATGCCACTTTCTTGGCAAACTGTCCGAGAGTGGCAAAGTGGTGGCTCACGATGCCAATCCTATAGTAAGGCAAAAGGCTGAAATTTCTCCGTAAGCGGTGGCCAAACGCCTTCCTGAGCAGCAAGAGAAACCCTTCCATAGTTGACCACTCCGCCTTTATACTGTTACCGTTAATTGCCTAACACTAAAACAATTCATATTCTGCATGTACATACTTACTGCACTGTAGAATCGTTAAGTCTTAATCTTGCTCTGACACTTATTCATAACAGTTTTCTGTTATTCTGCTACCAAATAGGTTAAGCAACATGATTCTTAGCTCCTCCTGCAGAACCTGCTCAGGCAAAACAAAGCTCTTCCCATCTCCTGGGGCTCTCTACCAAGCCGGTATATCATTCCCTACAACATTCTGTTATTTGCTGTAATAACATGAGAGAGAGCAAACGCATGCAGGGGAAAGAATTTCACAAAAATATAGTCATCACGCGCAAATTCTATATTCTTCTCTGTTTGTTTGAAGGCTAGAAAGTCAAGCTATTTTAGAGTGATAATTGACTTCTATTTCGGCACTGTAAAGAAAAGAAATGTCATCCACTGTGGGCAATTAATGGCATTACATATTCACATACACCCACATTCGTTTGGAGAAGGAAAATACAACTCTCTGACAGCTATGCGCTCCTAAAAAATAAAAATCCAACAGATATATTTAGAGACTCCAGATCATCCAAAAGAAAACAGATCCTAATTTTATGTCACTGACTAGCACTGGAGGCAATAACCTTTACCTAACAGCTTTCTTTATGAAAATTTGTTGATGGGCACAAACGAGTTTTTGTTTCTTCGCTTTGTAGAGTTCAGCCCTTCGATGCCATTGAGGTCCCTGTGTGTCAGTCAAGAAGAATATGGTCTGTTCTCTGTTTTGGAGGCTTTCTAGCTCCCGTTCATTTGAAAGAACTGCTCAGGAGCAGAATATAACACGTTTTTTCATACCCACAGTGAAGCAGCTCTTAATATTTTTTATGGTTAGAAAAGAAGGCGTGGAAATAGAAATTTCAAATAAGATGTCAGCAAATAAACAATGATGTCAATTGTTATTACAAAGCTAAACCATCGTGCCATGTCCTCTTCATCTTTCTTATTTTTTTGGAAGGGAGTAAAATTTGTTTTGTATGTAAACTTCAAGACAGCAGAGTTGTTACTATACCCACAGCTTACATTTCTTACAAGACTTTCTATATTACTGTGTTCATAGAATCATAGAATCGTTAGGGTTGGAAGGGACCTTAAAGCTCACCCAGTTCCACCCCCCTGCCCTGGGCAGGGACACCTCCCACCAGACCAGGCTGCTCCAAGCCCCATCCAGCCTGGCCTTGAACACCTCCAGGGATGGGGCAGCCACAGCTTCTCTGGGCAACCTGTTCCAGTGCCTCACCACCCTCACTGTAAAGAATTTCTTCCTAATATCTAATCTAAATCTCCCCTCTTTTGGTTTAAAACTGTTACCCCTCATCCTATCACTACGGTCCCTGACAAAGGCATCAACCTCCATTCTCGTTAACACTAATATTAACCATGTTTCTCCTCCCTCCTTGCAACAGTTACCACAAACATAAGTTAATTACAACTGTAAAGAGCAGAGGCCCTGCCTGCTCCCTCTAACGAGCTGCGATCTCCCCGGACCCAGCGGAACTTCCCGCCATGCCGCAGCAGGACCACCGTGTCTTCGTGCCTGGGACAACCCCATGTCTGCAGGGACAACACTCCGAACAGCATCTTACCGTCTGCGGGGCAAGGAGTATTCGTACTCTTGATTTATCATTAAAAACAAGGCAAAGCATAATAACATCGATTTCCACTTTTTTAACAACACAGACAGCTGCTTATTTTAAAAATTCTCAGCCCTGGTCAGCTCTCCGCTGTTTGCAAAGACAGTGGTGCGCAAAGGCCAACCCTTACTTCTGCTTAGGAGCAGATGTTACCGTTTTCCTTTTCTCTGGGTGACGGGCCAGAGCAACTTGTCACGGGCCTTTAATTTACCATGTCCAACTATTTCCTTTTGAACCATGACACGTTTAGAAAGACACCCTGTCTAAGCTATAGCATCTAAAAGGACAGTAAATGTATCTCGTTGAAATATAAGTAAAAACCTGATTTTTCTAGGCAGCCCGAGTAGAATACAATACCCTGCACAGCTTTTTCTATCCTGCCTTTGACAAATGACGCTATCAAGTGGACCAGTTCCAAAGGAGAGGACTTGGAAAGGCCACAGCCCTGGATGCCGGCACACACGGCAGTCCCTGTCGTCCTCCTCGTTGCTTCCCAATCCCTCAGGTTCCTGGAAGCGCAAGGAAAAGCTAATCTTCTGCTTGAATAGCAGAAGAGCAAAAGCGAATTAAATCCTCAACCTGTTTCTCTCCGCTTTGTGCACAGACTGGGTCCACACCTCCTTTTCTTCCTGTGGGGTCAGTAGCAAAGAGCCACAGGCTGTCCCTGGCCACCGTTGTAGGCACCTAAAAGAGGCTGTAAGGTTTACATGGACAAGTAGTAGCACCCAAACCTTTCTAAGACTAATTCTTTAGAATTCTTTCCTTCTATAAATCAAAAGAGTCTGGTGTGTTGTTTGTTTTTTTTTTTTTTTTTAATTTGAAGGTAAATATTAACACCCCAAATCATGCTAAAATTCCATACAACAAATCAATCTTTCCTTCAAGGAAAGCCATCTGGTCTTTAAACTCATCACTACTGCAGCCGGACCTCAGAGGGCATCACGGCTCCAGACGGCATTCTTCAGCGCCAGGCAATGGTATGGGCGATACCAACACACAGGTCTCTGTTTGCTGCCCAGCTTCTCTTTCACGGAACCTCTGTGCTGCGTTTCCCAAGCTGGCAACGGCACAGATCAGGCTTTGTTTGCTTGCCTAAAGAAACCGCTCACGCCAGCCGACATAGAGAGAGCCCCTTCTCTAATTCCTGGAAGTCCGTGGCACATGCGATGAGGATGAAGTGGAAGGTGAAGGGTAAGAAAGGCAGCAAAACCCTGCGTCCTCATATGAGGACGAGGCCCCCAGAGTTACATTCCCAAATACAATACGCAGATCTGATTTGCTGCTCAAACACATCAGTTGTTTTGGGGAAAATCATAATGTGCTAAAGAGGCTCAGTGTTCAACACCGGGGATGCAGCGCAGTTTGGAAGAACTTCCTCGAGAAGCTGTAAAGGAACCTGTCACCAAGATGCATTTTAAAAAAATGCATCTCAGGAGGCAGATTTATGTAGATTGGAAGTGTCAGATTTGAATCAAAAGTGTCAGACCTGAACAGAAGCCCAACACCAGAGTTAAAGGGATACTTGTTCACTCACCTCTTTATTATTTTATATTCATTGCTACTAAAATGAATTGTGGAGCTTCCACCAGAGCAGGACCAGGTGAAAGCTCTAAGGCAGCTTAAGACGCAGTAACTGGGATCAAAGCGTGGCATTTAGAGAGATGCAGTGATTGTCACCTGCCTAAAACCATCTGCGGGTGCAGCCCTGCGAGCAAATGAATGCTGTCCGGGAGAGCAAGAGGGGAAATGGAGAATGTTTAGGATTCATTTAGTTGCTGGCCACGATTGGTTTATGGTGCCTTTTACATAATTTCAGGAATTGTAAGGACAGAGCTACAGGAAGTGATAGTCTTTATTTGTCTATTTCTGTATTTAAGAAAAAGAGCCCTACATTTCCTGTCTATTTAACTACCCAGTTAATTATTGCTACACAATGTCCCTAGCCAAATGCACCCCTATTTAGATGATTTTTTGTTGTTGCTGTTCATAATGTTCCATTTAAGCGGCAGTCATTTCCATTTAGTCTCAGCCTAAACAGTTCCTCTGGAAGAGAGTCCAATTAAACAGATTTTCTTATTAAGCATGCCCCAATTAAGTGATGCACACGACTATCGGCTCAGTTTCTACGTGGTTTTTACACGCTGAGCAGAGTTCAGGGAAGGCTTTACACTGGTTTTAAGCTGGCTGGTCCTTGCCCAAAGAAAGTACATTTTTACATTAATTTTAACAAAAAAACCATGAAAATTATGAAACCTAACCTAAATAGGAAGACTTCTACTGCAGTCTTCTGTGGAGTTTTGGGAAGAAAGTACTCAATCTTCCTTTAAAGCATATAAAATGAAGCAAGTCTCTGAAGAGAAACAGACCTCTGGCATCCCGGCACTCTCAGCAGCGCATCTCTACCCGGGTGGGAAGGGGCTCTGCTTTCCCTGGGCGTCTGGAAATCAGCTTTATAACTCACTCTGTGCTCCAGTACTACACAATACCTTTTTATATTCAATTTAATTAAGTTTAATTAATTTAATTTTATTACTGATATATTCCCATGGGGAAGACAGATTCAATGACAGCCCCATTGTCACATCTTAAAGTTAAAATCCTGGCACTTGGCAAGGAATCTGAAATAACGTATCGGACGTGTCTTGTTTTCACAAGATGATTACACTTAAGATCAACAACCCTTGTGCATTTTATTAGACAGATATTAGTTCATCTGAAGCAATAAGATTTAAAATAAACACTGAAAAGATAAGTTAATTAAAAGCTGCCACATGCATTGAAGAGCGTTTAGGTATGCGCTGAGCATTGCTCAATACTGACCTTAAGCCCTTACGTGTTGTTGCAGTTCCAAACACTACTTTCTATATTCACTGCAGTCAAACAACTGGCATCACTTTGCAATCCACAACCTTTTTTTTTTTTTTTTTTTTTTTAATTTTTAAGAAAAACAGAGACTGGAAATGCTAAATCAGTTACTCCATAAAACAATCTTCTGACCTGATTTTTCTGTCAACTGCAAGGGACGTGGTGCTGGGGAGGAAAACCTGACTGTCACTGTGAATTGTCGTTGTCTTCTGAAGGGGGTAGCAGTTTCCAATTTAGCATCATAATGTTGCTATGTTAGTGCACTCTTCCCATTTTATTATAATAGTTCAAGCTGTAACTCCAAACGTTATTTCCCGGTTTGAAAAGACGGAGGCCTTGTGCCAAGAAGTTAAATGAAGTACTTTTGTGCCATCAGAGGTTGAAACACAACCATCTGGTCCACCAAAATTGCTCCGAATTTTTCAGTATTCTTTAAATGGCACATGCTGAGAAAAATTCTGGTCCAACTGAAGGAAGTGGCACAACTCCCACTAATTTATATGAAGCCAGGATTTCGTCCAACATGTCCTAGTGAGAACATTTTGCACTTCTGGACTATGCACAGATTTGTACTGGCCATAACTGTGTTGGGTGGTGGGGATATATATTTTTTTTTCTGCAAAAACAATAAAGCCAACGTTATGAACTGTGGAGTATTATTCAAGGTGTATGGAAACAAAGACCGGCAAGTGGCGTGCTTTCTTGCTGGTGTTTGCTAAGCAGGAGATGGAGAATTATGGCACTGAAGGTATAGCAAAAAGAATACACAATTTCTATGTTTACGGAGACCAAAGTATTGCCAAAACACTGAGAAAAGTCCTTTCTTGGTATAACATAGTATCTCGTTGACTGTCAGCAGTACATGGAATTCTGGTGCTCTGAACTGGACAGCTAGTATAGCACCCTTCTGGTAATATATTTCTTTTAAAACCTACACACAGACACCTGCACATCACCAAAGGATCACAGTCCATGAAAGCAAATTACATATTCCAGAGTAAACCAGTGAAATTTTCACAAGAAATAACTTTGCTAAAGATTAGTGCTCGCAGTTGTTTCAGGTCATTTAATTTGGCCTTATACAGAAAACGCTCTGCCTCAGAAATCAAGAATGTCGCGGGAGGGATGGCTTCACACCCAGTGCCACCATTTCCAGAGACTTTACCCCGCGCTTCACAGCGAGGTGACAAAGTCAGGCAGCCAAGCTGGCACAGCGTTCTCTTTGTGGTGTCGCAATAAACAGATGAAGACAAGAAACCTGTGCTTTCCACGGTCAGCCGTGGCTTACTGGCCAAATATATAGGCTATTTAAAGATTATTTATTTTACTATTTATACTAGAAATAAGGCAGCAGCTGCTTACGTGTGTATGTGCATTTAAAGGTATATTTACACGAGCATGATTGCTCTGTAAATAAGGTTACTCTGAATATTTTTAGATGCAAATCGATTCTATTTTCCACTCGGTCGGCAGGATTAAATTTCTGACATTGGTGAAATCCAAAGATGCTAACTTTAACTTGGTGATTTGAGAATGTTTCATAATGAAACCCTTCTTTTTCATAGCAGTGGGATGCCACCTATTTTCTTCTGAAGGTAGACATTAGAGCGTACCCATGATGAGGGGTAATAACAGTCAGATTTTAGAAAGCCTACCAGATAACGATACTTCAGCTATGCTCTGGCGGAGGTGGAGAGGCTAAAACTTGTGGCCACGGGATTCCACATCTATTGCAGAAGTACGACATGAAAAAGCTTATTTTTACAGGTGTACCTTTTTGACATTGCCAGTTTCTAAAGGAACAGTGAGTTTTCCAAAAAAGACAAAAGTAAATATCAGGTCTTTGTGGATCCAACAACTATTCAATATCAATTTCCCTCAAGGAAAAAAAATATAAATGCATCTGTGCTGAGTTTTGATGAGTAATTTGACTTTTCCCTCACACTAATTCCTGTTGTAGGCCAAAAATTCCAAACGTGCATTTAACATAGTGGCATGGATGTGTAGGCATCGATGGAGTGTCTCTTAACGAATATTGAAAATAATGAAGTGCTGCCTAACAAGTATAAAAACGTGGAACATCATTATGTCATCAACACACACATAAAGCTGTTAATTATATTAATTTTCTGTTTTCACATTTTAAATATTCTTATTTAGGGCTTTTATGCTCTAGGAGTAAGCCTTTATTGTCATTTTTACTTCATTGCTAAAGACTAAAAACACATGAATTTTCTCCAACAAGCCAGTTAAAGCCTAAAGCCTTGCTCAAACAATTTTGCTTTAGGGACAAAGTTGAAACTGAGTGAAACAGAAATGCTTACGTAAACATGTTTAATTAAAATTGCCAACAGTTATTTTTCCTGATAGCTTTTCATTTTGGCAGCAGGTAACTGTCTTCACGTAGCCTAGGTGATGTTTATAGTACTAGAAAATTCAGCTGTAATCATGGAAACAAAGGATTTCCAGTCTTCCCCCTCCCAAAACCACCTTCATATAGGTAAACTTTACATTGATTTATACCATATATAAATGTATATATGCACACCACATTCCTTTTTTAGGGTCTGACGTTCTACAAATTTATGCATACTATATTAGACCGGTTTCCTATGCTTAATCAAGATACACAAGAATATCTCCTCATGTAAAATATATGGCAGCCCTGAATAATTTAAAAAGGCTCAAATGCTCCGCTCTCTTTGATATCCAGATATTTCCTGTCAGAGGAAAATACAAAGAACACCTCCTCGCCTCTTTGAAATTAAAACCAAAATCTTTTGTGGAACCTGAATTTTATGTAGACCACGTACAAGCAATTTGAGGAGAAGAGGAAAGGGGGAGCTGCTCAGACATTTTGAGATTATTCCCCAAACAAACATTACGCTCCCAGAATTCTGAAATAGGAGAGACCTTGAGTATTGGTCCAGCCACATTAAGGCAAAGATACAGATAACTCCACCCTGAAATGACACAATAGCAGGAAAATTAAAATGTATTTAAATTAGTGCTTGCAGCCATAGGTTAAGTTTGATTTGCAGGTTGATCTAAAATGGTATATATTTTCCTTTTCAAAGTATTGCACACTATTCTATCCATTTCATGGTTTTCACTTAAATCGCAATTTTTTGAGATTTCAAGAAATTTCTAGATTTCAATTTCTAAATTTTCTTCCCTCTGCTGGTAAAATTTTTCGTAACTGATGATCACTAGTATTGTAAAGGATTTCATAATTTGGGATGTGTGTATCATATTTGTAAGAATAATTTGCTAAATCATTTATGGTTTATTGAAAGTTAATAATCCATCATCCTCCCACCCAAAAAACTTGAGACCTTAAAGAGGGGAGAACAATTTTAAGGAAGGGGTTTGAGCAATATTGAAATACTGTCACCTTTAAACCCATTTTCCTCTCTTACTCTTTGTTTGCAAATTAAAATAGCAAAATAAGATTGAAGCCGATTTAGTTCCAATTAGTTCTGTACCAAGATGAAGCAAAGGGAAACCAGTCGAGAGTCATTATGAGCGCGAAAGAGAAGTGGAAGTGATCAGCGCTGTTGTACCATGCGGTGCCAACACAATAGTTCATTTGAGCTTTTAAATTTAGATGGTGGGCTGTTTGAAGCCTTATGTTAACAAGATCAATTAGTTTTTAAACTTTAAAAGTAATGCTTCTGAGGCACCAGTGCAACAGAATCATCTGTATTATTCATTTTTCTAATTGCGAGATTGTTTTTAATAGTTCAGTATTTATATTGGTCTCTTGCCCTTCATACACTGATCTAAAGAGGGCTGCAATGTCCATATAACATTAAGAAACATTAGATAATAAACTAGAATAAGCATTAATATATGGTTGTTAAGTTGAACATTTAATTACAGCTTTAAAAGGCAGAAGACAGAAATATTTTTACTGGCTTAAAAAAACCCAACAACCTAGGTTTATTCCTAGGAGCACTGGAAGAGCATTCTGAATTATGAGTGCCTTGTTTTGAAACAGCAACTCTTAGAAGAACCAGGATCTGATATGGAAGCAGCATTAAAATTCAATTTAAGGACAAGAAACTGGGCGAGCATCGCTTGGTGACAAGGCGGGTCCAGGCAACCTTCAAACCCAATCACAGCGTTACCTGCATAAGCCTTTGCAAGAAACCCCTTCAGGCACATGTATCGACAGTCAATGGAGACTTCTTAAGGAAACGGAAACATTCAGAAAAGGAGAAATGCACAGAAAGGAAAAATCACTCAACCCCCCTCAATAGGTCGAAATGTTCACGTTCTGCAGTTGGTAGGTTGTCCACAGCCATTACGTTGTGGCTTTCAGGACTGGAGGGTACCTGAAAACCAGAACCACATTTCTGCTTTATTACGATAAATCTCTACCAGGGAGCTTGGCGCTCTGCAAGTCAGACCTATACCCGGCATCGACAGCATCTATACGTAACGGTAGAGGGACGCACACATCGTTTCCATGCAGGTCACTAACGGACCTGGTCAAAGTCAGACAATTGCAAGAAAAATCTTGTTTATGAGCAGAAACAAAGGATATTTATTTTTAACTATTTCCAAGCTAAATATTTTTAAGCATTCCAGCACTAACTATTCCCAAGCAAACATAACCTGTATTACCACACCATTTAAATCTCACCTCTGAGCAGCTGTTTTACACACCCTGCTGATCCCAGAGCTCCTTTCCCACCTTCCCCACCGGCAGCCGGCTGATGGAGCCCGGGCGGGCAGCTGGGCCGTATCACAGAGGTTCCCACCGGCTCCCAGCTCCGCAGCCACTGACGCCATCACCCCAGCAAGGCAGAAGCCAAAATTTCTTGAGAACAGGCTCCTATGTCACCTGTTGGGATAATCATCCAAGGGGAGGCTTAAAAGGCAGCAGCTCCCGGGATAGCCTGCTCCAGCTGGGCTGGCTCTCACCAGGTTCCCACCGACTTTTGGNAAAAAAAAAAAAAAAATGTCATGTGCTAATTCTTAAAAGCCCTATGGGGTGCTGCCTCACCTAGTGGTGGCACCATTGTCCTCCCCTCTGCCTCCCAGGAGAAACTTGCTGTAAAGACACATAACGTATTTCTAGTCGAGTTTGTAAAGGTTTTAAAAGCATCCTGAGAAACCGATGGGGTAAGGATTCAAACAAGTGGTTTAAATTAAAACATACTGACATCGTAAAAGCTTAGAAAAGCCTTTACTGGAGGGGAAAAATATTAAATAAATGCTTCCTACACCTTACCCGTTATCATGTGCAAATACTAACTCGTTATCTATTAAATTATGTTAAGCAGATGTAATTGGAGAGGGAACCTGCAGCATTAAAAGATAAACCTTCTATCTTTAATGCAGTAATTGTTTCGCATTTATTGGCTAGAAGCCAGATGCATTCTCCTGTTCATTACAAATTCCTGTTAAAAAAGTTCTTATTTGATTATTTGAGTTGGTAACATTTGCGTGTTCCAGGCTCTCATGAATTTCATCAGCCCTGCTGAAAATCCAAGACCAAAACTTTGCCAATTCTGTGCAAGTAATAAAGAGGTAAATGTAAAATGTATCTGGCTCCAGTTTCTCATTTTCACCTCCCAGCTGTGTCCAATGCCAAATCCATTAACCGCACTGCTGCACTCTTGGGGAATGGGAACTAGATTTCCTTTCCTTTCCCCACATTTCATCTGGTTCTAACTTTTTCTTTCCAAAAACCATAAAACATCCACAGCTGATTGTGTCTGAAAGACAAAATTAGTAGCTGTTTTTAAGTCAGAATCTCACTAACCACTCTACCTGGCACAGTGGAGCTGGAACCTCGTTGACTTCGACTGTTTGTATACTTCACGCGCAGCCTGAACAGAAATTAAGTCCATGTCCAGGTCAAGTCTTATTGGACACTTTCAACTTAGCTGACACATTCTTCAAAATCTATACAGCCTTTTATTTAAGATTCAATCTAGAGAACACTCACAAAACAGATAAATGTTTGGATTTTGCAAACCAAGTCCTTAGCGGTCTGTTTTGTCTTATACTCCCAGAACAACAACATGGCAGATGGAGAGGGACACTCTCCCCTCAGATGCTCCAAGATATGGCAGATCCCTGATGCGATCCTCCAACATCAGAAACCTTCCCCCAAAAAAAGCAAGAATCCAGCTTTTCAAATCCAGCCTTCCAGTTCTACAAATCCCCTATTCAAAAAGCTCCATTAAATATGATTAAGCTTACTTAAGTTTACCTGATCAGCTAAAATGTTAAATGAGATGCAATGTCTTAGCCCCCAGCATTGTCTGACAGCTTAACTAAGGCAATTTAATTAAAACCAACAATTTTCAGTAGAAGATGCTATGAAAGGTCAAGCTTTTACTATCCTATACTAACAAAAATAGTAAGTACTTGTCCTGACGGGAAGATTGAACATTGCCCAGTATTTTGGTCACCTCTGTGCTCATCTAGCCCTGGCAGTGACTAGCCCAGCATATGACAAGGGTGGTATAACATTGGTGTGACCTCTCCTGGACTTCCCCAGCCTTGGTGGCATACCATGGGTGTGACCTCTTCTGGACTGCTCAGCCACGGTGGTATAACATGGGGGTGACTTCTCCTGGATTTCCCCAGCCATGGTGGCATGCCATGGGTGTGACCTCTTCTGGACTGCTCAGCCATGGTGGCATACCATGGGTGCGACCTCTCCTGGAGTTTCCCAGCCACATGCATATGGGGCTAAGGAAGTCCAGGGGAGATATCACCAATGGTATACCACCTCCTGGTATAGTCTTCCAGCTTTTAATGACCAAGGATTTCCTGAACTAGAAACAGTAGAAACAGTACATTTGTATTGAAAAGGCCTCGATAGACTTCTCCACAAGTTTGTCTAACCAGCTGTTGAAACTGTATAAAATCTTAGCATTTTATCACATTCTGTGCAGCAAATGAACCATTGCAAAGGAAGCAGGTGCAACTGCAGTGGTTCAGTGACACATCAACGTCAAGGTGGGTTAGGGGAGTTGACACAGCGTAGTCACCTTGTTCTGAGAGCATCCCATCCAAAACCCCCTCTAGTAATTCTGAGTGTGTAAGACAAAACTGTCATCGGAGCCAGACATTGGATTTCAGACTTAATGCAGTCCACAAGCTTAAAAATGTGTTAGTGCCAAAATGAAGTCCACATACGTAACTTCAACAGTTTTGCGCTGCCTTCCGAAATACAGCCATTTTCCAAAGCAGGCTGGAGTTTGTGTGCCTGGTGAATGATGCCACAAACCTGGGTTGGGTTGGGTTCTGCCCTTGTACTGTACCCTGGCTACCATGCATTCCTCTAAAACAATGCTCAGTGTTACGGTTTTCAATTTTTGCTCAGCAGATGGGTATCTAAAACTGAAGCGTGAGCATGAATACTGATGCCGTTGTACATACAGAGGGAAAAAAATGCAGGATGCATACCATTCTCACTCAAGACAGCAAGATTTCAGAACATCTTAAAATCATGGGAAATGGGTAAACTGGGAACTCCAGAAAAACTTAATTTGCAGAAATTGACATTTTCAATGAGCTCTTGGCTACAGAGTCGCCATTATGCCAACGAAGATTTAGACAACAAGGTTAAACCCTTCATTCATCCGTAACACCTGTTTTCTTCTAATGGTTCCTTCCAGAACAGCTGAAACCCTCTTATTTTTGGATTAAATAATGAATTCTATCAACCATTAAGGAGCATTTAAATCAAATACATATGTTCCTGACCATATTCCGAGTACCATGTACAGTGCAGTACAGACCTTGAGGACAGTGCAGTAAGCAGGGAAGAAACAAGTTGGGGTTTTTTCCCAGTTACCTACCTGAACACACACAGAAACACAATGGTAAAAACTATATCAAAAGTTGGCACATTTACACTCACATCATTGAATCTAATCTCAAAGAAATTCATCTCAAAGAAATAACTGTGCTACGGAAGATAAACTAACTGACCATGCATTTTCCTCCTTTTTCTAGAAATCTGGCAATCACATTTATATAATGTATATAATGTTTATATAGTAGTTTCTCATCCAATTTCTAAGAAACAAAAAACCCAACACTTTCACAATATTGAAAAAAAATTCACTTTAGGAGATGTAGATTTTGAGGAAATGCTTTTTCACAGACCTATTTAATACAAGAGACTTTAGAAAGAAATTTATTTCTTTACAAGTGTCTGAGTCCATTAGCCTTCTTTAAAAACTAATATCACCAGGTTTTACTTTATCTTTCATGTTTGTCTAATACCAATTTTACTTGTATTGCTGTGGGAGAAATAAGCGGCTCGTTAATTTGTGGATGAAAATATTCATTTTGTTCCCTGAAAGACACATTCCTAATTTTTATCCAAGTATAGGTTGGATTTCAGCTTCCTTTGCATTGGGAAGAAG
The DNA here is from genome assembly GCA_013400035.1 of Rynchops niger. Lineage (NCBI taxonomy): Eukaryota > Metazoa > Chordata > Aves > Charadriiformes > Laridae > Rynchops > Rynchops niger. The sequence continues at coordinate 700,306 of VXBH01002675.1, read as the reverse complement.
AGAAGCAAGTCTTGCATTCCTATTGACTAATTAAACAGAGAAGTTATGGCCACTATATTTAAGTACAGCACGTTTTGCACAGAAACGTTTCGCTTCGCACGCAGCACCTGTGGCATGAGCTCCTTTTCTGGAGCTAAAACCAAGGAGGTTTCAGTCCATCAAAATCTGTTGTGAAACATGGTAATGTTCTGATCTTACGAAGCATAATACCTGTTCTGTGTGCCTGAGAGTGCTGTAAATACACAGAGTGATTTTAAAAAGCTGAAATTCTCTCTGTTTTTCAGGAGAAACAACGGGGAGGTGGGGAGCATTGTGCTCAGGGAAAGCACGGCAGGCTCAAATAATGGCTGTCTCTACAGCTAATGACATCCAGAAAGGCGCTGGCAGAGCACAAACACCGAGAATTGCCTAACTAACATGTTAATAGGACACCAGGAGATATACAGGAGTTGGGGGGTGGGAAATAAATCTTAGTCTCTCGGAGCAAACATTGCAGCAGCCGCAGCACATCTGGACCTCTGAGCTGAGGAACTGGGTGCCCATTCCTCCAGCGCTGGTATTGTGGCCTTCAGCTCTAGGAGGGCCCACGGCCAGCATTTTGCGCTGAAGGTGAGGTACGGCTCTTCACGCAAAAGTCTGCTGGGGGAAAACAACACCACTTTTTTTGCTTGCTTTTTTTGACTGGTATTCCAAACGTAACACGTGCTTTGTGCAAGAGGCACGGAGGGCTGAGAAGGCACCTGGACACATAGAGAAGGCACATAGAACAGACTCTCGCACTTGGATGGAAAATCTGCTTCAATTTCTAGGACAAGCTTGGGTGATCCGCGCCTCGTGTATTTTTGTGAAGAGCTGAATTCCTGGTGTGCTGGTCCTACGGCGGTGTCCCAGAAGATGAGGCAGAGCACCGAGCCGAGAGACTGTGAAGCAGAATAGACCAGTCTGCCCTGGAAATACAGCGATTTGGAAAGGCAGAGCTGCAGATATTAATGGTACTTTTTGTAGGCTGACTGTTAGCAGTGCCCGGCTGCAGTTCAAAATCAATGAGGAAGAACATTCGACAGCTCGCTCCACCCATAGCCAAGGGCAAATGCAGAAAGGATCGGTCACTTGGGCCTGTATTCCCGAAGCTGAATGGCTGCCAGGAAAGAGGAGGCCTTCACGTATTAAATATGACGGAGATCCACTAGCAAAAGACTGTCACATTAAGCCTGACATTACAATCCCAAGGTGCGGGACATTGTCAGCTCTCTTGGTGACAGAAGCCCCCAGCAGGGACAGCTCTGTCATGGCAGGGCGTGTAAAGACCTTGCACTGCTTCCAACAGGAAGATGCTTTCCATAAGCGACAGCTATTCAAGCTATACTGAGTAAACTGCAATATATATATATATATAAAAAAGGCTAGTCTGGTGCGTGTGGGGAGGAAGACATCGATAGAATAATAAAATTTGACCAAAGCGAACTCAACAAGAGCTAGACAAACTCAACAAAGGGTCCACAGGGACTGTCAGATCTAAAGAAACATCCAGAGCGGGTTGACTGGTCCCTGACACACAGCAAGTAAATGCAAGCGCACCAGTTCATTCTGCTCCACGGGATTCCAGCAAAGGATTTCCCCTTTGCTTGTCAGAGAAGTCGCTAAGGCAAGCATTGCATCTTGCCTCTGCTTTGTCAGGTTACTGAGATCTTAAGCCTTTTTCCTTTCACGAAGCTTTCCAAACCAACAGACAAATTTCTGAAGCCAGACCCCGTTCATCCTACCTACAAAGAGACTGGGAGACCACATAATAAAGAAATCTCAAAACCTGTGAGGTCTCATCACCAGAGCACAGACCTTCCTGGGATATGACTGTCAGTAGGTGTTAGAACTGCTAAATCCAAATAAAATCCACGTAAGCTCTCCCGTCTCCAAAGCACACCCTGGCAACTGGCTGGCTCTGAGGACATCAGTTTGCAGACTTGTGAAGGGCCTGGTGGGTTACAGCTGCTACATTAGCCAGGTCTTCCAGCAGTGGGAGAGGTTACAAGTCGGACCTATCCCTCCCGACCTGCAATGAGAGCAAGGGGCCTCTGGGGTTCCATACTGCTGTGGGATGGGAAAGGAAAGGAACATGGGAAGAATGGCACCCTGGGCATGACTTCCCAGAAAAGTTTATAACTTGGATCCTGCAAGCAGGAATACGAGACCATTCAAAGCCTTGCAGCCACAGATGGGCTTTGCTAGGGCCTCCAATTAGTCTCCCAACAATTTATCATAATTAGATTACAAAAGATGCTAACTGAGGTAGCCCGACTGCACAACTTGCTTGGCTGCATGAACTGCACCTCCCTTTTGACTCGTCATTCTCTAATTGAAGATGGACATTTGGGGGAAAGAAAAAGTGACGTCAAGTGTTTGTGAGCATGTAAACGACCTTTGAATCACGACTTTGGAATATGGTCTGACAGATTGTTTTGTTTATGTTCTGCATTCTCTACAAATAAAAGACAGTTTCTTTAAGCTGAACGGATTTCTGGGCAGCTAACTGATCTTCCTATAATCATTACTGGTTTAACTTTCTGCTTTCAGAAAACAACTCTGCAACTCTAAAACATTTCAAAAGATCAACAGAGAGATTCCCCTGCATCCAGCCTGACAGGACCTCTAAATCTCTTAACCGGTGAGCTTCCATATTTCCCTGTGTCCCACACCAGGTAGACATAAAAGGTGACTGCTGTTGCAAGTAATTGAAACTAACAGCCCGATAGCAGCAGGTAGCACGACATCTTGAGTGTATTTATTGTCTCGGTGAGGACCCATCACACTAATAAACACGTTTCACATTTGGGGACAAAATCAGATGTGACTTCGGACAACGTGATAAAGGCTTCATAAATCTTCCAAAACCAAACTTCTATTCCCTAGTGAACAGAAAATAATCTGCTTTCCCTAATCCAAAAGGCAAAAATACAACACAGCACTTGTTTAAACAAAGGATTTCCTACTTGGGACTGTTTGTGTGTGCAAGGACGTATCGCAATAATCAAAGGCAAACAAGAGGCAGGAAGAACGATCAACACAGAACAAGACATAAACTACATACTTCTGCTGCATGTTTGTATACTTTAAGCAGGTTTTAAAGCTTTCATAAATTTTATCACGCTGGATATACTGGAAGCACATCATTCTGACACTTCCATTAACAAAACAGAGAAACGAAATACTTTAAGGATTTGCTGTTGTTTTATCATGCATTCAAAAAGGTTTCTGTATGCACAGATGGTGTTACCTGGAGTTAGTACATCCCAGCATCCCTCAGCATAAGAAAAAAGTTATTTTAAGACCATTTCCATTTTCAAAACTAAGCATAGCCTAAGTGCAGCCATTATTTCTAAATTACTAAACTTACCGAGCACCTTATTAAAAACCCTCCCACAGCAGACACGTGAACTCTGATGAAAACAACACACTGCTTAAGGAAAGGGAGGCACAGCAACGTGCAGCGGTATTCAGCAAGATGATCTGAAATGATATGAAGCCTGTGGTCTGGAAAAGGACTCTCACGTCCTGATGGTACCACCAACTGCCTAATGATGGGGTAGATGGGGTACTTAGGGACATGGTTCACAAGTGGTTTTTGTCAGGGTAGGTTAACGGTTGGACATGATGATCTTAAAGGTCCCTTCCAACCTCAGCGATTCTATGATTCTATGACACTGGGCAAGTCTTATTTTTGTGCTGTTCCCTCTCATTTTTACTGATGGATACGTGGATAAAAGCATTCGTGATGAAATATTCCCACCCACGATAATATACTAAGGATTCATTACTTATCACTTATGTAACACCAGGATTATTATTTTTTTTTTAAGTAGGATTTTGTAATACAAAGGATTAACATTCTTCAAAACAGACAGAATACGCAGTACAGCAGCAGTCAGAGGCAGACTGCTGGACTGGTCAAACCCTCCTTCTTCTGGCAAAAGTGCCATTATAAATCACGTTAACACAGTCATCCCTGAGTAAGCTGAGACTAAAGGAAAGTGCATGGGGCAGCCGCCATAAAAGACTGAAAATCTACTTGCTAAAAGAAATGTTTAAATAACAACAATAATAATGAAAATAATACATCAAGGAAAGATTTCAACCATTTTTTTGAATTGCCACTGAATGTTCTGCTGAGGAAATGGGGTTTGGTTAACAAAACATTATAAATTGGCTTCTCCTTTCAATGATACGTGTGGTTATTTCAACATCCTTGCTGGAGCTTTGGGCATTTCAGCTGACAGAGCGCCTTACTGTGAACAACGCTTTATAACCTCTTTGAATTCTTCCGCTTTCTAGCAAAAAGCTTTGCTCTCACCCACCTTTATTTTTGTCGCAGTTGCTAGGGTGCCTTGGCGACAGACAGTAGAAAGATCTACGATTTGGAGACAAAGCTGGAGGCAAGTGCAATCCACAGCAGCCCACGAGGGCGGGCGGGAGGCTGGTGCCACCTCTCCCTGGGCCAGCACCATCCCTCGCAGCCGCCCAAGTGCTACCCGGGAAGGAGCAAATCCCCTGTCTGCCATCTCAGCCTCTTTGCATCTTACTTGCTTGCCCAGCTGGACATAAAAAACAGATCTCACCCTCCCACTGCTGGGGAGGGAGGAAGAGTACCTTGCTTAATGTGGGCACCCAACCCAGCCAAGTGTGAGGAGCACTGTGTCTGCCCTGCAGGGAATTCTCCTCCTTGCCCGGGGTGAACATACTGAAGCAGTAAAAATAGATACTGCACCTTAACTGCTCAGGACTGTGCCTGCTTCAACCGCAAAATCTGCCTCCTGTTGCGACCAGACGCCGCCAGTCTTTACAGATGACCAGAGGTGGCCGGAATTGGCTTCCAAACGCCGTGGTGAGGGTTCCTTGGTGAAGCTCGTGCAGATGCTGGCAGAGGCTGTGCCAGAAACAAAGCACAAACGAAGCAAGCGCCTGTTTGAAAAGCGCATACAAAGAGGGCTTTTTCTTTTAAAACGTTGCTCATAGAATTCTGCATTTTAAAAGGCAATCACAGTAAGGCAATTATTTAGAATAAAATATCATTTTTCAGGGTGATAAAATAGTTTCACTAAGTATTAAACAGCTGTTCTGAAAGGACTGTCCCTTATTTACATAAAATCTGTGTATCATTCTACAAAATGAATGCTTTCTGTGCTAACAGTGTTGTGGAGGAAGAGCTTTGTCAAGTGGGATCCATCCAAACAACCGTACTTGCTTTACTTCCTTATTGAAAAAAGTTTCGCTGCCAGACTGACTGTAGTAGGAAAATTACAATGTAGCCCTACACCACAGTTAAAAATCCTTTTGGCCTCTAATGTTTGATGGAAAAATTGTTCTGAGCATAAAAGAACAGATGCTGACAGCCATAGCAATTCTCAGTGTTCATGCCAGTGAGCCATATTTGCTTGAAAAGGCTATTCATAATATGAATAGTGCTTCATCTGAAGAGAACTCTATTATACAAGCTGATATATATTTGCAGCAAAAGGGACCCCCACACACACCCCCATTCATTTTTTTTTTTTTCCTTTATCCAGCTCTACTTGTTTTACAACCTCTTTTTGTTACATTAGCTGCTCTGGACACTTCTTGTTTACACATGTTGCCTAAAACAACAAACACTAAGCAATTCATAATATAAATGGGGAAATATATTAGCGGACTGGCATAATAATCCACAAAATGTAAAGTTTTGGAAGTTAAAAGTCTGAGAAACCTGATCTGTACATCCTTTTATGATCTCAGTTTCTCCCTAAAAAACGGCACAGTTGCTGACACCCCCATGCCCAGCAGGAGCATCTAGTGTAGATAGACCACTGGAGCCTCGTCACAGCGCTGTCAGTCCTGGCCTTCAGCTAGACTAGACAGCAGTGACTGAAAAAATCAGATTTGCCCAATCTACAAAGAAAACAAACGTTTCCAAGTACTTCTCCTTAGACGGGGTATCCTGCACTCTGTGCAAAGGAGGGCCTTACTCTGTTACCGAGCTACGTCAGCTGCATCTTAGCCACAGAAAGCGTTCCTCTTGCCCGTGTCTGTCCTGTCTGTGCTCCTGGCAGCAGAAGCAGCCGTCCACCACTTCTGGCACCATCCAGTCCCTGACAACAGGCTGGTACGGCTCAGGTTCCCTCAGAGAGTACATGGTGAAGAGTCCAGCCAAGTTCCCCACCCAGGCAGCAGAAGGAGGTTCACCCCCTCGCTGAAAGGAAGAGGAAACATCCCTGTTACACTAGCGGTGAAAATATCCTGCAGGAACCATCACCTGGAAACCTGCATAAGTGGCCATGGAGCAAACTAACTGGTCACCACTGCCATGCATACGTTGGTTTATAGAAGTTTCAGCAGTTTAGGAGGGCAGCTCCAAGCCTTGTCTGCTCCATCATCCCTTCCCCAGCCAAAGCAGAATGGAATCCGTATTTCCCATGGTCAAACAGCAGAGAAAAAGATCTTTTTTTCCTCTGCAGCTCTCAGAGCGGCAGTTGCCAGCTTCAACACATGAGTGAGAGTGCTGCAGGAGACTCAAGGCTAAAATAATTGCTGATAAAGAATTCCTCTATACGAGGTGCTAACAACTCTATCAGGGCTGACTAATGGCAACTGAGAGAGGATTAAAACATATTTAAAAGAAAACAGTGTCATGTTAAGGTGACATTTTCAAAGAGAGTCACATATGTGAACTGAGCTGAAATGTGTATGACATTAAAAATTCACACACAAAATCTTCCTCTGTTATTTTCTCAGTAACTCTATATTCCCTTCTTTACTTCCACATACTGTTTTTCTTAGCAGTTACTACAAATCTTTTCACATGTATAATATAATAGAATTAGATTTTACTTCATAGTATGCAGAAAAGGAAAAGCCTCATCATAAAGTTAGAATTTATATTCTAAATAACTATCAGTTAACAGGTTTCTGAATTACCCAAAAATGAATTCCCAGGCTGAGTTCAATTCTTGTTCTTCCCGAGTTTAAGAATCATTACAAAACCTGAAATGCACAGAATAACCTAGTTAAAACTTTGTTTCTGTGCACCTGTGGAAGATTTCTATCCTACTTCTTACGTAAGTTGACAGGAAGACTTATTAGAAGGGTTTTCCCTCAGAAAGGTACAGGTGTTTTCACAAACAGTTATTATTTGTTTGCATGTAAAAGGTGCAATATCTATGCTTTGGTTTTAAGAAGATTAGAATAGAAATCGGTCTTAAAATTGACTAAGGCTCTGGGGAGACCTTATAGGCCCTTCCAGTACCTCAAGGAGGCCTACAGGAAAGATGGGGAGGGACTCTTGATCAGGGAGCGGAGTGATAGGACAAGGGGTAATGGTTTTGAACTGTTAGAGGGGAGATGTAGATTAGATATCATGAAGAAATTCTTTACAGTGAGGGTGGTGAGGCACTGGAACAGGTTGCCCAGGGAAGCTGTGGCTGCCCCATCCCTGGAGGTGTTCAAGGCCAGGCTGGATGGGGCTTGGAGCAGCCTGGTCTGGTGGGAGGTGTCCCTGCCCAGGGCAGGGGGGGCTGGAACTGGGTGATCTTTAAGGTCCCTTCTAACCTGAACCATTCTGTGATTCCATGATTAACAGCAAGTCAGAGATCTAGTCCATTCCACCACACATGCAATGCTCTGTTTCTATACAGGTATGAAAGAATCAATACAAGAGGCAGACTACAATTTCAGCCCTAAAATACTACTAAACAACTTCTAAAAAGCTAGGAACTTCCACGTATGCTGAAGCATGTTACTGTTACAATAACGCTTGACAGATATTTGATGTGGAATATAGGTATTGCCTTACTGTGTCCTCACTGAAAGTCAGTAGTTTGCCAATCAAGAACACAAAAACATTTTTGTTTTCCTACTGCCAACCTCATCCTACTCTCAAAACATGATTACCAATAATCAAACTAACCATACTGCGATCAAGGCTGCAAAAAGCCCAGTTATATTTATCTTGCAGTACCTGATTCATGATACATGACTTCAGTTACATATACATGGTTAAAGTTATGCAAAAATCAACTCTAACACAAGGACATTTTCTTCTTTCTATCACATAAGCATGCATTTGCAACTGAACTCCAAGATAACATATGCACTGCAAAACAGACAGCATCCTTCCTTTTTTAAGAGTTCTTTTGTGGAAGAACAGCCATTTCAGCCTATTGACCTGCACCTGAGAGTAATAGTTTAAAAAGAATTGATCAAAGTCATCTCATACTTATCCGGATAGAAACCAGGCAATATTGATTGGTTGTTGAGTAAGGCTGATCATCTTCTAAAAAGCTTAGGCAAATGCAAGGTTTGAACAACGTTATTTCCCGCCATGAGCAAAACAATCATTTTTATCTTGTACGCGTTTGACGCCGGTACTGATATCCTACTTGATTCTGCAGACCATATAAATGGCATAATGACTTTTCCCTTGGGGTGACACAATATATTCATTTAGATTCCAGTTTGCCGTATGGCACAGTCTCGTGCCCCAGCATGACTTAACCTATTTTGTTGACTAGCGTAGCACAATAGCTGCTTTCAACACCAAAACTGGTTTCTGACATTATATACTGTCAACTCCAGCTGCAGACAGCCAACTGGAAATGATGGCTGTGGATGGAAAGCACGCACAGCAAACTGGAGCTGCTTGACAGCAAGCCTACCTTTGGGAGCCGGGTCACACATTCACTGCCAAATGCTGTAGTTCGTCACATCTCATCCGTAACGTGCATAGCAAATCACTGAAGCACAAAACATGTCATATAAAACCAGTAATGGTTTGTGAAGCAAGTTACAAAGTCTGCTGATTCTCCCCGCCGGTCGTGAAAGCTCTTCAATTGCCATGGGCAGCTGAATTTGTGGGACTCTACTTGCACTGGTTTCTTCTCATACCTTTATCTTATTCATTACATACATTAGATAATTGTCTCAGGCATTAAAAAACGAAAAGGAGCATATCACTAGTCCAGCAATGCTACGTGCACCGTACCTATGAAAAGATTTTCTTTATACCACTCAGCAACACTGCTCTGCTGAGGTCCTGAGGTGCACTGCAATGCACTTCAGAGCGAAAGAAGTCTTCGGAGATCAAGTTAAAGCACAGATGTTTGAATTAATCTTCCAGTGACTGGAAATTCTTGAGCAAAAATTAAAAACTTCACTGTTATTTCTGTTAAGAGTCCAAGACAAAGGCTGACCAGTCCCTAAAGTATGACAGAATATTGTGTAGGCAGGAAGATAACAAGCTTGTTACGAAGATACAAAGAGGGGATCCTTGTTCCCGCATGGAAATTAATTAATAAGTGAGCTAAGGATTAGTTTCCACAAATTCCGATGCTCTTTTGAGTTTAAGGCCCAAAGCTGGCGCTCCAAGTTTTCTGTCTTCATCTAGATCTGTTTACCCAACTCATGAATCCTTCAGCAGGTCGAGAGGATGGTTTCTCCAGAGTTGGCTCTTTTTCTGTTTTTCTTCATAGAGACAAAGTTGGCTTGAGGTCAGCATAACTAAAACTGTCTTCTTGCTCCCAGGCATATCACTGTGACCTCTCATTTATTCTGGACAGTAAAGTTAACAGCTGTTTTGGACTGTTGTAACTAAGACATCGCTTCTTGCAAATCCTAGCAAGGATCAGATCCCTTTTCGTGTACAAACCTAGAATTCTTATCTGAGTCAAGCCTTGTTATCTTTCATACTGACAAGAGAAACTCATGCTTCCCTGGCCTAGCACAATGCAGTTACAGCTTCATTGCAATCGGTGGCAGTGCTGGTAGTTTTGGACGCTACTATAACAAATTTGTCATGCATATTAAATGCATGCACAGGCGTATATAAACATATAACCAAGATGCGAGAACACCTTCAGGATCCTCTCTGCTTTTACATTTGTCCTTAAGAGAATTTATTACAGGGGACTCCAGTGATACACCACCAATATAGTGCTTGTCTTAGTCTAGAAGCACAGAATCACAGAACAGCAGGGGTTGGAAGGGACCTCTGGAGATCATCCAGTCCAACCACCCATGCCAGAGCAGGGTCACCCACAGCAGGTGGCACAGGAACGCGTCCAGGTGGGTTTGGAATGTCTCCAGAGACGGAGGCTCCACCACCTCTCTGGACAGCCTGTGCCAGGGCTCTGCCACCCTCAGAGTAAAGAAGTTCCTCCTCATGTTTAGGTGGAACTTCCTATGCTCAAGTTTGTGCCCGTTACCTCTTGTCCTGTACCCGGGCACCACTGAAAAGAGCCTGGCCCCAGCCTCCTGACACCCACCCTTTAAGTATTTATAAGTGTTGATAAGATCCTCCCTCAGTCGTCGTCTTTTCCAGACTGAAGCACAACGGCATTAAACAATGTAATCAAACTGTTGAGTTACCGGATGAAGTCGTACAGATGTTGCTGTACGTATTTTCACAGATAATCAAGCAGGACTCGGTGGTTAACTGCTTAGCCTAAAGTTACACACGTGTGTGAAAGGCAAAACTACAAAAAAGGCATTTGACTCTAACCCACAGCTCTGCATTTGTCAGTCTTTGGTCACAGACAACCTGGTATTCCTCATTTGTCAAGTTAATGCCCCGAGTCATTTGTCATCCCCCACTGGGCAACAAGCCACTTGCTTTGCTTTTCTTGAAGCTACACATAGATCAGCTTTGTCTGCACAAAAAGGAAAAATTTAATAAACAGTGTATGGACTTGGATTTTGGGGTAACCTAAATCAGTTACAAAACAATTTTAATAAGTTGAGCTAAAACAGAAACAAAAAAATATTAATGATATCTTTCAATTAAGCCAGCTTTAAAATATCTGCTCAGATCAAACTGCCACCAACTTTTCCAAAAGCTTTTTTCTAAAGTAGGAGAAGATAGAAGATAGAGACAGCAGACCTATTTCATGTGATAACCATTTTGCTTTTCCCTTACTTAATGAGAATTTAGCTTTTTCAAGAAGACCACAGCTGTCAGGAGATTTACATCTGACTATTAAAAAATTCAATATTCTTCCTAGTCACATTAATAATATGAAAGAAAAAAGGTGAGTAACGTTTAGAAAACAGCTCTTTATGCACACACACACAAGCACAGGAGGACTCCAGCTCTTCTGTAAATAGTGCATAATAGAATTCTATAATATTTTGTATTTTCTAATGCATTGGAAAACTCTCTTCTTGACTCCAGATGCCAATAACCTCCACAATTACTCTTCCTCACTCCAGTACCTGCATCGCCAGCTCTTGCCAGTGGGAGATCTGCCACTTTGGGAAGACCAGAGTACTGCCTTGCAAATAATGCACGACCTGAAGAAGTGGTGGATGACTGTCAGTAACGGTGCGTGCTGTAGGTCAGGCACACAGTGACCAGATCCCCTATGCCAATGACATGCCCGCCGCTTTCAGTCTGGAGGAGGTTAGTTACAAAAAGGACATAAGTGCTTATGCTCCTAAAAGTAAATAGCTGTTCCTGGGGTAAAATTTCCACAGAAGAGGAAAGACTGCCGTTTCGCAATGGGTACCGGCCTGCATGCAAACATCAAAGCCCTGCAAATGAGAGAGAGATCGTGACCAGGAGGCTGGAGGGCAGTGGGGCACGTGGCATCCCTCACACTGCCTCAGCCAGTCAGTTGGAGCGGGTCCAGAGGAGGCCACGAGGATGATCAGAGGGCTGGAGCACCTCTCCTATGAAGACAGGCTGAGAGAGTTGGGGTTGTTCAGCCTGGAGAAGAGAAGGCTCCGGGGAGACCTTATAGAGACCTTCCAGTACCTGAAGGGGGCCTAAAGGAAAGCTGTGGAGAAACTTTTTACAAGGGCATACAGTGATAGGACGAGGGGTAATGGCTTCAAACTGGAAGAGGGTAGATTTAGATTAGAGATTAGGAAGAAATTCTTTACAGTGAGGGTGGTGAGGCACTGGAACAGGTTGCTCAGAAAAGCTGTGGCTGCCCCATCCCTGGAGGTGTTCAAGGCCAGGCTGGATGGGGCTTTCAGCAGCCTGGTCTGGTGGGAGGTGTCCCTGCCCAGGGCAGGGGGGTTGGATTCAGATGATCCTTAAAGATCGCTTCCAACCCAAACCATTCTATGAGTCTATGACTTGCCCAGCCATCGGATAAGCAGAGAAAGGTTGGGGTTTTTTTGACAGATCAGGACAGCCCGTTATATTTGCTGCATTTGCTCTGCAGAACAAAGGTCTTTGATCAAAAGTGTGTCAATCAGGCAGTGTGAATGACACGCTTCCCAATTCCTCCAACTCCTGATGCAGTTGTTAAATGGATCCAACACATCAGACAATTAGCAGAGCGCTGCCCCAAAAACATCTACGTAGACTTTGAGATCAGTCACTCGTAACTGGGGACAACACGCTGCCAGCCAGACGTGAACCGAGAGATGCGTGTCCCCCAATTTGCGGAGCTTCCAGAGCCTGCAGCCGTGAGAACAGGCCCTCAGGAAGACAGTGAAGAAGTCAGGCAATTTTTGGACTGTAGACTTTTTTTTTGGGGACTCCTGCCAACTTGGAGACCAGTAATAGTTCACATTTACCTACAGGAAACTGCAAATAATCTAAAAGGTTTAATTATCATCTCCCCTTTGCTAGCAATGAAAATGTAGCTTATATTGTCAGGGAAAATATTCCTATATTGTTTCTTATTTTGCGTGACGACAATAACTGGCACGTCACTAATGTTATATTAAACTGTTCATAGTTAAAAACAGACATAGATGTAGTAAGAATAAGCACAGAGAAAAAAAACACCCTCTCTTAGTTTTGGGAAAAAGGGGGGAGAACCTGAATAGATGCAGTCTACATGATTTTTTTTTTTTTAATCAACCTTGGCAGAAAAGGTTTTCATACATTACAAAAGAAAAAAAGCTTTGAGAAACAGACACACCTAAACAGCTGTAAATATATATATACTTATTTACTTTAAAAGACACAGTAATAGTTTAGGTGATCAGGAAACTATTTACAGAAAGCAACGCTGACTAGTGCCTTTGGTGGACAGGTTTCTTGTACGTTACCCTGACTATTGTCTGAGACTGCTAAAGCCAGACCTGTGTCTTAAATGGCCTATAGCGAATGCCCTTCGTGTCCTTCAGATACGAAAACAGTGTGTCAAGGACCCATTGTAAACGGCTTTATGAATAGGAGATCTGTCACAGCACATGGAATACTAAAACGTAAAGTTAGCGTCCCCTTAACAGACGTTAGAATTTATGGAGGGGAAAAAAAAAAAATATTATTCCCTATATTCTATCTAACTTTCTATAAATACATAGAATTTTTTCTATTCTAATGTTTCCTCCCTAGCAGACATGAGGACTTATAGAGGAAAAATTTCTTTTCCTAAAGCAAAATTTTCTTCTCTACTAAACTGTTATCTGATATAATGCGCTCCAGTTAGAAGCATCAAATCACTGTAGCATGTATTAACCTACAAACCGTTTCTTGTTATAATATTAAAAAGCTACGGTACCAGTGTATTAAGTATGATATTAATGCATTAAGTAGTAGTTGAGCAAAAATACAGGCACTAGAAAATCCGCGAGAGTTAGATTTACCTTAGGCACTAAATACACTTTATTACAGCCTCTTCCAATGCATTTTCACCTTAAGAAAAAGAACAAATAACCTATATGGTGAAAACATTTCATTTCATACCACGAATCAGTTTTGCAATCCCCCTTTAGATGTGTTTTATGCCAAAAGAATGAGAAAGTATCCACTTGGTAAACAGATGCGTATTTTTATTGGCCTTGATCCTTACTGTGAAGTCTGCTGAGAGGCGCAGGGCTTATTTACACTGTAAAGCACTGGGAAGAACCTGAGTTTCACAGAGTTTCCTCCATTAGAAAAATTATATGGTTTTAAATCAACCCATCTCCCTAGGCATAGACCAGATGTACACACCGACAACACAAAATACTAATGAGCAAGTTTGCATGGCGGAATTAGCGACTGTTGATGAACATTAGTTCTTCAAATATTTAGAAAATAAGGAATATTTTGCAAGGCAAACGAGGGACCGTTATTTGTCTGTTGCTAAAGGAAAAAAATAATGATAAGGATGAACATTATGACACTGGGAAGATGCAAAATATTAGCACAGCTTGTAGAAGATAAAATAAAAACCAATTTTTTTTTTGGGAAAACTCCATGAAGGTTAGATTGTATGAAAACTGAAAGAATGAGGACGTATGTATTGCATGTTAGGAAAACCTTAGGCATGCCCTCATCAGAAAAAGAGGAAAAAAAAAAAAAAAGAAAGAAATTAGGCACAGGTTACAAAAATAGTAGCAACTCAGCGGAAGAATGGAAGTACCACGGTCAGTCAGGCGGAGACAACAGACGGGGCTGACAAGAAAGCGAATATATGTGCAGCACAGCGCTGCTCCTCCTTTTAATCTTTTAAAAACTTAACAGAGCATTTTACGGGGAGGATAAAACCCACTGACCGGTGGAGCCGTCCCAGCAGTGGCAGTCCCTCACGCTCGGCAGGGCTTCGCCGCCTTTTTATCAGGCGAGGAACGGGGCCAGCAGCTGCCTGAGCCAGGGCCAAGGACAGAAATGCAGCCCATACTTTAGGTTTATGTGAATTTTTGCCATTTAGGTAAGGAAGCGGTCATGTCATTTATTGCTACCTGCATGCATTTTGCCCGCGTGTAAAATAAAGACTCATTTATCAGGAGGATATCAGGTTCAGAACTGCAGACTGAGAAGTGATCAGGAAACTATTTACAGAAAGCAACGCTGACTAGTGCCTTTGGTGGACAGGTTTCTTGTACGTTACCCTGACTATTGTCTGAGACTGCTAAAGCCAGACCTGTGTCTTAAATGGCCTATAGCGAATGCCCTTCGTGTCCTTCAGATACGAAAACAGTGTGTCAAGGACCCATTGTAAACGGCTTTATGAATAGGAGATCTGTCACAGCACATGGAATATTAAAATGTAAAGTTAGTGACCCCTTAACAGACGTTAGAATATATGGAGGGGGAAAAAACATATTATCCTCTATATTCTATCTAATTTTCTATAAATACATAGAATTTTTTCTATTCTAATGTTTCCTCCCTAGCAGACATTAGGTGTTCCACCTTGAGGATCACCTCAAGTGGCAAGCTGCTATTTGAAAAGCCAGTCCCTGTGCCTGCAGGCTGCTTTCTCCCCCAGCCTGCCCACACGCACCAAATCCACATGGCTATCAACCGCACGAGAAGGCCACATCCTTCTCCCTCCGTGGGCAGGATGAAGGAGCAGACACAACGTCCGAAATGTATCGCCTCTTTTCTTGTACATCACCTTGCGCGGTGAGGTTGTCCTCCCTGTTTTTTAAAACGCACTAAGCACCTGCAGGTTCATTTATTTACTTTTGGCATTACTTCAACACAAGTGACGGAGTAGACTTCCACATTTTGGTGAAGGATAAAAAAACAAACAAACAAACAACAAAAAACTATGTAGGAGCCAGACACCTACCCATGTGCAAAATGCCCCTCTAACCGGGTTCATGAGGCACCTGAGGAGGAGCTAAACTAAAGGTCACAGTTCCTGCCGCCATCACCCATCTCTAGGATCCGCACATGCAAGCTGTCATACTTGACATCAGTATCACACCAGTATCAGCTCCAATAGGCAATTTATGCAAAAGTAACTTCAAAATAATAAAATACTAGCAGAAGTAATTACGGGGGAGGGGGCGAGGAAGCATTGCACAGCTTATAGGATATTCAAACTTTTTAAGAATCATAGGGTTGGAAGGGACCGCTGGAGATCACCTAGTCCAACCCCCTGCCAGAGCAGGGTCACCCACAGCAGGTGGCACAGGAACGTGTCCAGGCGGGTTTGGAATGTCTCCAGAGTTGGAGACTCCACCACCTCTCTGGGCAGCCTGTGCCAGTGCTCTGCCACCCTCAAAGTAAAGAAGTTCCTCCTCATGTTTAGGTGGAACTTCCTATGCTCAATTTTGTGCCTGTTACCTCTTGTCCTGTCCCCAGGCACCACTGAAAAGAGCCTGGCCCCAAAAGAAAAGGATGAAAGGGTCAAAATGGAAGCTGGAAAGTGATGTTAAAATAAGGAAGGAGCTAGCTAGTCTGAGTCTTCTTACGTTCTTAAGCTTAGCAGTATTCTGCAAAATTCATATGACTCGAGCATCCTTCCTGGCAATGTCACTGACAGTGCGTGACAGTAGTGTTTTGCTTTCCTGAAGCTCAAAGTTGCCACAAGACATTAACTCCTCCACTAAAATCACAAAACTCACAAGGCCAGAAGACGCAGCCACTTAACCGCCGGATTCACCATGTAGCTATGTCTTGGAATGTCAATGTTGAAATTGGACTTTCAACGTATTGGCATGACTCCACGCCTGCTCTAAGAAAACCCAATAATTCATCAGAAGTTAAGAACAGACTACTAGATACCTGCAGTTGTTTGCAGCCATCTGTATCTGCTTCCCACTTCACAGGGGATCTCTGGTAGTGTTTAACAGAAATATCAAAGGTAAACATGGCTGGAATGTTTTTGGAGGGCAACCTTTGAACAGCAAAAGAGCTCACTTTCTTCCCTTACCAGCTCCAGAAGATTACAAGATGCCAGCACATAGTGTAATCAGCCTGTATTTTTCTAGTTTAAATCACCTAATGAAAAGCCTGCAAACAGACACTGAGCTTTTTATTTATTATGGTTTTATTGAGACAGAAGCCTGCGTCCCACCCCCACAGCCCCAAAGCTCATGGGGCTTTGAGCAGCCTGGTCTAGCGGGAGGTGTCCCTGCCCATGGCCGCGGGTTGGAACTAGATCGTCTTTAAGGTCCCTTCCAACTCCAACCATTCTGTGATACTTTGATATACCAAGAGGTTATAAAATAAAATATATTGATGTAAGTTTCCCAAATAAATGAACGTCTCCACCTTCTTACCTCCCTAGGAAAAGTCAGTATTTCCTTACCTGTCTCATGTCAACCACAATGTGATACTAACTAATCACTTGCCATGCAACACCACTAAATACTTGTTATTATATTATTAAGACTATAAATTATTAAAATTTGATAACAACTATTGATATTTGATAGCTTAATTATTGAAATTTGATAATGCATTATAACAAGGAGTTTTTTCTGCAACTTTAGAAGGTGGTTTGGAAAAAAAAAAGCCCAAGCTGTCCCTTTTCTGCTGACTGAGACCAACGATGCACGGTCCTACAAATGTAATTCATGGGGCTTAAAAAAAAAA